>OZ007509.1:12803670-13185661 GCA_963931865.1 Axinella damicornis | reverse complement strand
TGACTGCCGGGAGGGAGTCGAATAGTGGACCGTCGTCAATGAAGTACCACAAGTCAGACTGCAGTGAGGGGAAGGCAGAGTACATGCGAGGAAATATCACTGAGATAGGATGGCTGCTCCACAAGCTTGACACAACATGCATGCACACATACATGTATGCACACACGCACACACACACATACCCACCTCACACACTATCTCGTAGTGGTATGGCATCTGGTTGTAGACGAGGGTAAGAGCATAATAGCCTGGTCTTCTGGAGTTGGGCCTCACCAGGAAGCTCCCGTCTGCTTTCCCTTTCTTTTGTAACAACGTTACTGCTTGCTGGAGAGATAAAACAGAGAGAGAAGCTGGCTCAGTACAAGAACCATCCCATTTTCCCTTCCCCCTCTACTCCTCCCATTTCTTCCATGTTTTCTTACCCACAACAGACTGTGCATGTGCATGCATACTCTGTCAAGTCCATGGGATCTACGGGATTTGAGGGCAAAGGGCTAGCATCCCTAGCACAGCCGCGAGGGCGTAACTAAGGGCCTGAGGGTTTCTACATCCCATTGGACGAGACGTCTAGAGTGTAGCAATGGTGTAACACCACGATGATTACTGTAACACATTGCTTAGTACATGTATGCTTCAAGGCCAAGAAATATCGACTTCATTCACCAGACCATTTCTCCCCGCGAGGGGGTGTGGTCTGGGCACGAGCCTACATGTAGGCTTCAATCGAGTCCACTCAAGGTGAACTCTTAGTGTGAAGTAGAGACCACGCCCGGTGACTCTGAACTTGCCATGGCATACATACACACCAACCCAGGGCCTTCTGCCAGGCAGTAATGGTTAGTTTTATTCTAGGTTGGTTCCTATAGTCAGCAACAACCAGACTCCAGTTGGACACCGAGCTAGTAGTCTAGTTTCTTTTCTTTTGGGGGGGGGGGGGGGGGGGTGGGGGGGTCATTCCTCCCCTTAGAGATTTCAAACCCAACCCCCCCTAAATGGTGCACTGCCACGCACTATTCAATTGCCCCCCCCCCCCCCCCCCCCCCTGTGATATTTACTGAAAACCCTGTAGTAGTCACTGTGATGGCAAACTAGGCTGTCTTAATAGACATACACAAAATGGGAATTAAGAGACACTTTTCACTACTGCTTGCACGTTCGCCCAGAGGTCACAAACCCCAGCACTAACAACGTACAGTACATGCCTGGTATTTTGAATAAGCAGTGATTAGAATTAGTTGTTACATGTAAGTGAGGAGACATAACACCTCTGTTTCTATGGAATTGCTACACAGCACATCTGGTGTTGTTGGTGATCAAGGCTGAGATGTGTTTACAATGTAGCCCCTTATTGGCCTCGTTCCCAGGCCTCCATGCCCAGCATTTGTCGCTTGCAGAAAGAAAAGCGGGGGGAAGGCCTGGACGGATTTCACACATGATGCGTCATAAAGCGTCATCCACCTCAGTGACAAGACCACTACAGACAATGAGACCTTTTGGACCTACATATACATGTATATATGGTGTAATACACATACATGTACATATACACATACATGTACATGCAGTCCAGTGAACAAAACTGCACAGCACAGTACATTGTGAGACTCACAGTTCTGTCAGTGGCTTTGTGTAGCCACTCGGTCGTAGTTGTTCGTGGCTTGGGATAGTTCTGGCCGACCCAGTCTGAGGAAGAAAGCCGAGGAAGAGGTACAGTATATGACTGGGGAACTGCTACACTTCATGGTCTGTCCACAAACGGCCCAATCAGTGACATCCTTATACATGTACATGTACATGTAGCACAACTACATGTACCTAAATTACAGTACATCTCAAAGTCCTTGAACGAAACTCACAAGTCCCTCGTTGTGTTTGACACGCGTATGACTACTTAGATACTCGCTATAATGTTCACGCTACTCTCAAGGGCCCGCTTGATATGTGTGTGCTATTCTCGTGGGAAGACATGTCGCACGTGTAGACGCGCCCGCATGTTATACACACATGACACACGTGTGCGTAAACACAAAATATACGAGTACTCGCGAGGGCACCTCTAACGGGAGTTCGAGGACTTTCGAGATGTACCCATCACTCTCCCCTTCGACTACCCCCCCCCCCCCCCCCCCCCCCCCCCATCCTTCCACCAAATCATGCCAGAGAGGAGGCACAGTGTACGACAAGTCACACTGAGGAACTGCATGGTCTGTTCACAAACAGTGAGATCCTAATAGCACAACTGACTGAACTACAGTGTACATGTACAGCTAAATTAAAGGAATCCCTCCCTCCCTTCCCCTCCCTATCACTCCCTCTTTTGACTTCCCCTTCAAATCATGCCAAAGAGGCACAGTGTACAAGTCACAGGAACTGCTACACTTCATGGTCTGTTCACAAATGGCCCAATCACCTTCTAATAGCACAACTACTGCTAAATTAAGGGAGTCTCTCCCTCCTTTCTCCATGCCTATTTCCACTTCCCCCCTCCCACTCTCTCTCCCCTCACTCTATTTTCCTTCATCATCTACTACCCCCCTTCCTTCCTTTCTCCATCCCCCCCCCCCCCTCCCCCCACACACACCTTCCTCTAACTACCTTCCTCATCTACTAACCCCTTCCTCCTACATGTACGTACTCCCACCAGCAACTCCATCCCCTAACTTCTTACTAAAGCCTCCCTCCCAAAAACATCTTCCCACCTCCCTCCACACACCACTACCCACCTCCTTACCTAGAACTTCAACCACCTCCTTCTGTTTGTATCTGACTGCCAGTTCCTTTGGTGTGTCTTCCTCAGGAGTGCGGGGCCTCAGGGGAGCATTCAGCTGAAGAAGAACCTTCACACAGTCCAAATGGCCCCTGGATACATACATGTGTACATGTACATCAGTAGACCTCAGAATAATGTTCATGTACATGTAGTAGCCCAGCACCCCAGCGTTTGTCGCTGGGAATGAGGCTACCTCCTTCTTTCTTTCTAGTCCGACCAAGTACTAAACTAGAAACTCTGTGTGGTTGAAAGGACCAGGGGACAAGGGCAGTGCTTCATCTTGTTCGGGATAGCAGTAATGCCACACTACTTGTATGTGTGCGTCCCCCGATCATGAGAAGGCGATGTGTACCAGACTCCCCCATCAAGCCATGTGTGCCCTGACAATGCTTGTGTGTGTGTCTCACATGGCATGGCCAGGGGATACCTGGCACGATCAAGGGACACATCGCATGGTAGAGGGGCATGATCAGGGGACACATGGCATGGTGGAGGAGTGATCAGGCATGATCAGGGGCAAGGTGGTTCATACCACACGTCCCCTGACCATACCATGCCCCGTTAGTACCCTCACAATGTGTCTCCCACCATGCCATGTGTCCACTATCATGTTATGTATCCCCCATCATGCCATGCGACCCCCCCCCCCACCCCCCCCCCCCCCCCCCCATCATGCTATGTGTCCCCAGACTAGGCCATGTCTCCCCAATCACGCCATGTGTCCCCTATCATGCCATGTGTCCTCTGTCATGCCTACAGTGTATGTGTCCACTATCGTGCCATGTGTCCCATCATGTCATGTGTCCCCTATCATGCCATGTGTCCCCATCATGCCATTTGGTACGTGTCCCTATTTGTGCCATGTGTCCCCCATTATGCTACATGTACATTGTATGTGTCCCCTATTGTGCCATGTGTCGCCCATCATGCAATGTGTCCTCTATTGTGCCATGTGTCGCCCATCATGCAATGTGTCCTCTATTGTGCCATGTGTCCCCCATCATGCAATGTGTCCTCTATTGTGCCATGTGTCCCCCATCATGCCATGTGTCGCCCATCATGCCATGTGTCGCCCATCATGCCATGTGACCCTTGTCATGCCTACAGTGTGTATGTGTCCGCTATCGTGCCATGAGTCCCATCATGTCATGTGTCCCCTATCATGCCATGTGCCCACCACATTATGCCATGTGTCCCCAACATGCCATTTGGTACGTGTCCCCTATTTGTGCCATGTGTCCCCCATTACCGTAGTGTACATGTACATATCAAGCGCCCACCACGTATCAAGCGCCCACCACGTATCAAGCGCCCACCTCCTCTTCACGCGAAAGTTACTGCACAGGGTCCAAAAGCAGTGTAGTAAGGGCCCACCCATCACAAAAGTTTTGAGCAGCATTTCTTAAGGTGGCAGATACCCCTTTACGTTAGGTTACCTTTAAACGTCGGGGGCCCCGACGTTTAAAGGTAACCTAACGTAAAGGGGTATCTGCCGGGCCCCCGACGTTTAAAGGTAACCTAACGTAAAGGGATATCTGCCACCTTAACCTCTGGGCGAGGTTGTGCATTCAAAAAGGCCGTAAAGTATCAATTAAAATGGACTTATATTCATAGCCTGTCATTGATATTCACAGCTTACCGCAACACTGAATGGGTGGGCGGATACTACATGCCTAAGTAGTCTGAGTACGCATCTAGCGCCCACCCCTTTGTTCAGCGGCGTTCTATTGTCCCCAAACCCTGGGCGCTTAATACGTACTCTACGGTATGCTACATGTATGTGTCCCCTATTGTGCCATGTGTCCTCTATTGTGCCATGTGTCCCCCATCCTGCCATGTGTCGCCCATCATGCCATGTGTCCCCATCATGTCACGTGTCGCCCATCATGCCATGAGTCGCCCATCATGCCATGATTCGCCCATCATGCCATGTGACCCTTGTCATGCCATGTGTCGCCCATCATGCGATGATTCGCCCATCATGCCATGTGTCGCCCATCATGCCATGTGTCGCCCATCATGCCATGATTCGCCCATCATGCCATGATTCGCCCATCATGCCATGTGCCCCCCATCATGCCATGTGTCACCCATCATGCCATGTGTCCCCCATCATGTCACGTGTCCCCCATCATGTCACGTGTCGCCCATCATGCCATGTGTCGCCCATCATGCCATGATTCGCCCATCATGCCATGATTCGCCCATCATGCCATGTGCCCCCCATCATGCCATGTGCCCCCCATCATGCCATGTGTCACCCATCATGCCATGTGCCCCCCATCATGTCATGTGTCGCCCATCATGCCATGTGCCCCCCATCATGCCATGTGCCCCCCATCATGCCATGTGTCCCCCATCATGCCATGTGTCGCCCATCATGCCATGTGTCCCCCATCATGTCACGTGTTGCCCATCATGCCATGTGTCCCTAGCCTAGTTCCCAGTCCCACGCCCAGCTTTTCGTCGCTTGCAGTACAGTAAAGCGGGGAGGGCCTGGTACATCTTCTCACGTGAGCATGACGTAATCGAAAAATCGCTAAATTTTCAGAATGAAGACGCTACGTTTCGCGTGTTATTCAACCATCTACACGTTCAACGTTCGGTGAGTATGACAGTCGCCCCCCGCTAGCTAGATACGTGTGGTATTTTACCTCATACCTTCGCTCTTCTTGCTGTTCTGAGACCCACGTACGCCCACGCCTCCTTCCGGTCTTTCTACCCCTTTCTACCCTTGACGTCACTCACGTGAGAAGATGTACCAGGCCCTCCCCGCTTTACCGTACTGCAAGCGACGAAAAGCTGGGCGTAGGACTGGGAACGAGGCTAATGTGTCCCCCATCATGCTAGTGTCCCCTATTGTGCCATGTGTCCCCCATCATGCCATGTGTCCCCCATCATGCCATGTGTCCCCCATCATGTCACGTGTCGCCCATCATGTCACGTGTTGCCCATCATGCCATGTGTCCCCATCATGCCATGTGTCCCCCATCATGCCATGTGTCCTCTATTGTGCCATGTGTCCCCCATCATGCTAGTGTCCCCTATTGTGCCATGTGTCCCCCATCATGCTAGTGTCCCCAATCATGCTAGTGTCCCCTATTGTGCCATGTGTCCCCCATCATGCTACGTGTCCCCATATTCGTGCTACGTTCCCTACCTGAATGCAGCCTCATGCAGAGCCACCCAACCAGTGGTGGCGTTTCTCTCCTGGACGTCAGCTCCCCCCTTCTCCACCAGCAACTTGATGGCATCTGCATAGCCATTCCGTGCTGCCAGCTATAACCAGAGGGAAATAAAGAGTTCTGAAGTAAAGGGCTGAGATTTACCACTGCTTACACACCCATAGGCAACTTCTGGCCTCATTCCCAGGCTGTCAAGCAGCCTGGGAATGAGGCTAGGCCATTGCAATGATGTCAGTGTTAAACAAAAGAGGAGCTTGTTAACAAGATGTTACTAGTGGAATGCAGGACATTGGAGGGCGAGCCTGAGTGAAGTGCATGCACGTGCAGGACGTCCGGACATGCATGGAGCAGTTGCATTCGCATGACTGTCATCAGAATGTGACTGGGCAATGAGCACAGTAGGCTACAGAAACTAAACACACAGCTATTTCTGGCCTCATTCCCAGGCTGTCAAGCAGTCTGGGAATTGAGGCTAGGCCATTGCTATGATGTCAGTCTCAAACATAAATTGTTAACAAGATGTTATTAGCCAGGCAGAGAGTTTTCTGTGGTCACTTCCCATGGTGTTTACACTGATCTGTACAAGGGTAGAGTACATGTACTGCAATTACAGTTGGCCTCATTCCCAGTCCCACGCCCAGCTTTCCGTCGCTTGCAGTACGGTAAAGCGGGGAGGGCCTGGTACATTTCCTCATGTGAGCATAACGTAATTGAAAAATGGCAAAACGAAGACGCTACGTTTTGTGTGTTATTCAGTCATCTACACGTTCAACGCTTGGTGAGTATGACAGTCGCCCGCCGCTAGCTAGATACGTGTAGTGTGTTACCTGGTACCATCGCTCTTCTTGCTGTTCTGAGACCCACTACGCCCACGTTAAACTTCCGGTCTTTCTACCCCTTTCTACCCTTGACGTCACTCACGTGAGGAAATGTACCAGGCCCTCCCCGCTTTACCGTACTGCAAGCGACGGAAAGCTGGGCATGGGACTGGGTACGAGGCTAAATTACAGTTACAGTTACTTCATAGTAGGGGAATGTTACATGTATCTCCACACTGCAATGCAAAGCATCCACATTTCATTCCTTTGAAGCCAACTACAACTATTATGCTAAAGGGGGAAGCGACAATTGTACATTGCCACATGCATACATGACTCTGGGGTTTCACATGGGGAGGGGGGAATCTCTGCCATAGCCAGGGGGGGGGGGGGGATATCTCTGCAATAGCCATAGCCTAGATCCCCCACTCCAACAAGGATTTCACACCAGATTTCATTTTGCAATATGGCTTCACTCATAAAATACTGAGGGGGTATATCACCAGACCCCGTCCTTATTAATTGGCACTGCCCCCCCCCCCCCCCCCCCCCCCCCCCCCCCCCGCTACATAATTGTCTGTCTGGAGTTGGCTGGGGCTGGGAAGGCAGTATACACAGTACAGTACTGGCATGAGGTGATTGCAGAGCAACAAAACTCACATTGCAGTACGACACATGAAACCTACGTTCTGGAAATGAAATGGAGATGTGAATCTGATGTTCAAGGGCAAGTGGGGCCCACACTAAACAGTGATTCATGTGCACTGATGCACAGAAGCAATGTCTGAGGCCGTTCCAAGTGGGACACCTGATTCATCTGCTGAGGCTGTGTGCTGTGCCCTTCATTGCATGCAAACATCATTGTTTGTGCGAGTGCGTTGCTTCTGGGTCCTTACAAGTGCCTTGTTTATTTGTTTGTTTGTTTGTTTGCTTGTTGGTCTAAAGGTGCATTATTAGGCACATGCGCCTATAACTCCACAGGAAGGAAATATGTGCCTATAAGCTAGATGCGCCTAGTAACGAATGACATTCCTCGAATAGGAAGTGCGCTTCAAATTATAGCCGTTTTCCACTCTGTAGGATCGAAAATCAAAGAGTTTCGGGAAGAAGACCGCACAACCTGCGCCTAACAGTGAATATGCGCCTGTAAGTGAGCTGCACCTAATATCGCGCGACTACGGTATTTCCCTAATGCCATACTCCACACTATGTCTGCATCTTTAATTCTCTGACTCAGAACACTACCCAGAACACGTGGAAAGCTGCCAATCAAAAGCGGGGAGTATAGCGTTGCAGACTTGCACTCGACTTCTTCCTCCTCATTTTAGGGTTTCATTAGTGTCCCAATGAGCTTCTGGTGCTTCCCGAGCATTTCAATGGGCCCATTGGCACTTCTGGGTCCTTACGAGTGTCCGTCTATTGTTGGTCTAAAGTATTTCCCAAGACAGAAATTCTGTAATCCCACACACCACAGCATGCATGTGTAGATAGTGGTACAGTCCACACTCAACTACTCAATAAATGCTTGTTGGTCTAATTACTTCACAAGATAAAGTTCATATGAAAAGCACTCATAATGCCATGCCCCACACGGGGGACAGTACCTGATGACTGACTACCACAAACAATGGCCTCATGCATCACAATAGTATTCCAAGACCAAGACGGAGACATTCCTTGTCTCCCACAACCCCAAACACTGCACTCCTACAGTGCATCAGTGTCATTCCACAAACCTACTCATGCAAACCTTCTCCTCTCCACCACTCTGCAGGCTATCCCAACCCTACACACTAGAACAGGCTAACCATGCTCCTTACTCTTGCAGCACAGGGAGTTGGGGGTGGGGTCATAAAGAAAGGCAGATGTCATTTGTACAATAACTAGAGGAATGCAGGACATTGGAGGGCGAGCCTGAGCGAAGTGCATGCGCGTGCCACACGCACGACATGCAACATTGCAAGGAGCAGTTGCATTCACATGACTGTCATCAGAATGTGACCAGGCAAATTATATGAGCAAAGCTAGTAGGCCATAGAAATTATGGCACTAAGCATACCCTCGTGCACATCACAGCAACTGTGAGTCAGGTTAGCGTAGCCTATCCTTGCACTGAGGAGGTGCGTACGCCGTTGAATTTCAATATTATTGTGCACGTGCAAGAGAAATGCACTGATTTAAGATTTACGGTAATTGCAAGATCCAAGCAAACAGCATTGCCAAGCAAACATACACATGCACTGTGCAATGAAGTCACGCTAGTGTGGGGCTCGCTCAGGCTCGCCCCAATAAATAAATGTATGACCTCCTCCCCATTTTTCTGTCCCCAACCCTACACACTAGAACAGGCTAACCAATGTCTTCTGTTCCTTACTCTAGCAGCACAGGGAGTTGGGGGTGGGGTCATACAGAAAGGTACAATACCGTAGTCGCGCATTATTAGGCACATGCACCTATAACTCCACAGGAAGGAAATATGTGCCTATAAGCGAGATGCGCCTAATAACATAATAATGACATTCCTCGAATAGGAAGTGCTCTTCAATTCCAATCATAGCTGTTTTCCACTCCGGAGGATTGAAATGGAAAAGTTTCAGGAAGAAGACTGCAGCGAGTACCTGGGACGAGAGTTGAACCTGCGCCTAACAGCAAACATGCGGCTATAAGTGAGATGCACCTAATAACGCGCGACTACGGTACTTATATGACCTCCTCCCGTTCGTCTGTCCCATGTAACTAGAGGTGCTCAGCAGAGCACGCACCCTGCACACTATTTTATTATGGCCTACTGCTGATCAGCATATGAAATAGAGCTACCGCCTACTGATTTTAGTACAGCATGCATGCAGAATGAGATACCATAAGTTGTGGTAGTAATGTTAGAAACAGGGTGTGGTCAAGTAGAACTGGGCTAAATGTCAACTTTCACGCAACTTTTCTCAGCCTCTCGAGTGGAACTCTGGTCTGTGAGTTATGTAGACGCTAGCATTTTCTGAATTCTGATGCTTGTATTCTGAACTAAGCCTTCAACAAGGCCTTCCTTCATTGCTGAAACTCCACAGACAGACTGACAGACAGACAGACAGACAAACCGATCACTCTACACCTATTGCACGGGGTAATAACTTTGCCAGTTGCTTGGGTACAAATCCCATGTGATCACCTACACAATTGCATCACAGTAGTAGTACACAATTTTGGTTTCCTTCTGTGTTGGGACATATGTACTACACATGTCCCTATTCAGCATATGTACATATCCCTAACCAAGCATGTACGTTATGTAAACCCAGGACTCAGAGCAGAGCTTTCAAGTGGTGTAATACATAACACTCAGAGCCAGAGATACACACAACAAACACTATTTGAAGACACAAGAGCTTCCTGACTCACTCCTTATAAGAATGAGATTGTTCCCATAGGTGCTCTCCCTCAGCCAGGACAAAACAGCTGCCAACAACCAGCACCTCAACACACACACAGCCAAGCCCATGGCAGATACCTTCTAGAGCATCCACTCTGTACAGATGTCCCGGGTGAGAACACAGCCAATCATCGTTCCCTTAATTATTCGATGGTATGGATGAATAAGGAAACTAATTTGATGAGCCCATCAGTACAGTAATTCCGTTACGTCTGAGAGTACAATGTATTGTCTGGATTGCCTAAATGGACGTCAGTACTTTCCACTAACACCACTGCACCTGAATAACCTGTATCGAACTGTATGAATCGTATAAACAGAGCCATCCAGATTGCAAGTATGTCTCGGTGCCTATCTACATGTAAGTACGTAAGTCAATACACGTTGCTTCCTTCACCTAGTTGTTATGAACTTCTTATCAGGTGCATATCACCATGACAACCACTGCTCTGTCTCCGGGTCTCTTCCCTGGTGTATGAGGACACTCACTAGGAGCTCATCAGTGAGTCAAACACATGTGCACCAGGCAAGGCAACCGGCAGAGTTAGTGAGTACCGTATGTAGCATCAGAATCTCTGGTATTTCAGTGGGTGACATGGGCAGTGAATTGGTTGCTAAGTGAGGACAAAGGTACCAGATCAGTACCCATGTAAGAACATCTGGTATTGTGCAGGGTGGACAAATACCAAATATGTCGAACGTTGGCTTGAGAGTCGGTATTAGCACAGAGTACTTGGAGTCTCACAGGTCATAATTATGATAAAGTGCCAATTTGGGTTTTGCGACTCAGGAATAAGCCTTGGCGAAGCTCCACCCACAGGAAGCTGCTTTCACTAACACTGGACATGTAGCTTTGCAACTTTGTAACATGGGGTGCCGCTGGTGCCAATAGCTACATGTATGTCCACTGGAACGTGCAACATTACTGTACTGTGTTTATGAATATACTAGTAGTGATCCTGTTTGCAGCAATGACTTTAGGTTCAGGATTACTAAACTGTGCACGTTCCCAGACTGCCAAAGCCAGAGTAAGCGGTAGTCTGGGAGCGACACCAGTACCGGCCCTCCTCACACTGCACTGAGTATTCAGATAAACGCCAAAGATCATTGTTGGGTATCCTGTACGGACAGCAAGCTTTCAGTGTGTGACGGGAGCTGCTGGTCACATTCATTGCTTAAGTTCGAATTGGTACCGGTTAGGGACAGGCCCATTATTCTAAAAAAAGTCCCTATTATTCTATTCCTTAATTCCCCCGTTTTTATCCTATTATTCCTGAATTTCCCCCTATTATTCCCACAAATATTCTACTTCAATTAACAGAATTTTACAAACACTTCCGCTTTTGGGCTAAGTTTGACAAACTCGGACGACTTTCAGACTCTCCACTCACTCCAGTTAGATCACTCATCACACAGGTCTCACCACTAAACTCTGGCTAAGGCTCAGTGATACTAGTACTACCTCAGGCTGCCATTTTAGTACTGATGATCATGCGCACGCGGTTAATGACATGTGCAATGACATCATTGCAATGCAATTCGTGCCTATTATTCTCGCTTTATTCCCATTCCAAAATTTCCCCTATTATTCCAAAAGAAATTCCCGCATAATGGGCCTGTCCCTAGTACCGGTCAATCTAGAACATATTCATAGTATATAGGCCAGAGATTAGTAGCGCTTTCAGTTTCATATGAGGCAGCTCTGTCTATTGCTCTCATGATCATTATCAACAATGATGAGCTCTACTCTAAAGAAAGGGACCAGAAACTCCACCAGCTGAGCACAGCAAAATATGGCAAGCAAATCAAGGAGGTTCCTTTGCATCCAAATGTACAGTGGCAGTGAGGATTTAACTGTTGAAACACACCCCTTGTAGCCTCGTTCTGAGGCCCGCACGCCGCTTTCAGTTGCACGAAAGAATGCGGAGGGTCTGGTACAAGGGTAGAAAGGACTTAATTGAACATGGGTGATCTGGGGCTCAGAACAGCAAGAAGAGCTAAGGTACCAGGTAACTTACCACGCGTATCTGGCAAGCGGGGGGCGATTGTCATACACGCCAAGCGTTGAATGTGTAGTTGGTTGAACAATACGCGAAACTTCGCTATTTCTTTCTTAAAATTTTGGCTATTTGTCGATTACGTAATGCTTATGTGAGGAAACATAGCAGGCTCTCCCTGCTTTTACGTATGTACTGCAAGCGACGAAAAGCTGGGCGGGGCCTGGAGCCTGGAATGAGGCTACACCCCTTGCACATGTACATGTATGTATGTACATTGTATATTAGTTTCCACAAGCTCAGCTATGTTGATGTATACACCAAACCAGATCACGAGCAGCTGTTCACATTCAGGGCTGGGATATGAATGGTTTGATTGTCTCAAAGGTAAATGCTACAGTGCAACAAGCAGCGCTTGCAGTTACTGTACATACTGAAAACCTGCGAAGGTTCAAATGCTTTGAAGGTTTTGACGACGAAGGTTTGAAAGTTAACCCTTTAACCACCGAATTCTTCCCACCAAGACAACACATTTTCATGCATTCAGCGCACACCACTTTCGTAGGCACTCCTCTCCCACAGCATTCGCTCCTCAGCGGCCAAACTTGGTGGGGCCCGCACACATGGAGAGTCCCCTCTGGCAATACCGTTAATGATATTCATGACCCCCCACAAGCCCAGCAATCGGAGGTCAAAGGTGGATGTCAGCCGGATTTTCGCCCAGCATTTCCCTAAACTTGGGCCAGATCTGACTGATGGCACATCTTACACCACCAATTTGCAGGTTTTCCTGAGGCCCTGGGTGGGGTCTATGAATATCATTAGAATCAAAAATTCTCGGGTCAATGAATCTCATTAAAATCAAAAAACGCCCACGACAGGCAAAGGGGGGGCTGTGCCCCCCCTTTCGATACCCCCCCGCTTGTACGTTTAGTGGGGGAGGCGTGCCGAAATCTGACCAAATTATTGAGTTCGTGCCTCAAAGTCGTCCCTAGGCTCTCTAAAGCCTTTTTGGTCTCTTTTTGGACTGACGAGAAGCCCTACAAGTGCATAGGGTCTAAATGACGCCTATAGACGTCAATGGGGCTTAAAGGGTTAACATTCTTCCACCAGCGCTCACTAGTGTCAGGGGAGCACAGTTGGTGCAAGGCATATACACACATGTACCGTATTTCTGTGATCAGGATCAAACGCCGCCATTGATTAGTGGCCGCCCTCTAATAATACAAAATGTAGTTGGACCTCCAGAAGGGCTGAACGAAATAAATGCCGCCATTGTTTAGTAGCCGCAGCTAGAAATCAAATGGCGATCAAAGAGCTTAGTCTAGCCCTCGAGGACCGTGATTGATTTGCTGTGAGCGTGAAGAGAGGAAAACAGATTGTTAGTCAGGGGGCGAGCGACCTGTCATGGCATGTGACCGGCAAAATCTTTCGCGACAGTAATGGCTTTGGCAGTTTCCTACCGTTTTGTTGGGATGATTATGATGGTACCACGCGGAGCTGAAGCAAAACTTCTAGCTTCACTGCACACACACGGTGCTCCAATCCGTTTCCTCACTTCCTTGTTCATGCTGAGTTTAATAAACGCCGCCTTTGATTAGTGGTCACCCTCGAATAGTAGCCACAGTAAATCGCGTGATGAAAATAAATAGTAGCTACGGCGTTTGATCACGGAAATACGGTACTTGCACAATTGGATAGCATGGGTACAGTGAAACGTGACTAACTAGCCTTAAAGGAACCCATTAGTAAAAGTATCAAGCATGCCATTCCTCTTTCTCTGAATGGTATAATCAGTGTAGGAGAAACACAGCACTCTGATTGAGCATCCTGTTATGCACACAACATACATGTACAACAATGTACGGTCCATTAAAAGGCGCTGATGACCAGGAAGGGATTCAAGACTGCTGACACAGGTTCAAAGACAGTATGGCACTACACGGATACAGCGAATTTCAGTTGCGTTCGAATCTCCGTGTTGCGTTCGCTTCCGTACGGAATCGCGTATGATGTACGCTAGCGCCTTGTACATGTACCCGCCGGCGCACTAATAAGCGAGGTCAAGGTGCATGTAATACAAAGTCATATCTACACGCAATTCCGTACAGAAGCGAATGCAACACGGAGATTCGAACGCAACTGAAATTCGCTGTACATACAACTAGCTCATAATAGAGGTATTGGTCATTTCCTTGAGCACTAATCCTGTACAAAACGACCTGCTTAAGCAGCCACCTGTCTATATATAGCAGCCTAAATTATTATCACCACTATCAACAGGTTCCGATGAGTTGAATACAAGGCACTATACTGCATGTACCTTGTCACTAGAAAAGGTTCGCCCCTCAAGTAGCTACATGTACTACCTTGTAACATATGGCCGGTATTCACCAGTCGCTGCCAAGGCACCAACCAAGCATGGTTATGACCATCAACTTTGTAGCAAAATACTATCAAACAATGCATTACAGTTGGTTTCAGTTCCATTCTTAACAATGCAGTTCCCTTGGTCATGACGTAAATGTTTGCATGTGTAGAATCCTGGACACTAAATGGCGTGGAATACACAGGAGTGCAGAAGCTGCATGGGCACTTTGTGCCTCAGAACACAGAGCGGCTGCATTGACGCGCAATGACGATGTGACTGAGTACTTCCACATGGCAAATGAACATGGGAGTTCAATGGCAGCCAAACGAAACTACTAAGTAGAAATTACTACTTTCATGTCATGCAGTCTTATGAAAGAAACGGAATATACCATGCCACATTGAAATAGAACTGAAATCAACTGCATTTCCATTACATTTGGTAGTCGGATGACGGTACACATACCTGCAGTGCAGTCGATCCTTTTGAGTCTCTGATGGTCAAATCCGGTTTCTGCTGTAACAAAACATCCAAAATCTCGACAAAGCCTTTCTTGGCTGCCTCGTGAATGGGAGTTGATCCCTCGCCATTCTGTGAGTCCACTTTCCCAGTAGAGCTGGTGTCTGGCTGCGAGGCGAGTTTCAGCACACTTGACAAATCTCTGCCAATCACAGCTCGGTGAAGATCCGTCTCCAGACGTTTTCGGGCTGCAAGCGGAGGAGTGTTGCCCACAATGTAGTCATGCAGTTGGGCAGGCAGGCCATCAGCTCTGGTCTGATAGTGGTGTACTAGTTCATCAAGGCCCTGAAAGAGGGGTCCGTTATCCACCGAGAACCACCCATCACCATGCCCCACTATCTGAAAGTGATGCACCTGGTTCCTCGCCCACATGGTCAGCACAAAACTGCCGGGCATGCGCAAGCTCTCCCTCACCAGAAAGAGTCCTTCTCGTCTCCCTCCGGGGCCATTGCTGACCAAATGAGCCGCGTTCTCCCGCGTAATTTTACCGTGAAACCACCTGTCCGGCTCGCTGGCAAAGCTCATCACGTCTTTCAGTCTCCAATCAATCATCAAGTGTCAGTAATTATTCAATGGCACGTGATGTTTGGTTACGTCAAAGGGTTTCCCCCATCTCTCTAGTTGGGTATGAGCTATTCTAGAGTGGAGTATCCCCGGACAACTAGGACCCAAAGCCGCAGTCGGAGGGGTCTGAGGCCATCTTACGATCCGCAACCTGTCAACAGAAGCATGGATGACCGTGCGAGGCGCCACAGTGGGAGTGGTGATCACGTGGGGGAGGAGGTGGAGCCGGAGGAAGCCAGTGGGACAACAGGCACCCACACGGAAGAAAGATCCATGCAGAGGTACATATGATGATGGCCTGAGTCTTGTATTATGGACCAGCCCAGATCAGTTGAATTGTGTGTGCCATCCGTGCCTATTAAAGGGTCATCACTTATAGCGTACCCACCAATTTAATATCGTCACCTGAATTTGCAGGATTTGCAGCATCGTCTAGGAACGGTTCCAGGATACCAAACTTGCACCGACGTATAGACCGTCACGCCCTCTATAAGCCCTACCACCTTTAAAGCTGTTACGTATTTCCGGCTTTTAGTGGTGCACTAGCGAATGCAACCTCACGCAAATCAATTATCGGCACCCTGTACGTATTATTGTCACTGCCTAGTACTCCCATAGATAATCCTGGGTCAATTATCGGCACATGCTGATGGCATCGACTCACCTCCATCCCCTGAAGGCCACAAAAATCCACCACAAATCCCCCAGGTTCATGATCATTCTATCTATCACCCAGTGAAAAAAAAAACACCAAAGCATGCAACCCCTTCAATATATGAATTTTTGAATAAAATTCGTTCATCACACTACACAGTAAAAGCAAAACAATTCTCTTTCTTCCACATCCAGTACGTGGCACGTTCGTGGAGCCATCTCTTGCACACGCACTCCACCGATTCTGATCCAGCACAGTCCTGCTAGTCGTCCTCAAGTCTGATCCAGTGGCAGGAGAGGACCCAAGGTCGCGGTCTCCCCCTACGCTTGTTTTGATTAGACATGAACAGCCCTACAACATAAAATGGCTAAAAGGACAGTAAATGACATCCAGTTATAACCTTTTAAACAAAGACAAACCTTCTGCAAAGCTTCAGCCTTGTAAACAGCTTGCGCGACGATGACGTAATGCGAACGGAATCCGTATTTTCGCCGCTTACTCTCTGTTTACTAAGCGCTGATAATTGGTATGTCGGGTGCCGATAATAAGGTCATGCCGATAATTGGTGGTTTACGCTACATACCATTAGCAGGGCTAGGGGGATCCGGAGGAGGTCACTCCAATAAACACCACAGTCACAGCTGCGACTGCACATCTTGACCTCATATACTAAGGAAGGGGTGGAGTCGCTGTGCATTCTTTCGTATATTTATCAACAGAGAGTAGTCAACAGTCAAAGCCAATGTGGTCAGGGTGACACTTCCATAGACGCCGTAGTCAGAGCTGCTTATCAGCGAATCTTGACCCCGTATACTAAGGAAGGGGTGGAGTTGCTATGCATTCTTCTGTATACTATCAGCGGTCAAGCGGTCAACGACTGAAATACAGCGCAGTCAAACAGTCAAGAGTCTTTTTCGATGTGGTCAAGCGGTCAAGCAGCAAAAATGACGGTCAAGATTTCTTGACCCCAGTCGCAGCTCTGACTACAGCATCAATGGGAGTGTCACCCCCTTGATGGTCACAGCTGTGGCTGAATGAGTGCACCCCCCCCCCCCCCCCCCCCCCCCCCCCCCATTAGTGACAGTGCGTTAGCATCCGTATGTTATACAATCCTAACCCAACCCTAACCACACCCTGACCCATATAAATTACCATACACCATGCCGCATTGCGGATGCTAACATACTGGGTAACTGTCATTCATGCTTCACCTGTAGAAACGTTCGCAAACAGAAGCAAATGGAACAATGTCAATTTTTATATTTTAGAGCTAATCAAGGGATCAGGATGAACTCCAAAGCAACAAAGATCAATGGAGCAACAGATCTTCTCTGATCTTTATATTCACTTCAAAAGCTCTTGCTTCATCACTTGAGTGCAACGGACAAAACAGAATTGCCATACCACCGTAGTACTTTGATTCCATCAATATATTAAGATTTTGTGTCTGTCTGTGCGTGACGTAAGTGGGATGTTCGTGGGGCGGCCATGGGATTAGACTGCTAGTGACGTGCAACCTTCGTACTTCAATTTACTGAACCGAACTCCGCGAACAATGTTCGAGAACATTAGGCCCGGGCTGGGCTGGAATCCAGCTGGGGCTACAAGCAGATGCATGGGAGCAGCAGTTGAAGCGGACGCATGCCATTGGGTAGCAGCAGCCGAAGCGGACACAATTGGGGAGCAGCAGCTGAACAGGGAGCAGCAGCTCTACATAGAGAGCTGTCCGGCGCCGAATTATTCACAATCATAGGTGAACGAGTGGGAAGTAGTTGAGCGAGCGAAACAAGCGAAGCTGCTTGTATGCAATTACTTGTACAGATGATGCGTAAGTGACTACCCCTTGGTGTCCTATCAAGCATATTGTTCTACTAAGAAAACGTCTTGATGACACTGATGATGGAGAACCAAAACTCTTTCACATGTTACTGGATGAGCTGGAAAACTCTTGAGCTTTGCTTCTTAGAGGTTTGACCAGAGATGTGCTAGTCCAAAACCTGTCACAGCAAGGACTCCAAGGAGCAGTCACTCCAATGAATGTAGAATCAAAGGAATTTCCCCCCTTCAAAGGTTTGTTTATGCAAGAGGGTTCGACAGTTCACGGAACAGTTCACGGAACAGACATCTTGCCTTCGTCCCAAGGCTCTATTGTGTGGCGGCGAAAAAAACACCCTTTTACACAGTTGGTGCATGCGCAAACATTTACATCTTAAATGTATTAACTGTAAAATAATCCAGATGTTGTTATATGGATTGATAATCTGTGGTATTACGGGAGTGGTTGCCTCATTCCCAGGCCGTTCCCAGGCCATTCCCACCACCAGTATTTGATCACTTGCAGTATGCAAATATGGTGGGGGAAGGCCTGGGAGATCCGGTCACATGCAATGACATCGAGTAGACATAAGGACACACGGAGCCTGACGGAAGGCAGTGCCCGTCCTGCATTGTGAACAACGAATGGTAATGATCATCTACATTGCGAAAGGCTCTGACATCCAGCCTTTAGGTGGACAGTACAAAGGAGGACATCCAGATTCTTCATAGGGTGTGTGTCTACCATCAAATATTGGCGGTAGAAATGGTCTGGGAACAAGGCTACGGGAGTGGTGTTATAACTAAGAGGGAGCAGGTATGGCTTCCCAGCGAGTTATTTTTTGTTCTGTGCATACAAACTCAGAAGTCAAAATACAACTGTGCAAAGGCTATAGCAGGATAAAATAGCTGTTTGCCTGAGTCGCTACTCGTTTCTCGATGGAGGCTCAAAACTCAGCAGTAGTATCCTAGCAACAGGAGTTTCATCGAAACTATTCATATGCCATCATCAATCAGTGAATGATAATTATGCTCCTGCTGTGGTGCCGGTCATCAGCACAGCCTGGCTAAAAAAATTCTGCGGACAAATGACTACCTGTAGCTTACGTGTCCTTCGTTAGCGCTGCTGGAACCTGCATGAGTCAACTTGCACAGCCCGACTGTCCATTATGCATGCATGCATGTTGTACAATGTACAGCAACAGTTTCCCATTCCTGTTCCCGCCCCTGTCCCATTTCCTGCTCCCTGCTTAAATTTCCAGTTGCCCGCATATACAGTACATGTACATAACATGGGAAGTTGACAGAGGGACTTTCACTCAGTTCATGAGTAACGTACATTAAACTGCAGGCTAACATTCTGCAACATTCATCAGAATGTATATTATGTAGGTGTAGAGCCCACTATGTGCTGTCACCCAACCCTTCCAAGAATGAGCAGTTACGGCACAGTAAGTTGTTCACGAATAACGGTACACAGTAATGGTACACAGTAACGGTACACAGTAATGGACCACACGGTAACGGTACACAGTAATGGACCACACAGTAATGGTACACAGTAATGGACCACACAGTAACGGTACACAGTAATGGACCACACAGTAACGGTACACAGTAATGGACCACACAGTAACGGTACACAGTAACGGTACACAGTAATGGACCACACAGTAACGGTACACAGTAACGGTACACAGTAATGGACCACACAGTAACGGTACACGGTAATGGACCACACAGTAACGGTACACAGTAATGGACCACACAGTAACGGTACACAGTAATGGACCACACAGTAACGGTACACAGTAATGGACCACACAGTAACGGTACACAGTAATGGACCACACAGTAACGGTACACAGTAATGGACCACACAGTAACGGTACACGGTAATGGACCACACAGTAACGGTACACAGTAATGGACCACACAGTAACGGTACACAGTAATGGACCACACAGTAATGGTACACGGTAATGGACCACACAGTAACGGTACACAGTAATGGACCACACAGTAACGGTACACAGTAATGGACCACACAGTAACGGTACACAGTAATGGACCACACAGTAACGGTACACGGTAATGGACCACACAGTAACGGTACACAGTAATGGACCACACAGTAACGGTACACAGTAATGGACCACACAGTAACGGTACACGGTAATGGACCACACAGTAACGGTACACAGTAATGGACCACACAGTAACGGTACACAGTAATGGACCACACAGTAACGGTACACAGTAATGGACCACACAGTAACGGTACACAGTAATGGACCACACAGTAACGGTACACAGTAATGGACCACACAGTAACGGTACACAGTAATGGACCACACAGTAACGGTACACAGTAATGGACCACACAGTAACGGTACACGGTAATGGACCACACAGTAACGGTACACGGTAATGGACCACACAGTAACGGTACACAGTAATGGACCACACAGTAACGGTACACAGTAATGGACCACACAGTAACGGTACACAGTAATGGACCACACAGTAACGGTACACAGTAATGGACCACACAGTAACGGTACACAGTAATGGACCACACAGTAACGGTACACGGTAATGGACCACACAGTAACGGTACACAGTAATGGACCACACAGTAATGGTACACAGTAATGGACCACACAGTAACGGTACACAGTAATGGACCACACAGTAACGGTACACAGTAATGGACCACACAGTAACGGTACACAGTAATGGACCACACAGTAACGGTACCCAGTAATGGACCACACAGTAACGGTACCCAGTAATGGACCACACAGTAACGGTACCCAGTAATGGACCACACAGTAACGGTACACAGTAATGGACCACACAGTAACGGTACACAGTAATGGACCACACAGTAACGGTACACAGTAATGGACCACACAGTAACGGTACCCAGTAATGGACCACACAGTAACGGTACCCAGTAATGGACCACACAGTAACGGTACACGGTGTAATGGTACACCAACTTTGTAGTTCTTTTCAGTATGAACCCTACTGAAGCCTGCCTTGTTGTTGGAGCACCTGGTCAGCTCAGCATTACTTGCACCACTACATTTTGTAGCTGATAATCTAGCTGACGAATCTATATAATCAGTTGTCCTCAGCCAAGCATCAATACCATTTTTCATGACATCTTGAATCCATGCGCAGCTGCAGAGAAAGAAAGAAGACTCCATGAAAAACACAGGGAACAGGAGAGGAAGAGAATCGCAGAAGAGCAAAGCCTCCATGGACCCTCTCCTCTTGGTAGGTCACAGTGATCAATCAAGATCTGCATGCCTAATTCATAGGCTGTGGTACATGTGTGTTAATTTGTGTGGTGTGTGTGCATGTGTGTGTGGTGTGTGTGTGCACGTGTGTGGGTGGGTGTGCAATGTGTGGTGGTGTGGGTGTGCACGTGTGTGGTGTGGATGTGCACGTGTATGTGGTGTACGTGTGTGGTGTGGGTGTGTATGTGTGTGGTATGGGTGCATGTGCAATGTGTGTGTGCATGTGTCCTGTTTAACTGTAGCTGTGGTGAGTGGGTTATCTATTGCATGCCATACTGACCCCGTGGCACCCCTCCATTAGTTTAGCTGTAACTGGCTTGGGGTGTGGACGTGGGTCGGAGGCCCATGCACATAGGATCATAGCTGGACCACCACTGCCAGCTGCATGGGACATACTCAAACCCAACCTTTCCACAAGCCAACAAGAAACCAGGTCTTTGCTGACTGTACTCCTGAGGGCTAATTATACAGTAGTAGACTGGAGCACCAACTGAGTTGCTATGTATTGCAACATGCAGTCAAAGGCCTGCATATGCGCATGCTCCACTAAGGACCAGTCAACCTACTTGTCATATCATGGACTACTACTACTGTAGGTGCTCTAATTATGCATTGCTCAATAAATAATTATTTTTGAAATGCAACGCAACAATAGAAATTCGGTCAGCCAAACGGCGACGAACTTCGACGCACAATTAGAAAACACCTCGCTAGGTACTAAAGTCAGACGAGTGTAGACAAGGCTATTGCATAGCGGTTGTGTTTGTCCCAGGTTGTTGGACTGTCGCTGCCTTTTTTCCTACATGGGGCATCTGTATCAGAGTACATAAGTGAGTTGCTGTCTCATACCTTCACTGATGTCCCAGCCATATCACCACTGTGTCTTTATACATCAACGTTCACAGGCAGTGATATGATGAGCCCTAAATTAGTCCCCGGAGTGCGACGCATTATTGGAAATTATCGGTTTGAGATTTTGACTCAGAATTAGAAAGGACGCATAATTAGAGCACCTACGGTAGTGCATTGTCCATGGTCGTACACATGAGATGCTACAGTGTTCTCTTTATTGAGTGGTACATGATGAATTCATAAACTAATTCCATGAACTCGTATTCCACCTTGACGTGGTAGACATGCCTGTAGGCATTCACATTCATGTTGGTTAGTTGTCTTGATGGTCAGAAATTAGGACTCCAACTCTATTCTTCGACTACTAAACCTCGCTACCCAGCCAACTGGACACTCCAGCCAACTGGACACTCAGGTATGTGCACACACATTACTGGATTAATCCCCAGAGAACTCAATTTCACCTCAAAGTACGAGTACACATCGCAGGAGAGGGCGAGGATATGGGAAGGTATGCCGCTGGCGGAAAATAGCCCAGCCAATTCTGCTACACACTTCTCTCAGGTTTTAGATTGCAAGGAACCGGAATCAACCATGAGGCTTACGTCGTAGCGGTTACATCATGTTTATTGGTTGAGGGACTGAGTCCTGGACTGAATCACTACACACCTGGTATCGACTGAGCATGGTCGTCATGTGACATGTGTGTTAATTGAAATGAGCTGTAGTACTTTACTTGCGCTACCAGCGAGTTGCAACTGGTTGCAACGGCTACCAGGAGTGAGGTTGCTCTCCGGATTGAGCAAACTTCAAGTTAATTAACCCTTTCCCACCTAATGACGCCATATGGCGTCATGAGACTTTCAGCTTCATGATGTCACATCCGGCAATGTCCTTGGGAGATAGGCTCTGCGACAGCAGAAAAGGGCGGACAAGGGGAGGTGGGTGGGTGCACCTGGAGGGTGCAAACAGCATGGCCGTGTCTGGGCTCTGCGTTAGAAAGGTCTTGGTCGGCACTGGGAGGGCCATTTCCGCCGTTTGTGGGATAAATGGACTTAGAAGTGTTCTATAGACTGAAAATGACCTAGAGAAAGAAATTTAGGCCCTAAAGCATTTTGGCCAAATCGCCAAATTTATTGCCCACCAAAAACACTATAATTATGCTTGTTCACTCACACATCGATCAGGAGGTCAGGAGCTCTCTGCTGAGGAGCTGGGTGACATTAGGAGGAGGCAGGAAAGAGAACAACAGCTAGCTGCAAAGTATCCAGGCATACAAAGAAAGGTATACACACACATTGGACAGCATACATGCAGTTTCATTAATCAGTATTAGGCTATGCGTACAGGTAGTACTCAGATTGGCAGTTTACAGAATCCAATGACTTTATTGGACTCGGAATATCCATCCAGCAAAAGCGTGACTCATATGAGCAGGCAAGGCGGAAGAGAGAGGAAGAGGAGCTACAGACAAAGAAGCAAATACAAAGAGAAAAAGTGAGCTTTAGTCAGTGTCTTATAGTGGAAGCTTGGCATCCCTGCAAATTGGTATAATATATGGATGATTTATTTCTATACTTGACTCCAGAAGGATATCAATTGTCACAGTCACATTATTTTATCGTTTACTATGCAGGCAAGAAAACTACATGAAAAGCAAAGTGCACAAGCTAAAGTGGATCTAGAAGAGATAAGAAGGTTTGTGAAGCTATAGTCGTACAAGCCTCATTCGTTCCCAGCTCCAGTTTTGATCAGTGGTATACTTTCTTGTGTGAATGACCTCAAGGGTAGCAAGCTTAAGGTTGTAGATACGATAACGTGGAACTTAGAACAAGTTGCCACTGAGGAGCTGGGTGATATTAGGAGGCAGTTGTCAGGCAGACAGCAGGATCTTCCTGTTGCCTAATCAAGTGCTTGCTCCAGTGAAATGGTATAGGCTATGGTGACAACTAATCAGATTCCACTGCAACCTTTCCCTTATCCTTATGCATGGGTGGAGAAGCAAGATGTAACTCAGTAAAACCACATAACTACAGTGTACAGTGTGTACCTATCATAATTATTATGTCATCCATAACACTTGCAGGAAAAGGCTGGCATATTTGGAGGCAAGACCTACTAACTAAACTTGTCCATTGCATAGCTACATTTATGTCTTGTTTGTACCGTGACATTGTACGTGTTCATTCCATATTACGATTTCTGTGTCTATGCTGTGACACTAAAGAAAGCACTTCACCAGTGAAGCAACAGGTGGGATTCGAACCAGGGACTTTTGGTCCACAGTCAAATGCTTTAACCACTTGGCCACAAGTCACTCACATAATACAGTAGGTGGCACATGTATAACAATTATGCTGGTCTGACTAGGTACAGCATGTGTACATAGCTACCTCATTTACGGTCGTTAGAAGTAATGAGCTTGAACTCAGCAGCGTAACAAACAGAACAAACTCTGAGGGCATATGTTATACAGGCAACAGAAGGGGGGGGGACCTTCTTGCTAATGTAAGTTACCACTATACTGCGCTAGTTACTCTTTTGCTGTACAGCACCACTGATGGGAATGAATATCCACTGATAATAATATTATAACAAATTAACTAGTCACAAAACGCTGGATGGATGGAAATGGAAAAGCAAAATTTAATGGTTGACTGCAGCCTAGAAAACCAAAGTAAAGTGTCTTATAAATGGCTTGTTCAGATCCCTCAGGATATCCAATTAACCAAAATACAGTATCTGATATTCATCACGTCCAGTAAGAGCACTCCTTGCCAGGTGGTGTGATGAGTCAACCTACAGAGAAAGAGGACACAGTTATGCCTTTCACTCAGGAACATGCACAACCCTGAGCAGAGGTTCATCATGAGAAACCACCACAGGTACCATGGGAGTGAGTGTTACATCCCCTCCGAAGGATGCAGTGTAAACTACTTTGGATGGAAAACACTTTCGAGACAACACCTGTTCATTTTCTAGGGTACAGCTGAGTAGACTCCTAAGATAGAAAGAAATTTCCTAAACCATGGTGGGAGATGAACCAGCCACCTTGTGATAAGCAGTCCAATGTTTAACCAGTCACGCCATTAGATGGATCATGGCTGCCACCAGCACTCAATACCACAATAAGAGGACTACAGCAGCATATAATGCATATGCATATAATGAGTGGCCATGGCTTTGGGTAGCTAGGGCGATGGGTGGGGCCTATTGAGGATATCACACCACCATATACCCCTGTAGGACACGAAACATGTCTTTATAGTGCTGAGACTCCAATTTCTTTACTTGGGGATTTTCTTTTTGTGGAGCATTCCTACAATTCCGGCAGTACTGACCATGATAGAGAGGTGGCTGTCTTCACTACAGACAGGTTACACTGTGCCGAAACATTTACGGTGCAGAGTGCAAAGTTAAATATAGCGAAATACACACATGAAACACTGAACTTTGAACTCTGATATTCAATAGTATACAGCTGCATAATTTTGAATGGGAGGGTGTTGCTGATTTGTAGAAAGTGTGGGAATGTAAGCATTCCACTAACAAATGAACTCTGACCTACACCACATGCTGTGCTAACTGTGTTCAGATCTCATCTTGCTGCTTGTTCGCCACACCTTTACACGGTCAAGCATCCACGTGATCTGATTGGAGCCACCAGTGCACATTATGAGGAAATTAACCTGATTCTGAACTGCAATCTGATTGCAGCCGCCAGATTTCAGGCACCGGAAGTCAATGGTTTGAACCCCCAATGTTACCACACTCTTTCCTCCGGCGCACGATATGAGCCTAGGAACTCAGCCTAGGAATGAGGCTACAGCTGACTTGTACCCTAGTGCACGCTAATAGTCGATTGTGTTTTGATAAGAACACCCCAGTTGCCCTAAATTAAACATTGCTAGGCAACCATATACACTAGGGTGTATACACAGCACCACCATATTGGGGATAGAGGTACGAGCATGGAGTACAGTCAAACCTCCGATAGTGGACCCTCCGAGATAGGGACACAATATAATAAACCTCTCTACAAAGGACGCTTTTCAAGGTCCCAAATAATTGGTTTGCCTATGGTTCTAATACATTTTGAACCTCCGAGAAGAGGACAACCTCTCTACAAAGGACAAAAAACTTGAATTTATATTGTTCCTTTGTTCGGAGGTTTGACTGTAGTGAGGAACGGCTCAGTAGTGAGAGCAGCAAGTTGAAGTGAGAGACCCCCCCCCCCCCCCCCCCCCCAAATCGAAACATTAAACACAGGTCATTGCTAGACCGCTATTATTGCCCACATTTACTCCACCATTGTCACATGATTCCCTTCCACCCTCCAACCTTCCCTCCCCCTCCCTCCCTCCCTCACACTCACCATCTCCCCCTCCCTTCCATCCTTCCCTATCTGACCGTCCATCCAGGCACCTATCCGTCTCTCCCTCCTCACCCACCTGATGTGAGGGATAGAAGAGATGACATTATCCCTAAATATGGGAGTGCTTCTCCCCAGGATATCCAAGCCAGGCTACAGTCAACTCCTCAACTATAGTGCAAGAAGTAGATGTACAGTACACGGGTGAAGATTGGGGTTGCAGTATAGCTACAGGCTACAAGAGAAAAGGGGAGGGATTACTTTATAACTGACACAATGGCAATCTTCCATAAAGAGCTGTGCATTACCGTAGGCGCTCTAATTATGCGTCGCTCAAAAAATAATTATTTTTGAAATGCAACGCAACAATAGAAATTTGGTCAGCCGAACGTCGATGAACTTCGACGCATGCTTAGAAAACACCTGCTAGGTACTAAAGTCAGACGAGTGTAGACAAGGCTATTTCATAGCGGTTGTGTTAAATTTGTTCCCAGTTGTCAGACTGTCGCTGCCTTTTCTCCTATTTGGGGCGTCCGTATCCTGGGGCACAGAATACATAAGTGAGTTGCTGTCTCGTACCTTCACTGATGTCCCAGCCATATTGCAACTGTACGTGTCTTTATACATCAACGTTCACAGGCAGTGATGTGATGTGATTGCTGTACATCTAGCTCTCCCTCCACTAACTACACCTGTCAAACACCTATATACAGCCACACTCACACCACTTGTGCCACTTACCTCAAGTAGCCACTAACAAGAGTACAAGTGGATTGTGTAAACTGAACTGCCCTTGGTTCTCACTGAGTTAAGGTTGGCATTCCAACTATAAACCTTCTCAGCTTTCTGTTGGTTTCCAACAATAAACCAACACCCTCCCTCTCAGCTTTCTGTATAGTATGCATGGTTTAGTCCTTTGATCATATCCTAGCTGGGAGTAGGGTGCCTCTTCCTGGACAATTTAGTGCTGCTATTTCTTGGGCAGTAGAGCCAGGAGAATAAGCACAGTAGCCTCGTTCCCAGGCCCCGCCCAGCTTTTCGTCGCTTGCAGTACGGAAAAGCGGGGAGAGCCTGGTATGTTTCCTCACGTGAGCATTACGTAATCGACAAACGGCTAAAATTTTCGGAACAAAAAAGCGAAGTTTTACGTATTGTCCAACCAACTACACGTTCAACGCTTTGTATGTATAACAGTCGCCCCCTGCTAGCAAAATACGTGTGGTAAGTTACCTCGTACCATTGCTCTTCTTGCTGTTCTGAGCCCCAGTTCGCCCACGTTCAATTAAGTCCTTTCTACCACCTTTCTACCCTCGACGTCACGCACGTGAGGAACATACCAGGCCCTCCGCGTTCTTTCATGCAACCGAAAGCGGTACGCAGGCCTGGGAACGAGGCTATAAGCACAGCTGCCTAATTAGTAGTGCCAATGGTTGCTTATATTCATGGGTGCTTATACACACATGTACACAAACAGTAGTAAAATTGAATCAGCTCCAGGTTATTCATGGGGCGGGACTAGACTGGTTATGTGGACGACCTTTGACCTTGACCTCAATCTTTTGCTAATGCCCTTCACCTGGCCTGGGACGTTATGACACAATCAAGGCTGTTGCTGCATCAGCGTATAGTGAGCTATGCCAGATTCACGTAGCGAATGAGGAGTTAGTCTCGGTCCCAGACCCAAACCACCCCAGCACGGATCGCAAATAGGACACTGGAAGCGATCCGCGCTGGGGTTGGTTTGGGTCTGGGGCCGAGACTAATGAGGAGTGAGAGCTTGCAAGACCCCTAAGAGAGAACTGTCAAGTGCTGCCCTCCACGAGGTAGTCACGTTCCCAGATCCCGAACATGCACGCGCGAAAAGGGGTCTGGGGACAATGCGACATGCTGCCTGACCTTCGAGGGGCGTGACCACGATGACGTAATCAGTAGATTCCAGATGAAAATGGCAAATTCGACATGTTTGATAATGCCCAGTAAAGCGGTGAGAGATATTCTTTGTACCAACGAAGGCAGCACTCCTCTTCACGTCGTTCTGGGCTGTATCTACCAAGTCTACTTAGCCGACACGGAAACTGCGAAGCAATTTATTGCTCTAGCTAAACTCTGATTGGCCATCCCACATTCCAGACATCAACGTCATAGGGCCGAGCAAAATGTCGCATTGTCCCCAGACCCCTTTTTCGCGCGTGCGCGTTCGGGGTCTGGGAACGAGACTATCCATGAGGGGGATGACAGCTCACCAGACTTCTGCACTGGGGGCTGTCCAGTGCCAGACTCACGCACAGAGGCAATCAGGAGCAGCAGCTGAAACGAGCGAAGCTGCTAGTAATGATTTGTTCTTTACTATCAACTGTGTACATGTGTTTATAAGCACCCTATGAACAAGCAGCAGTGGTTATTCTCCTGACACTACTGTACAAGAAATAGCAACACTAAATTGTCCAGGAAGAGGCACCCTACTCCCAGCAAGGATATGATCAGTAGACTAAACCATACCACTCAGAGAGAGCTGAATTATCGAGTAGACCAGAGGTCCTCTCTCCCACCCACTAATAATCTCTGCCACCCCCTTCCTCCCAGACCATTCACCCAGTGCACACACCACTTCCAGTATTGACCCAAGAAATGTCACAATAATAATTATCACTAAACACGGACATCTGGAATCAAACATGCACTATCCTTTCATGTGTACACGGCAACTCCCCACCCTGCATACCGGTAGATACTGTCCTTGGTCACGCCAGACTCCTCCATTTCACCCTGCATATGTCAGCTGTGCATACGTCTGTATGTGTGCGTGTAGGTATGTATGTATGTATGTGTGTATGTGTGAGTGTGTGGGTGAGTGTGTGCATGTGTGAATGTGTGATGGTGCATTGTGTTTGTGAGTGTGCATATGTATACAGGCCATATGTATAGTGAGAGTTTACTGCTTGGGCTGAAATTCCATCCACTTTACCCCTAACTTCAAATGGTGACTATTTCACCTGCTCAATTACTAGTGAGTTTGTTGTGCATGTGGTGCAAAGTGGCAGGCATTATCTGCAGGCCTGGACCCACCTCCCTTCACTTCAAGGACTAGTGTTGTCCACACAAGCATCCAGTAACACGTAAATATTTCCCAGGTGCACGAGGTGGTGATGATAATGACCAACAAACACAATCATGAATACTGGCAGAGTTCCACCTCTTGTCTGGGACAGTAACACATGAATGGTGCACTGGGTTCATGGGGTATTAGACCAGCAAGAGAGACCACCCCACACAACTGTAACCCAACCTACGTTGAAACAACCCTGGGTTGTTTGAAGTGACAGTAGCACTGCCTACAGGACTCAAACTACGACTGACCCTCACTCTTGAGGTCGGACTGAACTGGGACAAACACAACCTAGGACCCACACTGTGGTGTCCACCAACTGCAAGCAGTCCTAGTAGCCGTACTCATGGACTTACTTGATCCTCAATGCAATATTATGCTCATATACTGCCATAATATCAGCAACGAACCTACAGACTGAGGGCAGCATTCAGCAGACTACAGTCACTCACAGTCTGGCTTAGAGTGCTCAGCTCAATCTAACAGGCTTACAACTGCCTCTGGTGCTAGCACCACAATAGTGGTACTCACAAGTCTGCATTTCATAGCATGTAGCAAATTTTACTGATCAACACCACACACTCAAGAATGACGTTTAATTATTGTTGTCTGAGTGACTCTGAGCAGACAATGTTCTCTGGTGTCTGCATGGGAATGCATTCTGCAGAGGGTGCTGTGGGCAGCTGCTACACAAGTCATCATATCTGACAGTGTGACACACACAATCGAGGTCGTACATTGTGATGAATGGTGAACAGATTACTGGTTGAATATAACTTGGCATCACTACACTGCTCTTGGGTGTGTGGACATACAGCCTCATCCCCACAGGTCCTGACCCACCTCCCACCTACTGTCACTTCAAGGGCTAGTATTACATCCCATGTGGTACACAAGCCTCCAGTAAGTATCAAATCTAGTGGTACATCACACAAGCACCCAACACTGGTCACATGAAACCCAACCCACATTCCAACAACCCTGGGTAGTTTGAAGTTATATAGCAAGCCCTACAGGACCCTCACTCTTGAGGATGGACTGAACTGGGACAAACTGATTCATGCAACCTCAGGGACCCTGCAGTAATCCACTGCAAGCAGTCCTAGTAGCTTAACAATGGACTTAGTGCTTGCATTCTTGGTATCCCATAATGTTTACATACTGCCCTAGATGAATATCAACATTCTTAGATGCAGGGAATGATGTCATTAGTAGATCACATGAGGCCAGCATTAAATAAATAGACTCGCTCTGGCTTAGAACGCTCAGCCCAACTGCCTCCCCAGCACCACACACTGAACTCACAATTCTGAGCTGGCATGAATGCTAAATGCCCAAATGATGAGGGTTACAGTTTGCTATTGCGCATGCATGGTGCACACTTGCGGTTTACAGTCAACAGTGAAATATGTGCGCGACTTTAGTGTCAGTTTTTTACTGCTGTAGTAACATCTAACCGTATATTAGACTGGACTTCCATTCTACGAAGAAAGGGGCAGGGCGGCTCGAAAAGTTTTACCGAGATAAACATCCTGTTCGTGAGATACTGTGTGTTCTACTTGCCTGATCTGGCAAAAAGCGAATGGCTTTGTGGTATGAACGACCATTCTAACGGCAGCGAAGCGAACTCGCTCTGAGCCGCCCTCCAGTCAGTTGAAAACTTCCCACGGATGCTGCCAAGCTGGCCTGTTAGCCCTTTCTGATCGCAAAATCTGACGCCAAAGTTCACCAACTCGACCTTGAAGTTTGATGCCACTGCCTATGTTGGCATGTTGTACTCAGGCGCTAAGATCATACCAGCTAGAAGGTACTCATATATTGCTGCTATACGTCGTTTTTGTTGCGTGTCTCTAGCTAGTTCCTGCACGGAGCGGCAAAGGTAACTTGCACGTCATGTATATTTAAATGAGCACACGGTATCCCGTAACCTTAAGATAAATTCCTGTATGTGACTCACATATATGACTCTTGAACACTGGCATCACTGCTGCAGTGAACTATACGCACAGAAATGCCAGCAGCGGTACATGTAGCAGAACGCTGAAAAACTCTCACAATATAGTCTTGATTGCTTGTTCAATACAGATGCATGGTAGCAGAACATGTGCTCCTGAGTGTGTGGAAGTCGGATGGGGGGAGGGGAGAAAGGGAGGAGGACGAGAGGAGGAGGGGGATGAGGGAGGGAAGCAAGCAGGAGGGGAGAGCAAAGCATAAAAATGACCAATCATATGACACTGACCCAAATCATGGGAGGAACCTGCACTGTCAGTACAGCAGACAAGTTGTCATCGTACAAATGACGTCAGACATACACTCAACACACATACACACTACAACCACTACACGAAGATAATGGGGAAGAAAAGGGGAAAAGGGTAGGGAATCTTGCCAGTAGGTTCCACCGAGAAGGAAGGACACCGTTAGCTCAGACCAATAGCTATGTGCATATGCACAGAACACCTTGTGCAGCGATGCGTGTGCATGCACATGAGCACAATTAGTAGGCATCACCTCATGTAGTAGTCCGGCAAAACGTACAGAGTCAGCTCAAGCAGTGCACACTTTCCCAAGTGCTGAAATTCATGGCATGGTTAGCTAGCTCACTTTCTCCTGTGAGAGTTTGAGCTGCTGACTACACCACACTGGCTCTGTCAACTCAACTTAGCTGGTCAACCAAGCCGGGCGTTCCATCGCACGTGTGTTAAAAACATTCCTGAGCATGACTAATCTATAACTGTAGTCGGGCCTGGGTACGAGGCTAATTGTGGCCTAGATGTACAGATTAACAGTTGCCTCATGCTAAGTTGCTCGGCAATAACAGATCTAGCATGGCCTTGTAGTGCATAACCTTCCTCACCTTCGAGTTGGCACCCTTGAAACTGTCACACATGCATTCACTGCCATGCTATATCTGTTGCATAATGAACGGAAGGTGATACTGCCCAGGTTTCACTGCCGTACTCCCAGTAGCCCTCACCATCAGGTTTGCTGTCATGACAGCATATCTTCAGTGGAAGTGAGAGCACACGGGCATCAAAAGATTCTCCCTGACTCTCGTAAATGAGTGAGCTGCAATGTAATGCAAAAGGTTTCAAAAGAACCACCTCATGACAGTAACGGCAACAATAATGACACACTAGGAATAGAAACAACACCAAACGACATTACGTCATCAAACAATGACATCACTAATGTCGAGGGAGCATAGACCCACTTTTGAAGTTACTTGCAATGGCAAAAATGATTAGCTCAAACAAGATGGAGACACGAATCATGAACAGTCTACCCCTTCAATGGCCACAACAAAGACGGAGCTACCGTCTGTAGCTACTTCACCCTGACTCACAGTCCTGTGTTGAGTTGACCTACCCCTTGAATGGCTACAATGATGGGGGCTACTGCATGGCAAAACTAGCCTTGTTCCCATGCTTACCTAGCCTCGAACCCAGGCGCGGAGCCTGGGTTCGAGGCTAATGCCTACCTCATTTTGTTCTTCATTTTTCATTGTCAATAAGGCATGGGTGCAGAAGAGCAGCCTCTTCCGCATCCATGTAGTATTGTACACGAAAGCTGAAGAACAAAAGACAGGGTAGACCTGGGAATGAGGCCACGGCAAAACAAGACAGCGAATGCGCTTTCATGAGTGCATGTCCTGCATAAATTATAACAGTCACTGCATAATTATAAGTCACTGCTAGCCCCCCCCCCCCCCCCCCCCCCCCCCAAGTCTTCTTCCTAGACCATATTTCACAGACCATTTTTTCGTGCGAAAAATGGTCTGAGAACGAGACTACCCCCCCCCCCATTTCGCCCCGCCCCGCCCCACTAATCACTAATCGTTGCAGGGTCTGGGCCACTAGATCTGCACTGGCCCTCTTTCAGGCTCACCCACAAATTACGCCATGTTCCATGAGACTATGAACCATTGACCCTCTGCTCCACATAAAGCACTAGTTAAGCGTGACCCTCAATAATCCATCGGTAGACTACAGTCACTGTCTCCGACTCTGAGCCTGCTCATCTCCGCAGTATCACCAACACACAGCTGAAACAGATCGAGCCCCGAGGCTAATTAAGGTTACGGGATACTCGTGCGCGCGCCGTCCGAATGTATAGCTCGCCATAGATAATAGAACTACGTAGAAGGGATTGGAAACGCGCAAAAATTTTACGGGTAACCCTTGTCCTATGCTCGTTTCGGTTTGTGATGGCTTCGCGCACGAGCGTGATAATGCAACTAACCTTTTTTGGCAAAATGCCCCACCCAGTGTCAAAGTTCAGAGGAAACAGCGGTCACCACAGACAGCCTACTTGTAGTAGCAGCTGTCCAAGTGTCTGGGGCCGGCTTCAAAGAGCGGATGTGCGGAGTTGTGAATACGGGTTTTTATGGGATGAATACGTTTTACTGAGGTGAGTTGTGTTTGTGTAGTTTTTTAAGACTTCGTGTAAGTGCACCACTAATGGATTCGGTGGGGATAGGCTTGGCCTTAATGTTTACATGCCCTTATGGGATAAATTAGGTTCATGTCACTGGGATTATTACGCTATTGATTAAAATGTCGTGTAATTTCCCTTGGAAATCACAACTGTTTCCGTAGTTTTTTCCACAAACCGCTTCACTGTTTGTTAAATATTCTGCATTGAGTAGGTCAGGTACATATAGGTTAGACACTGAGACCAAGGGATCTATGCGATTTAGAAACCCGAGGGCCCTGGGCTGTAGCGTCCCGAGCGCAGCGAGGGCGCTACTAAGGGCCCGAGGGTTTCTAAATCGCGTAGATCCCATTGGTCTCAGTGTCTAACCGATTTAGAGTATAGCAACGGTAACTACGCTAGCGCTTCAGTTGTCAACAAAATAACCTACGAGTCGGAGGTCCTTTTCGACGAAATAACAGACTGGCTTACGAGTACAAGGCCGCTGACACACGTACACAAGGCGCTCGAGTGACTTGCGCGCACGATTGAGCAGTCACATGGCTCCGCCCCTCAACTTGGCTCCACCCCACCCGGTACCCGTGACCGCCCGTTTATATAGCTCCTCCTTTGAGCGTTTGATGTAGCCGTTGCACTTCCGTACACAGAGCTAGAGACTAAGTACACAGATATGTGCACTGCCTGTAATTCTAAAGCAGCTGTATAATACAGTAGCCTGTTAGTTGCCATGGATTTCAAGTTGGCAGTAAACAATAACTTTTACAGGTACAGTACCCTGTGGGCTCAATAGTGAAACCCCGTATGAGGTTTCACTATGGGATTTAGATACCTCGCAGTGAGCAATCTGATTGGTGGAATTTGTACAACTATACTCTAATGTTTACCATGCGCCCTTAACCACATGATTTGTAGAAATGGGTTCAAGAAGATTGCGACGTAGGGCTTATAAAATTATGTAATGAGCGGAAAAAAGCAAACCTAATGGCGGCCACCAAGAAAGGTAGTCTAGTTTTCTCATACACTTTCACTGCATTCTATTCCTGCAGATTGAACCCAGGATAACTTCGTCTACATTAACCCTTTAAGCCCCACTGACGTCTATAGGCGTCATTTTGACCCTATGCACTCATAGGGCTTCTCGTCAGTCCAAAAAGAGACCAAAAAGTCTTCAGAGGGCCTAGGGACAATTTTGAGGAACGAACCCCAAAATTTGGTCAGATTTCGGCGCGCCCTCCCCACTAAACGAAAGGCAGGGGGGTTTCGAAAGGGGGGGCGGGGGCCCCCCCTTCGACTGTCATGGGCGTTTTTGATTTTAATGAGATTCATTGGCCCGAGGATTTTTGATTCTAATGATATTCATAGACCCCACCCAGGGCCTCAAGAAAACATGCAAATTGGTGGTGTAAGGTGTGCCATCAGTCAGATCTGGCCCAAGTTTAGGGAAATGCTGGGCGAAAATCCGGCTGACATCCACATTTGACCTCCGATTGCTGGCCTTGTGGGGGGTCATGAATATCATTAACGGTATTGCCAGAGGGGTCTCTCCATGTGTGCGGGCCCCACCAAGTTTGGCCGCTGAGGAGCGAATGCTGTGGGAGAGGAGTACCTACGAAAGTGGTGTGCTCTGAATGCATGAAAATGTGTTGTCTTGGTGGGAAGAATTCGGTGGTTAACCCTTTAACCACCGAATTCTTCCCACCAAGACAACACATTTTCATGCATTCAGCGCACACCACTTTCGTAGGTACTCCTCTCCCACAGCATACGCTCCTCAGCGGCCAAACTTGGTGGGGCCCGCACACATGGAGAGACCCCTCTGGCAATACCGTTAATGATATTCATGACCCCCCACAAGGCCAGCAATCGGAGGTCAAATGTGGATGTCAGCCGGATTTTCGCCCAGCATTTCCCTAAACTTGGGCCAGATCCGACTGATGGCACACCTTACACCACCAATTTGCATGTTTTCTTGAGGCCCTGGGTGGGGTCTATGAATATCATTAGAATCAAATATCCTGGGGCCAATGAATCTCATTAAAATAAAAAAAACGCCCACGACAGTCGAAGGGGGGGCCCCCGCCCCCCCTTTCGAAACCCCCCTGCCTTTCGTTTAGTGGGGAGGGCGCGCCGAAATCTGACCAAATTTTTGGGTTCGTCCCTCAAAATTGTCCCTAGGCCCTCTGAAGACTTTTTGGTCTCTTTTTGGACTGACGAGAAGCCCTATGAGTGCATAGGGTCAAAATGACGCCTATGGACGTCAATGGGGCTTAAAGGGTTAATGAGATTCATAGTTGGTGAGAATTCGCCCTCAAAACGGCCTAGACTTGCACTGTGTGCCAGTTTGGGATGGTTTGCCGATTTTTAATGAGATTCATTGATCCTCCATGCACATATTAACCCTTTAACCACCGAATTCTTCCCACCAAGACAACACATTTTCATGCATTCAGCGCACACCACTTTCGTAGGTACTCCTCTCCCACAGCATACGCTCCTCAGCGGCCAAACTTGGTGGGGCCCGCACACATGGAGAGACCCCTCTGGCAATACCGTTAATGATATTCATGACCCCCCACAAGGCCAGCAATCGGAGGTCAAATGTGGATGTCAGCCGGATTTTCGCCCAGCATTTCCCTAAACTTGGGCCAGATCCGACTGATGGCACACCTTACACCACCAATTTGCATGTTTTCTTGAGGCCCTGGGTGGGGTCTATGAATATCATTAGAATCAAATATCCTGGGGCCAATGAATCTCATTAAAATAAAAAAACGCCCACGACAGTCGAAGGGGGGGCCCCCGCCCCCCCTTTCGAAACCCCCCTGCCTTTCGTTTAGTGGGGAGGGCGCGCCGAAATCTGACCAAATTTTTGGGTTCGTCCCTCAAAATTGTCCCTAGGCCCTCTGAAGACTTTTTGGTCTCTTTTTGGACTGACGAGAAGCCCTATGAGTGCATAGGGTCAAAATGACGCCTATGGACGTCAATGGGGCTTAAAGGGTTAATGAGATTCATAGTTGGTGAGAATTCGCCCTCAAAACGGCCTAGACTTGCACTGTGTGCCAGTTTGGGATGGTTTGCCGATTTTTAATGAGATTCATTGATCCTCCATGCACATATTAACCCTTTAACCACCGAATTCTTCCCACCAAGACAACACATTTTCATGCATTCAGCGCACACCACTTTCGTAGGTACTCCTCTCCCACAGCATACGCTCCTCAGCGGCCAAACTTGGTGGGGCCCGCACACATGGAGAGACCCCTCTGGCAATACCGTTAATGATATTCATGACCCCCCACAAGGCCAGCAATCGGAGGTCAAATGTGGATGTCAGCCGGATTTTCGCCCAGCATTTCCCTAAACTTGGGCCAGATCCGACTGATGGCACACCTTACACCACCAATTTGCATGTTTTCTTGAGGCCCTGGGTGGGGTCTATGAATATCATTAGAATCAAATATCCTGGGGCCAATGAATCTCATTAAAATAAAAAAAACGCCCACGACAGTCGAAGGGGGGGCCCCCGCCCCCCCTTTCGAAACCCCCCTGCCTTTCGTTTAGTGGGGAGGGCGCGCCGAAATCTGACCAAATTTTTGGGTTCGTCCCTCAAAATTGTCCCTAGGCCCTCTGAAGACTTTTTGGTCTCTTTTTGGACTGACGAGAAGCCCTATGAGTGCATAGGGTCAAAATGACGCCTATGGACGTCAATGGGGCTTAAAGGGTTAATGAGATTCATAGTTGGTGAGAATTCGCCCTCAAAACGGCCTAGACTTGCACTGTGTGCCAGTTTGGGATGGTTTGCCGATTTTTAATGAGATTCATTGATCCTCCATGCACATATTAACCCTTTAACCACCGAATTCTTCCCACCAAGACAACACATTTTCATGCATTCAGCGCACACCACTTTCGTAGGTACTCCTCTCCCACAGCATACGCTCCTCAGCGGCCAAACTTGGTGGGGCCCGCACACATGGAGAGACCCCTCTGGCAATACCGTTAATGATATTCATGACCCCCCACAAGGCCAGCAATCGGAGGTCAAATGTGGATGTCAGCCGGATTTTCGCCCAGCATTTCCCTAAACTTGGGCCAGATCCGACTGATGGCACACCTTACACCACCAATTTGCATGTTTTCTTGAGGCCCTGGGTGGGGTCTATGAATATCATTAGAATCAAATATCCTGGGGCCAATGAATCTCATTAAAATCAAAAAACGCCCACGACAGTCGAAGGGGGGGCCCCCGCCCCCCCTTTCGAAACCCCCCTGCCTTTCGTTTAGTGGGGAGGGCGCGCCGAAATCTGACCAAATTTTTGGGTTCGTCCCTCAAAATTGTCCCTAGGCCCTCTGAAGACTTTTTGGTCTCTTTTTGGACTGACGAGAAGCCCTATGAGTGCATAGGGTCAAAATGACGCCTATGGACGTCAATGGGGCTTAAAGGGTTAATGAGATTCATAGTTGGTGAGAATTCGCCCTCAAAACGGCCTAGACTTGCACTGTGTGCCAGTTTGGGATGGTTTGCCGATTTTTAATGAGATTCATTGATCCTCCATGCACATATTAACCCTTTAACCACCGAATTCTTCCCACCAAGACAACACATTTTCATGCATTCAGCGCACACCACTTTCGTAGGTACTCCTCTCCCACAGCATACGCTCCTCAGCGGCCAAACTTGGTGGGGCCCGCACACATGGAGAGACCCCTCTGGCAATACCGTTAATGATATTCATGACCCCCCACAAGGCCAGCAATCGGAGGTCAAATGTGGATGTCAGCCGGATTTTCGCCCAGCATTTCCCTAAACTTGGGCCAGATCCGACTGATGGCACACCTTACACCACCAATTTGCATGTTTTCTTGAGGCCCTGGGTGGGGTCTATGAATATCATTAGAATCAAATATCCTGGGGCCAATGAATCTCATTAAAATCAAAAAACGCCCACGACAGTCGAAGGGGGGGCCCCCGCCCCCCCTTTCGAAACCCCCCTGCCTTTCGTTTAGTGGGGAGGGCGCGCCGAAATCTGACCAAATTTTTGGGTTCGTCCCTCAAAATTGTCCCTAGGCCCTCTGAAGACTTTTTGGTCTCTTTTTGGACTGACGAGAAGCCCTATGAGTGCATAGGGTCAAAATGACGCCTATGGACGTCAATGGGGCTTAAAGGGTTAATGAGATTCATAGTTGGTGAGAATTCGCCCTCAAAACGGCCTAGACTTGCACTGTGTGCCAGTTTGGGATGGTTTGCCGATTTTTAATGAGATTCATTGATCCTCCATGCACATATTAACCCTTTAACCACCGAATTCTTCCCACCAAGACAACACATTTTCATGCATTCAGCGCACACCACTTTCGTAGGTACTCCTCTCCCACAGCATACGCTCCTCAGCGGCCAAACTTGGTGGGGCCCGCACACATGGAGAGACCCCTCTGGCAATACCGTTAATGATATTCATGACCCCCCACAAGGCCAGCAATCGGAGGTCAAATGTGGATGTCAGCCGGATTTTCGCCCAGCATTTCCCTAAACTTGGGCCAGATCCGACTGATGGCACACCTTACACCACCAATTTGCATGTTTTCTTGAGGCCCTGGGTGGGGTCTATGAATATCATTAGAATCAAATATCCTGGGGCCAATGAATCTCATTAAAATCAAAAAACGCCCACGACAGTCGAAGGGGGGGCCCCCGCCCCCCCTTTCGAAACCCCCCTGCCTTTCGTTTAGTGGGGAGGGCGCGCCGAAATCTGACCAAATTTTTGGGTTCGTCCCTCAAAATTGTCCCTAGGCCCTCTGAAGACTTTTTGGTCTCTTTTTGGACTGACGAGAAGCCCTATGAGTGCATAGGGTCAAAATGACGCCTATGGACGTCAATGGGGCTTAAAGGGTTAATGAGATTCATAGTTGGTGAGAATTCGCCCTCAAAACGGCCTAGACTTGCACTGTGTGCCAGTTTGGGATGGTTTGCCGATTTTTAATGAGATTCATTGATCCTCCATGCACATATTAACCCTTTAACCACCGAATTCTTCCCACCAAGACAACACATTTTCATGCATTCAGCGCACACCACTTTCGTAGGTACTCCTCTCCCACAGCATACGCTCCTCAGCGGCCAAACTTGGTGGGGCCCGCACACATGGAGAGACCCCTCTGGCAATACCGTTAATGATATTCATGACCCCCCACAAGGCCAGCAATCGGAGGTCAAATGTGGATGTCAGCCGGATTTTCGCCCAGCATTTCCCTAAACTTGGGCCAGATCCGACTGATGGCACACCTTACACCACCAATTTGCATGTTTTCTTGAGGCCCTGGGTGGGGTCTATGAATATCATTAGAATCAAATATCCTGGGGCCAATGAATCTCATTAAAATCAAAAAACGCCCACGACAGTCGAAGGGGGGGCCCCCGCCCCCCCTTTCGAAACCCCCCTGCCTTTCGTTTAGTGGGGAGGGCGCGCCGAAATCTGACCAAATTTTTGGGTTCGTCCCTCAAAATTGTCCCTAGGCCCTCTGAAGACTTTTTGGTCTCTTTTTGGACTGACGAGAAGCCCTATGAGTGCATAGGGTCAAAATGACGCCTATGGACGTCAATGGGGCTTAAAGGGTTAATGAGATTCATAGTTGGTGAGAATTCGCCCTCAAAACGGCCTAGACTTGCACTGTGTGCCAGTTTGGGATGGTTTGCCGATTTTTAATGAGATTCATTGATCCTCCATGCACATATTAACCCTTTAACCACCGAATTCTTCCCACCAAGACAACACATTTTCATGCATTCAGCGCACACCACTTTCGTAGGTACTCCTCTCCCACAGCATACGCTCCTCAGCGGCCAAACTTGGTGGGGCCCGCACACATGGAGAGACCCCTCTGGCAATACCGTTAATGATATTCATGACCCCCCACAAGGCCAGCAATCGGAGGTCAAATGTGGATGTCAGCCGGATTTTCGCCCAGCATTTCCCTAAACTTGGGCCAGATCCGACTGATGGCACACCTTACACCACCAATTTGCATGTTTTCTTGAGGCCCTGGGTGGGGTCTATGAATATCATTAGAATCAAATATCCTGGGGCCAATGAATCTCATTAAAATCAAAAAACGCCCACGACAGTCGAAGGGGGGGCCCCCGCCCCCCCTTTCGAAACCCCCCTGCCTTTCGTTTAGTGGGGAGGGCGCGCCGAAATCTGACCAAATTTTTGGGTTCGTCCCTCAAAATTGTCCCTAGGCCCTCTGAAGACTTTTTGGTCTCTTTTTGGACTGACGAGAAGCCCTATGAGTGCATAGGGTCAAAATGACGCCTATGGACGTCAATGGGGCTTAAAGGGTTAATGAGATTCATAGTTGGTGAGAATTCGCCCTCAAAACGGCCTAGACTTGCACTGTGTGCCAGTTTGGGATGGTTTGCCGATTTTTAATGAGATTCATTGATCCTCCATGCACATATTAACCCTTTAACCACCGAATTCTTCCCACCAAGACAACACATTTTCATGCATTCAGCGCACACCACTTTCGTAGGTACTCCTCTCCCACAGCATACGCTCCTCAGCGGCCAAACTTGGTGGGGCCCGCACACATGGAGAGACCCCTCTGGCAATACCGTTAATGATATTCATGACCCCCCACAAGGCCAGCAATCGGAGGTCAAATGTGGATGTCAGCCGGATTTTCGCCCAGCATTTCCCTAAACTTGGGCCAGATCCGACTGATGGCACACCTTACACCACCAATTTGCATGTTTTCTTGAGGCCCTGGGTGGGGTCTATGAATATCATTAGAATCAAATATCCTGGAGCCAATAAATCTCATTAAAATCAAAAAACGCCCACGACAGTCGAAGGGGGGGCCCCCGCCCCCCCTTTCGAAACCCCCCTGCCTTTCGTTTAGTGGGGAGGGCGCGCCGAAATCTGACCAAATTTTTGGGTTCGTCCCTCAAAATTGTCCCTAGGCCCTCTGAAGACTTTTTGGTCTCTTTTTGGACTGACGAGAAGCCCTATGAGTGCATAGGGTCAAAATGACGCCTATGGACGTCAATGGGGCTTAAAGGGTTAATGAGATTCATAGTTGGTGAGAATTCGCCCTCAAAACGGCCTAGACTTGCACTGTGTGCCAGTTTGGGATGGTTTGCCGATTTTTAATGAGATTCATTGATCCTCCATGCACATATTAACCCTTTAACCACCGAATTCTTCCCACCAAGACAACACATTTTCATGCATTCAGCGCACACCACTTTCGTAGGTACTCCTCTCCCACAGCATACGCTCCTCAGCGGCCAAACTTGGTGGGGCCCGCACACATGGAGAGACCCCTCTGGCAATACCGTTAATGATATTCATGACCCCCCACAAGGCCAGCAATCGGAGGTCAAATGTGGATGTCAGCCGGATTTTCGCCCAGCATTTCCCTAAACTTGGGCCAGATCCGACTGATGGCACACCTTACACCACCAATTTGCATGTTTTCTTGAGGCCCTGGGTGGGGTCTATGAATATCATTAGAATCAAATATCCTGGAGCCAATAAATCTCATTAAAATCAAAAAACGCCCACGACAGTCGAAGGGGGGGCCCCCGCCCCCCCTTTCGAAACCCCCCTGCCTTTCGTTTAGTGGGGAGGGCGCGCCGAAATCTGACCAAATTTTTGGGTTCGTCCCTCAAAATTGTCCCTAGGCCCTCTGAAGACTTTTTGGTCTCTTTTTGGACTGACGAGAAGCCCTATGAGTGCATAGGGTCAAAATGACGCCTATGGACGTCAATGGGGCTTAAAGGGTTAAAGGGTTAAGGGATTCACTCACTCTAGCTACCTTCAGAGAATGGGTGACTGTAACCGGCTGCTCAATGTCATTGGGTTTGCGTAAAATTTTGCACAACCAGATAGACATTGAAGGGGATTATTGATCACTCCATTCTCCTGTAAGGTAGAGTGAGTGAATCCCTTAATGTAGACAAAGTTATCCTGGGTTCAGTCTGCAGCAGCTGCGCAGGAACAGAATGCAGTGAATGCGTATGAGAAAACTGGACTATCCTTTTTGGCGGCCGCCATTAGGTTTATGCACAATTTTTTGCTGTTTCTGCTCATTACATTTATAAGCCCTACATCGGAATCTTCTTGCACCCAATTCTACGAACATGTGGTTAAGGGCACAGGGTAAACAGCACCTGACCTACTCAATGCAGAATATTTACCAAATAGTGAAACAGTTTGTGGAAAAAACTACACAAGGAGTTGTGATTTCCAAGGGAAATTACATGACATTTTAGTCAATAGCCTAATAATTCCAGTGGCATGAACCAAACTTACCCTACAAGGGCATTTAGACACCAAGTCCAGGTTGAACTTCACCCAATCCATAAGCACTACACTTATACAGTGTCTTATAAAACTACACAAGCGCAACTTGCCTCTATTCAACTATAAAACTAGTACTGCTTCGCACCTCTGCGCTTCAACCCTTGGAAGCCTTGGACAGCTGCTGGTACAAGTAGGCGGTCTGTGGTGACAGCTGTTTCCTTTGCACCTTGACACTGGGTGGGGCGTTTTGCCAAAAAAGGTTAGTTGCCATTCATTATCACGCTCGCGCGCGAAGCCATCACAAACCGAAACGAGCATAGGACAAGGGTTACCCGTAAAATGTTTGCGCGTTTCCAATCCCTTCTACGTAGTTCTATTATCTATGAGCTCGCTAACCAAAAATCTCGAGTACGAAGAGCGTAAGCAACTTGATTCTGGCGTTGGAGGTGCGCTGTCACAAGGTGCAGGGCATGACGGAAGCTTTTTTTGATAGCATAATCCTTGGCAAACTTATCTGCTGTCTCGCTCGCTCGGAGAAAAGCGGTAAATACGGCTTCTTGGTGAACTGAACTGCTCGTTTTTGCACGGCTATACAGCGTATCGGTAAAAGCTTCCGTCATGCCCAGCACCTGTACCTTGTGACAGCGCACCTCCACCGCCAGAATCAAGTTGCTCACGTTCTTCGTACTCGAGATTTTTGGTTAGCGAGCACTTAAGTATGCATTTCCCTATAGGCCTACATTTCGGACAGCGCGCGCACGAGTATCCCGGTCCCGTAACCTTAACTCGTGACGTCGAAAGTCAATTTGTGCCACACCCATGCTGTGACTCGACCGTACTGCCTGAAAGAGAGCTCTACAAAACGCGCTGCAGGTACGCAAGCAAGCCCGTCTTTAATCATTATGTGTGTGTTAGCTGTAGGCCATAGTTAGTTACAGTTGCGCCCTTGTGCAATGTCAGGCTTGTGTATTTTGTGTCTGCATGTCATTTTGTTTGTTACGGGCCTGTACCATCACTCGTGCAAGCTTAAACATTGAGCTGTACCACGTAACCAAGCCCCCATCATTTCACTAGCCGTTATCATGTTATGCTGCCAAGTTATTGTGCTACTCCTTGCTCAATTGGATGGGTAGGGGGTGGGGCTGAAAAAATCAATTTGGGGTTGTTGTCAGTCCAGCTCTGTGATTCAATACGCTTGAACATTACAGTGAGGATTCAGTCTGACGGTTGCAGCACTACACAAGTAGTCTACTACAAGACACGTCAGCAAAGGTATATGTTTAATGTGTAATTAGTCTCGGAACCAGACCCTTTGCACGGTGTCCCCAGGACGGAATGTTGACCAGACAAATCAGGTCAACATTGATTGCAAATGATTGAATTGAAATGATTTTTTTCCCAGTGTCACTATATACCAAGTTACCAACTTGACACCGAAACTCGCTGTGCTATGCTGTTACCTGCGAGCGTGGGACAAAAAGTGAGGGGAGCAGCAAGCAGGTCGCAACTGTGTTTGTACATGTGGTATCACAGTTGATCGCTAATTGCCCACGCATAATTGCATTCCGCCAAGACAACCCAAATGTGCACATGTGCCCAGACCCTTCCTCCTCCCCGTGTGAAGGGTCTGGTTCTTATTAATTGAAATATGCACAATCATGAAGTCCGTAGGTTAATTCTGTTATGGAAACTGGTTCTGTTAAGCTAGAACCTGCACATTAAGCTAAAGAATAGAATCCTAGAGTCACATGAGCTCCATAGACAACACCATATCAGCGCTGGGGGAAGCGGTCCGGCCATGGCCAGATCAACGTTTAGGGTATATATGTGCCCGGGTGAAGCTAAGCAGAAAGTTAATCCAATAATCTTTTACAGAAGCATGACACTGAACACGTCGGCACGGAAACAAAACAGTGGAAGTGCACTGAGTGCAGTGCAAAGCACAAGGTTGCCTTTCCGAGGCACTGGATACCCAGACCTTCCCTACCTTTAGTCCTAATTTGATCATTTGCAAATATGAAGGGGGAAGGTCTGGGAAATATACACGGTGCTGTCAGGTAGGCACACCTGGGTCAGTGCCTGACAAAGGATCCTGAAGCCTTCTCTTGTTAATGTCTGTCCGAGGGCTGAAACCCGGAGCTTTCGCAAGGCAGTATCAGTACCATTGTTCATGATACCTGGGATGGGTCGACGTGAAATGGGAATCGTTATGGTAGGGCACCACCCCACCCTCTGTCTACCTGACGTCACCAGTATTGGAAAAATCTCCCAGCCTCCCCCATCCGTATTTGCATACTGCAAGTGATCAAAGACAGGAGGTGGGAGCGGCCTGGGAATGGTGCTAGAGGCCACTGCCATTGGAAGTGTGGCCACTATAGAACGACAAATTGCCTCTCCCAGCTCCGTTTGTATATATTCTAGCCTCGTTTCCAACTCAGGTGGCCTGGGAATGAGGCTACGTTCCCACTGGTGATGTAGAACCACATAATCAGACTGTAACTTCTTGGTTGGAAGGGTGTGGTTGGAGGGGCATAGCAGATAATCACTCATGGGGTGGAGTGCCATTTCCCGTTTGTTATATTAGCAGTCCACCAAAGAACATCTGAGTTGTTGTTCAAAATGGGATTCAACTCAGTCTCATTCAGCTTTACACGTGTACACCTTACAGCATTATGAGACCATCTTACACATGCACTAGTGCAGTGCACAAGAACAGCTGTTGAGAGGACCAGAACATGTGTTTATATTCTGTCATTTGTCTTCTTGAACTAGGATCCAACTTCAACTGGTATGAGAGATGGCCTCCATTCTGTCTTCCCGGTATCAACCATCCCCAAGAATGTGGCACTTTGCAGTCCAAGTTGGGATGAAAGCATTTGTGTGGGGTGGACACACACAAGACTTTCATCATGGTGGGCAAGACCAACTGAAGTCAACTGTGAATGTCTTTGATCCCTACCTGGAGACCTGGCAGGAACAACGTACAACAGGAGTGCCACCCCGTGGACTCTATGGGGGAGCAGCAGTGGCACATTCAACTTTGTTGTATTCTTTTGCTGGTTACGATGGAATAGCTCGACAAAACTCCCTTCGTGTTCTGGACACCGACATGCTGCTGTGGAAGGACATACCAAGTAACAGTCCCATGCCAAAGGGTGGGTGTGGCATGGTTTTCTTTGGCACACACCACCTAGCCACCATAGGCGGATACGGTGTACCCACACAGCCCATACAGACTGGATCATCGTTCGTCAAGAGTGTTATCTATACAGGTGAAGGGTGGACTGACGAGTTCCATGTCTTTGATGTCACAGAAGGTAAGTAAATTTTCTCCTGTTGCAACTTCTAGTGTGATACTTTGTGTGGGGTGCATGGCCAGCTCTAGAGAAGAGAATTTTGAGTGAGCCAATGCATGGGTAGCAATCCATTCGTTATGTCCAAGTTTAGTACCCACTGAAAACAATTTGAGTTGAGTAGTGATTACTGTAATAAGTAGTAATTCAGTAGAGTATGTAAAAGTATTTGTAATGCACAACAAAGAGCTATACAACAGAACAACAGGTTCTGAGGTGGCACTGAACTGCACAACAGCTTGTTGTAGAATGCAATTGCCAATTACTTGAGTGGGTGTGGCCGGATGAAAATTTTGAGTGGTGATTTCAAGTTTGCATGGCCCATGGTCTACCTGCCCCTCCTGTCCCACATCCCCTCCCACCTCTTTGGGTGTGGTTATGCTCTACTAGCATACACTGATGTTCACATGCTGCTCTGAGGTGTATTAACCATTGAACTGCTGACACTGAGTTGTGTAACCGACTAGCACCATTCACAATAGTAGCAGTGGCTGCAGTACAAACAGGCAGTGGAGAAAGGAGCCACACAGTTTACAGTGGCTTGGGAGGGATTACACTGTCTTCTCAATGCATGAGGGCCTGAAGTTTCATTGGTGTCCACTAGGTTAGTTTGCAGGTTGCAAATGCTGTAGGCTTCTTTTGCATACAAACAGGCAGTGGCATGAATGGGAACACAGATCCAACAATTAACCTCTTAAGTTAACCCTTTAATTTTAAGCTCCATTGACGTCATTTGGACCCTATGCACTTGTAGGGCTTCTTGTCAGTCCAAAAAGTGACCAAAAAGGCTTGGGACAACTTTGAGGGAAGAACCCAAAAATTTGGTCAGATTTAGGCACGCACCCCCCCCACCCCACTAAACATAGCACAAAATGATGTATGCAAAGGAGTACATAAATTTTAAGGTTTCACCTCAGGACATTATACCATCATACCCCATTTCTGAGTGTGTGCAAGGTACCTGTGTTCTGATAAAGTATTCATGAGAGGTCATGACCTCCTGGCTCCCACTGTGACCTGTTACATGTTATAAAGATGGTATCAGTTGCCAGTATTGTTGTAGTGAGTGTGGAAGTATTTGTGTTGTGACCTTACTGCAAAAGGAGTCACATGACTTCCGGCCCCTCCCCTCCCCACAGTTATCCCCAAGTGAAATGCAAGTGGATTGGGAAACCATGGTAGCATGGTTGACATGAACATACATTGAAAATGGAATGGAACTTTTAATGACTTCTTATGCTGAGGCAGTGCAGTCTAACTATGCGTTCATTACCTACATGTACAGAGCCTCTATGTTTACAATATTTGTCGAAAATTTTAGCATTTTCTAGTCCAATTCCACTTGGATCCGAGGTATAATTAAGTGCAGCCAATTGTGTCAGTAGTAATCTCAAACTGTGTGTAATACTGTAATACTAACTGAGTGACAGGAAGAATACTGTAGGCTGCCATCTAGGAATGAGAGTAAACACTGTCTGTACTGCTTCACCTTCTGCAGGCAAGTGGTCCTCCCCCACCACAACTGGACCAAGACCTCCCCCCTCCGCCGCCTTCACATTCACAGCAGTAAACCACCACAAGGCCGTGTATTTTGGAGGGCACCAGCCAGGACGTGGATATGTCAATGATGTCTACGTCATTGACTTTGAAACAATGGTACATATGATTAGAGTGCATGCACTTGCAAAAAATGTGTAGACAGTAGTAACAGTATACAAACTATAGAAATAGGACACATTCCAATGGCCAGTGGAATACTGCAGAGTTATCCAAGTCATTGTGTGCACTGCAGTAATTATCATAGTACAAATCTAAACAATGCAATTGGCAGCTACAAGTGGTTTTACTATAAGCCTAATTCATGCATGTGGTTCAAAGGGTTGAGAATGTAACTTTTCACCCTCAAACTTGGGGACCACACTGCTAGTACCAGAATCTGTAGAGGTGGGTTGAAGTGCCAGTATGTAATGGTTACACATGTGTCTATTGGCACGATGTATGTACACCCATCGTATACATGTACCGGTATAGGATGTGCTTATGTAAGGGAATTACAAACAGTTTTGTACAAGCGATTACCTAGTGGTGTATGTGAGTATGCTAAACAATCTTGGCTCTCCACAAAACCTAGCATTCAAACTTACTGAGGCAGAAACCAACCAGGTATAGGTTATGAATTACTTGTGTTTTCATGATAATGGACTGTTCCCTAGTGTGAGTACAGATGTATCTGCCCCTGCATGACATAATTCTGGAAACAAACCCAATGACAGAAATGTGGATCACTTTCCGTGTTACTAGCTCACTTCAGCTTACAAAACGTACCGCTAAGAACCCAGTGTGATTGTCCCCCTATGTACGTAGCCTCGTTCCCAGGCTGTACAATAAAACGGTACAGCTCAGTATGCGACAAAAAGCTGGGGAGGAGCCTGGGAACAAGGCTACCACTATGTACCTTGCATGTTGGTGTGGGGTTCGATGTGTCACACTGACCCACTTAGTAGGTTTTCAGTTAGTTTTCTAAGCAGATATGAGTCACACAGAGGTTGGCTTGAAAGTGCGCCAGTAGAGTTTTTCACCAAAATGGTAGAATGTTACCTAGTCAAGGATTGTTTCAGTTACACACTCACCTATAGCTACCAATAGGCAGTTTGTACAACACTCAAAAATTACAACACTCAAAAATGTTCATTACACCAACACATCCCACGGTGGAACAGAACACCAAACATATATTCTCCCAGTACACCCTATTTTAACAGTGTATGGACTAACAGACCGTATGAACTACTTCATGTTCTTGAGCCACATTTGAAAACTCCGTCTCAATGCTTTACTGTAGTGTGTAGGTGGCAAAGAGTAGCTGATGTGGTGTTGTAACTGCTAGTGGGTTTCCCATTGTACTACTGTACACTGTGAGTTTTGTATGTGTGTGTTCTGAGGTGTATTCTGACATGCTACAATTCACTGTCACTTCTCTGAGGAATGGACCAAACGGGAGAGACAAGAGGGGGCCCCTTGGCCAGTGGAAAGATGTGACCATGCTGCCTGCTGCCTCAACTATGGGGATGATGAGCCAGTACTACTCATGACTGGTGGGATTGACAAGAACTACAACACACTCGGGGATGCCTGGCTCCTGCACGTTGACTCTGGAAGGTGGAGGGAGGTGAGGGAGGTGTAGGTGTGTCTGGGACCAACTACGACCAAAGTACCTTACTATAACAGCCTCATTCCCAGGCCATTCTCACTGCTAGTTTTGATTGCTTGGAGTATGGTAACACGTGTGGGGATAACCCTGCATGAAAGTTCATCAAAGGGTTCCCTGCCTGAGTTCAACTTCATGCACCAGTTTCAAACTAATTTGACCTGGTCAGTGCAGTGTAGCACCAACTGACCAGAACAGAAATGTCATTACACAGGCGGACTTTTATAATGCCGATTGGATATCATACCCAACTGATTGTGGGTTATGTCGTGATTAGGTAGGCTAATCACACAGAAACAATAGCACCTGTACCTGAAATCCAAGTAGGTAGTGTATACATACACTGGTAACCTCAGTCAGTGTCCCACATACTGTAGCTATAGTCGCACGTTATTAGGCGCAGCTCACTATTCACTATCCCAAATGACACTATGGCCAAGGTAGTTACAATGTACTGATACGGTACATATCTCTGATCAAGTAATGTTGTAGGAATTTGATGGCTGAAGGATTTGTCCAACTGGTTGGCAGTGGTAGGGTATTACCACTTGGAAAAGAAGTCACATGTATGTGTTCAACATTTCAGATCAGGTTCTGGAACTGTGCAATTGTACAATAGTATGCTCACTGTGTATCTTGAACCTGCATACACCAGTCAGTTGTCTTCCCTCTCCACAGCTCACTCTTCCTGAAGGTACACAGCTACGGTGGGGGCACACCCTCACTGCCTTCGAGATGGGCAAAGGCCGGGTACATGCCACAACATTTGGAGGTGGTTCAAAGTGGGAGAGAGAAAAGAAAGATCGTGATATCCCCAAGCTGGCTGATACAACTGTGCTGGAATTTGGTGAGCAGAACACATACCATACTACATTGCACTGGGTTGCATGTTCATTGACAATGTCTAATATGAATTGAACAGGTCCAATTCATTGTCTAATTGTGTGTCCAGCCTCCCGTCTCCTGGTATGTGTAGCATAGCTAGTGACATGCATGTCAGTAAGGAGAGGTGCTTTCATTCTAATAATCCATACTGCGAGCAATCAATGCTGGACATGAGGAGGGTCTGAGAATATTGAAGTGATGTAACAACTAATCAGTCAACCATTTCACGTCCTATGTATTGTGTCAGTGCCCCAGTAGTTCTGCATGGTACTCCATTTGGTGAACATTACTGTGCATATACCCATAGTCCATTCTCTTGGAGATCTTCTTTGGGGCTCATTAACCATAAGAAGAAGAGGGTGATAGTTGCCTGATGAATAACCTCCGGTTTACATTATATCACTATGACTGTACTATCCAGCCCATTGGCTTACTTGTCATGAGTGTCCGAGTGTTTCTAAGGAAGTGGGTACTTACGTACCGTCTCTCCTCCCTCAGAGTCAGTTCAGTCTGGAGACACTCCCTCCTCTAGACAGTGGGTCCTGGTGGGTGTGGCTGACAGCAGCCAGCTGGGGACACCAGAGAGAGCAAGAAAACTGGAGAACCTAAAGCAGGGGAAACCTGAACATGGTATGACCAACTTATTGGATGGATAATTGCTTGATTTAGTGCATAACTGCAATTCTATACAGTGGACAGTACAGATGGTAGTGAATCGCCTGACCTTGAGAATCAGGAATTCTAGGTTATCGACAGCTCATGTGACATGATCTGATGAGACTGGGGTACTGCACTCTAGTCATCTGAACAGGCAGAAGCATTGGCCAGCTGGCTCGTGGGCGTTTTTTATTTTAATGAGATTTATCGACCCGAGGATTTTTGATTTTAATGATATTCATAGAACCCACCCAGGGCCTCAAGATGACATGCAAAATGGTGGTGTAAGGTGTGCCATCAGTCAGATCTGGCCCAAGTTTAGGGAAATGCTGGGTGAAAAACCGGCTGACATCCACATTTGACCTCCGATTGCTGGGCTTGTGGGGGGTCATGAATATCATTAACGGTATTGCCAGAGGGGTCTCTCCATGTGTGCAGGCCCCACCAAGTTTGGCAGCTGAGGAACGAATGCTGTGGGAGAGGAGTACCTACGAAAGTTGTGTGTGCTGAATCTCATTAAAAACAACAGAATGCAGCAAGCAGAATGCATTTTTGAGTGTATGTGCTAACCGTTCTTCATCTTGTTTGCAGGTCCTAGAAAGGAATCTCACAAAAGAAGACAAGAGCAGGACGAGGATCGCCATAATGGTAAGTGATATTGACCATTTAAAGCTGTGCTGTGTCAATAGGAAGGTCGTGCTAGTTGTCATGCAGTTAAGCTACCTATAGCCTCAGGTTATAATGAACTGTATCATACAATACCTGAGTTGTGGCCATGATTAACCCACTGAAGAGCTTGCTTGCTACTCGGAGACCTAGGTATAAAAGCACGATGCTATGTCTATAATTAGCATCCTTTTCTCCTGCATGGATGTACATGTGTTACTAACATGCCATTGCTTTTACAGGGAAACTCAAGAGGAGGAAGCTCTCAATTGTGCCTGAGGTTCATACACTATCAGGTACTTCTTTTATGGAGGGATTATTGCTCTTCAGTAAACTAACTGCCTCACTATATATACTTACAGCAACCTGCCAAACCCCAGTGTTGACGGTGGGTCATTTTGGGCCATTTACCAGCTTCAAGAGCTTGCCAGTTCTCCTGCTATATGGTACTTGTGGCCTACCACTTGTGTTCAACCCTGTACACAACATTCAGGATGCGCCTGCATCAAAGGCTAGATTGACTGCATGCTTCTATGATTTTCACGAGTCAGTGACTACCAAAGTCAGGGTTGTGCGATGTGGTTGAACTCTGAGCTTCTAACTGTGCCTCAATTCAAGGGCAGGTTGGCATCACGGATCCGGATTGCTCAAAAACCTCGAACACCTGCATACGTCTTGCATATGTATCAATGTGCACGATATCATGGCATCACGTATAGCTAATATAAGACACTGCTAATAATACAACCAGAAAACCGACCTTGTTCTGCCCACGGACTGAAGTGACCTTGGTGGTTCCTGTGTAATTGACAGAATACCGACTGATATTCAATCTCATTCACAGGCCTACCCACAGATTTTGTGTGTACAATTACAATATATTCAAAGTGACCAACACTCTTTCCATGACACACACTTCCTGGCCTCACTCCCAAGCTTTTTACCATATTCTTGGAAAGGAAGTATTGTCAATCTTGCTACAGTATTTTCTAGGGGAATTATACATAAATTCAACCCTTCTCTAATGTAACAGCTCTGACACAATATAACAGTCAATTATGGCATTCAAGGTGGATAAGCAGAATGGCCATAATATAGCAGGAACATTGGGGGAAAGATGGACAGGAAAGAAAGTCCATTTTGCTATCTTACAGTACCCAATACCTTAGCAAACTGAGTTTTTTTTAATAATTTATTTGCGGCAGAACCACCAAGTACTAATTTCTTCTTATGTTGCATAGTTGTTCAAACTTCTCTTGCTTAATTATATATCCCCATCACTAGGTGGAGTGACTGGGAGTGCGCCCATCAAGCCAGTGCTGAAAGACCTGATGGATGCCCTCTACCACAAGGTGGCCGACAAATGGAAGATGATTGGAGTTCTCCTGGAGATTCCAAAGGGAACTCTGGCAGGCATAGCCGAGAAATATGAACACGACCCCCACAAGTGCCTCCTAGAGATGCTGGAGACTTGGTTGGAGCGGATCCACCCTCCTGCGTCCTGGGCCACCGTCATTGAGGCAGTGGAGTTTCTGGGTGAGGAGCAGCTTGGGAGACAACTCAGAGACAAACACATCCTTACTGGTTCCCCCACTTTCTGACCATTCACAACTCCTATATATAACATCAAAGTTAACGCTGTACATGTAGTGGCCTTATAGGAAGTATTTGTGTTCCAGCTCTCCTCAGCCCTACTGTCACTTTCTCATACTAAATTTGTATGCAGAAAATTGTATGTGTGTGACTTAATTAGTTCACCCATACCCACTTTGCAGTTCCATAGTGAGTATCTCAATCCATTCCACTCCACATTTTGTACTGCATGTCTGTAACAGCTTGAGATTGAGCTACAACAGCAGTTCTCAAGCATACAGTAATATTTCTGTATATTCACATCTTGTACATATCCTATGCTGCTGAAATCTTAAAATGACTTTCCACACATACGTACACACCTGCTATGATTGTGCATGCACATGTGTTTATATACAATAATATGCAAGATACATTACATGAGTAGATTGCTCTCCAGTTCACTGAAGTAGAAGGGGATCGGTTCCATGCAGTGGCATGTAATATGTAACCCAGCAATAAAGATAGTGTATCTCTACAGCATCTCTCATTATCACTGTATGAAAGTTAACAGAATCTGATGTTTTCTTGTGAGCAAAATCCACTGCTTGGTGTATTTAGTTATCCAACTCCTTATCTGAGCTTAATTTTCAACTTACACAAGTGCAGACTTAAATCAGAGTTCTTGTGTTCATGCTTTGTATCCTCACTTTGTAATAATGTAGCTATTCGCGCAATTTCAAATGCCATAGGAGAATTGTGTGAGCAACAGTTAAAATGAAACGGTGAGCAACTCAAACTCCTGGGTGTTGTGTGAGCCACACGTGCTACTTGGTTCAATTACTACACAGCTGAACACACAACCCATATGGACTCGAGCTACACGCGGCTGGGCCGGAGGTTGACCAACTGAAAGATGATCTGATGGACAAAGAAGTGGAAATTGACTTCCTCAGAAAAGAGTACAGTGAAAGATTTGACATCAGTCCAAGTAGACAACATTTGAGTGTTCTACAGGTTGGGTGACATTTCTATGGAGTCCAACACATACTGGCAGCCACACTGCAGCCATTTCTTTCTCAATTGTGCAAGAGTTATGTGCTCCACACAAAAGTGCAGTAGAGGGGAAAAAATGCAAGAACAGAGAAATATGCACTGGATAAAAATTATTGTGCAATTAGATTTACAAAACAATTCTTAATTTCAGAATTGAATGCAATAGTAGCTACTTAGTGCTCTGATCTACACCAACAGTATAAACTATGTGAACATCAGCTGGCCAACTGGAGAGGAGGCGGATGTAGGCATCAAGTGCACTTGCTAGAAACACTTCTCCACATGCACTTCACAATAACTGGGGAGAGTAAGGACACCATTGGAACAGGACTTTGAAATTTCACATTTCTGTTCATTAGCATTCATTTCTCTTTCGTGAGTGGTACATGTAAAAGAATGGCAGGCTCTACGGTGATTGTTTTCATCATGTAATGCAAACTGAGGAAGTAGCTAGTACGTTTCCACGTGTTGTAAATGGCTCGAAGCAAGAATAGAGCAAAATCCTGTACATGCGTCAGTATATTAATTAGTCAACTCGATCCTTATATCTGAGCCTAATTTTCAGTTACACAAGTGCAGACCTAAATGAGAGTCCTGTGTTCATGCTTTGCATCCTTAAATATTTTCGCGAATGCCACTAAAGTTTCTCACGTGAAATATTTAATGAACAAGTACATGTACAATAATATATTATGTCATTACTGCACAATAATTATGCACTTCACAATAACTGTAACCTATAGCTGGGGAGAGTTTCTAGTTGGAAACCATTCGAACAGGACATTGGAATTTCATATTTCCATTCATTATCGTTCATTTCCGTTTCATGACTGGCAAAAGAAAAGTAGGCTCTACAGTGATTGCTTTATTATGTAATGCAAACTGAGGAAGTAGCTAGTTCCAATGGCTTGAAGCAAGAACACTGCAAATCTAGAGCACCTACAGCAGCTCGAGTAGTCCCATGAAGGGTATCAGGTTGTGATGTGGTCCAAATCCATCACTACAACACTAATCTTGCATGCAGTGGCTGATGCACACATAGAGCTGGGAGTGCCAGGTCATTCATTAGACATCCTGTCCACATTAGTGATATAGGTGGGTGGGTGGAGCTCCAATCCCACCCATACAAGCACATCCTATTAAAGTGTTGCTCAGGATATTTATAGTGTAACTTGGCTTGGATTTCCAGTACGTCCATTGAGCTATAGACTAGTACTACTGTCTTGCATTCCAGGAAGTTATATATAGACCAGGATTCCCGGTGAGCCGATAGTGTTTGTGGGATATATTGACTGCACTACATGTCATTGCAGTGCTAGTCACATGCAAGGAGTTTAAATTTCTGTAAACACAATTCAAAAAGTGAACAAGAATCAACTCATTTCCATACTCCATATTCCGCAAGACACTAGCTGCAGCTAAAGTGAGTGGGTTGACCACATCCTAATAAACCCATGTTGTGCACCGTTCATCTCGACCACCACCTCCTGGGGAATGTTATCTCCTGGTATGAGGGGAGACGGGGACAGTTCCAGGGAGAGTGATGATGGCGATCGAGGTAATTTGCCTTTCAAGGAGTATGTGCTGATGGGGAGGGGATGCTGCTCAAATTGTTGGTGGAGATCAAAACTGGATTCACCTGTGTGTGTGTGTGTGTGTGTGTGTGTGGTGTATGGCATGTGTATGCGTGTATATGAGTGAGTGTGTGTGTATTGTGTGTATGTGTGTGTGAATATGTGAGGCTTGGCCCCCTCTTCTCTTACCCACAGCCAGATTGGTCCAGCAGACATCATTGGTAGGCAACCAATCAGAATATTTCAGCTACAATGTAGTAACAAAACACAAACATAAGAGCATCAGAACGCAGCAAGTACCCTCCATGACAACGTACCCTGGACGTGGTACACTCCACGTTGATCAGTGGTCCCCACCTCCTTCAGAGTTCAGACATATAGTTACAAGACATTCTGAATGACATCCACGTGGGAGAGAGTGATAGGAAGAGGAGGGTGCATGGGAGAGAGGGGGGAGGGAGGGGGAGGGTGGGGGAAGGAGGGCAGAGAGAGAAAGGGGAGAGAGGGAGGGAGGGAGAGAGGGGAGGGGAGAGAGGGGAGGGAGGGAGGGAGGGAGAGAGGGGAGGGTGAGAGAGAGGGGAGGGAGGGGGAAGGAGGAGGGAGGGTTAGTTATCAGTAGGCAACCAATCAGATTTACTACCAGATTTCAGGAAGTAACAAAACACAAACACTACAGCATCAGAAAGCAGCAAGTACCGTAGGCGCTCTAATTATGCGTCGCTCAAAAGATCGAAATGCAACACAACAATAGAAATTCGGTCAGCCAAACGGCAACGAACTTCGACGCATGATTAGAAAACACCTCGCTATGTACTAAAGTCAGACGAGTGTAGACAAGGCTATTGCATAGTGGTTGTGTTTGTTCCCGGTATGTCGGACGGTCGCTGCCTTTTCTCCTACACTGGGCGTGCGTATCCATAAGTGACAAGGGGGTGACACTCCCATACACGCTGTAGTCAGAGCTGCGACCTGGCTTATCAGCGAATCTTGACCCCATATACTAAGGAAAGACTGCAGTAGCTACGCATTCTTCCGTATACTATCGGCGGTCAAGCGGTCAACGGCTGAAATACAGTGCAGTCAAATGGTCAAGAGTCTTTTTGCGATGCAGTCAAGCGGTCAAGCAGCAAAAAGGACGGTCAAGATTTCTTGACCCCGGTCGCAGCTCTGACTACGGCGTCAATGGGAGTGTCACCCCTTTGAGTGAGTTGCTTTCTCATACCTAGTACCTTCACTGATGTCCCAGCCATATCACAACTGTGTCTTTATATATCAACGTTCACAGGCAGTGATGTGATGCACCCTCTTCACCGTTCAACTGTACTGTGTGCGCTTCAAGCTAGCTGCCATGCTGCCATGTTGCCGTTACGCAAAATTAGTCCCCTGGAGTGCGACACATTATTGGTTTGAGACATTGAATTTTGACGCAGACTTAAAAAGGATGCATAATTAGAACACCTAATGGTATACACTGCACCACCATATTGGGGATAGAGGTACGAGCAAGGACCAATGTAGTAGTGAGGAACGGCCCAGCAGTGGGAGTGGCAAGTAGTGAGGACTAGGTTTTGATAGGACATTACTGCTGGTGAAATTTACTTCACCAAACATTTCCAGCAATATAATGCATACAGTACCACAGAGTCACCAGCACACACACACCGAAGCATCAGACTCACTGTAGGTGCAGTGGACTGTCCCAGAATCCAGAGGTTCACCTTCCTGCTGTCTCCCCCAGTGGCCAGCACTGTCCCATTGGAGCTATGAGGCACAAACTGACCTAGAGGATGAGGAGGGGGAGCAGCTGGGATGACGCAACACACAGGGTCGCCACTAACCAAGGACATAGTAAGTGCCCGGGCGGTGGTAAGGTAAAAACCTCTTCATCACCTTCGGGCAAACCCTCCCACCTCACAACAACTGAGTATGTACGTATGCTGTACATATGTGCAGGCGTTAGATAAGTTACTTGCATTTAGTGGGAGAGGTTTGAAGAGCTAGATGCACTGGAAGTAGTTTGGACACCACTAGTCTCCGTCCCAGACCCAAACCAACCCCGGTACCAGTATCTAGGGTATGTTTACATAAACTACAAGCTGAATGACTGACCTCCAATGTAGTCTGGTTAGTAAAGAGTTAAACTACCATCTGCACCCAATGCTTCAGGTGATGGACACAGCTGCCCAAACCACCTGCTGTACATCTAGCTCTCCCTCCACTAACTACACCTGTCAAATACCTACAGCCACACTCACACCACTTGTGCCACTTACCTCAAGTAGCCCCTAACAAGAGTACAAGTGGATTGTGTAAACTGAACTGCCCTTGGGTCTTAAGTACACAAACCAACACTTCCCTCTCAGCTCTCTGTGTAGTATGCATGGTTTAGCCCACAGATCATATCCCTAGCTTGGAGTAGGGTGCCTCTTCCTGGACAATTTATTCTTGTACAGTACAGTCAGGAGAGAATAAGCACAGCTGCCTAATTTGTAGTGCAAATGGTTGCTTATATTCATGGGGTGCTTATACACACATGTACACAAACAGCAGTAAATCAATACAAACAGCTTCAGGATGTTCATGGGGCGGGACTAGACTAGTGATGTGGAGGACCTTGGAACTTGACCTCAATCTCGTGCTAATGTTCTTCGCTGGAGATACCATCACAGGCTGTCAGTGCATCCGAGAAGTGAGCTATGCTCGACTCACTCACACAGAGCATGAGGAGCAAAAGCCTGCAACACCACTGAAGAGAGAACTCATGTGGTGCCCTCCATGATGGGGATGACAGCTCACCAGACTTCTGCACTGGGAGCTGTCCAGTACTGGATTCATACACTGAGGCAATCAGGGACCACCAGCTGAAGCGAGCGAAGCTGCTTGTAATGATTTGTTCTGACTGTGTACATGTGTGTATAAGCACCCTATGAACAGGCAGCTGTGCTTATTCTCCTGACACTACTGTACAAGAAATAGCAACACTAAATTGTCCAGGAAGAGGCACCCTACTCCCAGCAAGGATATGCATGATCAGTGGGCTAAACCAAACGTACTACTCAGAGAGAGCTGAATTAGCTCCCTGGAGAGTAGACCAGAGGTCCTCTTTCCCTCCCACTAATAATCTCTGCCACCCTCTTCCCTCCCAGACCACTCACCCAGTGCATACACCACTTCCAGTATTGACCCAAGAAATGTCACGATATCACTAAACATGGACATCTGGAATCAAATATGCACTATCCTTTCATGTGTACACGGCAACTCCCCACCTTGCATACCGGTAGATACTGTCCTTGGTCACGCCAGACTCCTCCATTTCACCCTGCATATGTCAGCTGTGCATACGTCTGTATGTGTGTGTGTAGGTATGTAGGTATGTGTGTATGTGTGAGTGTGTGGGTGCATGTGTGCATGTGTGAATGAGTGATGGTGCATTGTGTTTGTGCGTGTGCATATGTATACAGGTCATACGTATAGTGAGAGTTTACTGCTTGGGCTGAAATTCGATCAACTTTACCCCTAACTTCAAATGGTGAATATTTCACCAGACAATTACTAGTGAGTTTGTTGTGCATGTGGTGCACAGTGGCAGGCATTATCTGCAGGCCTGGACCCACCTCCCTTCACTTCAAGGACTAGTGTTGTCCACGCAAGCATCCAGTAACACATGAATATTTCCCAGGTGCACGAGGTGGTGATGATAATGACCAACAAACACAATCATGAATACTGGCAGAGTTCCACCTCTTGTCTGGCACAGTAACACATGAATGGTGCACTGGGTTCATGGGGTATTAGACCAGCAAGAGAGACGACCTCAAGGACGTGGAGTGCGCAGACCATCTTCGGGACTTGCAAATTGCTGCTGCTTCCAAGAATTCCGTAGTTCACTGCTAGTGCTATGCTAGGCGATTGCACACACAAAGACACAAACATGCAATGCACAGCACGTGCATGGTCTCATGTCATGCACTCAGTACACAGCTGATTTTGCAATGGCATACAAATTAGGGTACATCCCATGTGGTACACAAGCCTCCAGTAAGTACTATCAAATTAGCCTGGTTCCCAGGCCATCGCCCAACTTTCGCTGGAGAGCCTGGGAACGAGGCTACTATCAAATCTATTACACAAGCACCCAACACCACATGAATACTGACCGAGTTCCACCCCTTGTCTGGTACAACAGACAGCACTGGGTCAGCAAGAGAGACCACCCCAAACCCAACCCACATTCCAACAACCCTGGGTTGTTTGAAGTTAGCAAGCCCTACAGGACTCATGCAAGCCACAACTGACCCTCACTCTTGAGGATGGACTGAACTGGAACAAACTGATTCATGCAACCTGAGGGACCTTGGAGTAATCCAATTGCAAGCAGTCCCAGCCTCGTTCCCAGGCTCGTAAGGAGGAGGAGAGTGGTGGCCCACCAGGATAAAATTGTCCAAGTATTGGCCTCTCCCCATGAGACTGGGAAAAAGGCTAAAGCAGTCATAGTATACAGCCTCATGGACTTAGTGTTCACTTCATGGTATCCCATCAAATGTTTACATACTACCATGGATGAATATTGACAAGATTGAATGATGTCATACTCATCATGATAACAAGCTTGTGAGTTCAGTTTGTGGTGCTGGCACCAGAGGCAGTTGTAAGCCTGTTAGATTGAGCTGAGCACTCTAAGCCAGACGGTGTGTGACTGTGTCTATATTTAATGCTGGCTGGCTGCAGTCGATCCAGTTTCATTACTAACCAATTAAGACAAACTCCTGCATGTGACTCACATATGACAAACTGTATCTCTTGGCATCACTGCTGTGAACTGCACACAAACACCAGCAGTAGTAGCTGTTGAAGGAACTCTCACCTTCCATGTTTTACTTGCTCAATACGCAGTGAATGGATCCTTCTTTCAAGAGAAGACTGCCCGATGCCGAGTACTATGCGTGCCTGAAAGACTTCCAACAGATCGTAGGTATCCAAAGCTGACGGTAAGGCAGCATAGCACAGATACTTTCCACTCCCGGTAGCTAGGTACTAGGAAGACAGGAGAAACTTCACTTCCAACAAAAAAAATGCTCGCAGAACGTGCATTTGTTCCTCCGTGGGTTCAACGTAGCCTAATGCCTGTACTCCAAACAACACCGCTGCTTTCACCACTTCAACAGGGAACCTTTCGCGAAGACGCTGGACTCACACCGTTTAGCTGAGACTCCATTATTGCTGATGACTACATTCCTCCGCTACCAAATTATTCTAATAAACGCCGCTTTGCAATTTCATTGGCCGCTTTCAAATTCTGAAGCGAGCCCAAGGATTTGGACTTGTGTAACCAGACCCTCTTTCTCGCACGTGCGAGGAGGGTCTGGGCACGAGACTACTGCCATGGATGAATATTGACAAGATTGGCATTCTTAGATGCGGTGAATGATGTCATTAGTAGATCAATTGGAGCCAGCATCAAATAGACCACAGTCATTCACAGTCTGGCTTGGAGTACTCAGCTCAATCTAACAAAGCCTGGATATGATCTTAATTATGGTGTACCATGACTGTACATGTGGTGTGTTGAAGGGAAGTGCTACAATCTGATGGGAGAGGCTTGGAAGAGCTCACTTGATTGCACAACTGGTACTGCTTGCACCACCTACCTCAGGTGGTCATAACAAGAGTACCAGAGGAAACAACCGTACAATCACACACACCAGAAATAGACCCAGTGATTTCCATTCACAGCCAAGCAGCTAGTAAATGCTAACAATTGGGAAGCAAAGGGGAGGGTGTACACGAGTTGTACATTACACACAACATTATATTTGTACTGTGCAATTGAAACCATTCCTACGGTGATAGCATGATGTTGCACTGTCAGCAGTTGGTGGGTGTGAACAAGACTACACGGTGTGACGCTTGTCCTCCAAAGGCACGAGAATTGCCCATAAAGACCCCTGCCTGAGGTCCGGGTCACTCCCCCCCCCCCGTAATGTTTCTTTGTCCTTGATCTGCAGGTGAAGGTGGAGGTAACACACTCACTGCCGTGCAATATCTGTTACACAGAAGGTGCTATCGCCCAAGTTTCACTGCCATGGGCCCAGTAGCCATGGCCAATCCTCACCTTCAGGTTTGCTATCCTGACAGCATATCTTCAGTTGAAGTGACAGCTCACGGGCTTCAACAGATTCTCACGGACTCTCGTAACTGACTGAACTGCAATGAAATGCAAAAGGTTTCAATAAGAACCACTTCATGACCGACACATTAGGAACAGAACTTGGCCTGTCACATTCCACAGACGTCAACAAACAACGACATCAGTAACGTCAAGTGCAGCGCAATGCAATAAGACTAGGAAAGAATACAGTAAGTAACTAGAGGTGTTCATAGAACACATACCCCGCGCTGAACGTCAGGCCAGGATGCATGCAGTGCAGTTACAGTCGACGTGACATCTCTGCCGATGCGCATCGAACAGGGCTGCTACTGTGTTCGTGTATGGCCGGCCATATCCAAGGTGTGGGAGTGACCGCTTACCGTATATACTATATTGTGAAGCTGGAGAGGTGGGGCCAAATGTTACGAACAATAGGAAATAGCTGGAAAAACAGCCGAAACAATAGCCATGATGTATGTGAAGTACATAGACCGTGAGAAAGCACTGTTTCCTAGCGGTCATCTCGAAGCATGAAGTTTCCAAATGCACGGCGTGTCCTGTTCTTGAAGTCACGAAGAGGTGGAGCCAATGCTATGAATAGTTATAAAAGTAGGAAATAGCCGAAATACAGCGAAACGGAGCCCCTTGACTTCAGTCAGGTACACATAGAGCAGTTTTTTGCTATTTGCTATTGTTTGACTCCATTTCGATGGTTTATGAGAGTAGATTTCAATTTTTTTCGCCAGACAGACGACAGACGACAAAACCGATTGCTTAACCCCGCTTCGCGCATGCGCGCGCGGGGTAAAAATATTGTCCTGTCACATGACACAGATCCTACAAAACTAATGTCTCTTCTTCACTAATTGGGGCGAGCCTGAGTGAGCCCCAGACGTGCACAACATGAACCATGTGTGTCTGTCTGTGTTCATACATCCAACCGTAAAGACACGCTTCTGTAAAACAACTGAGAGTTACTTGCATCGTGGTAAGAATGATTGCAAGTGCTCAACTACACTCAGTGAGTTGGAGACAGGAATCATGAACAGTCTACCTCTTCAATGGCCACAACAAGGATGGAGACCACTCGTGTATCTACCTCTTCAATCGCTACAGGGATGGACGCTACCGCAAGACAACAAAAGATGGTGAGAGTGTTTTCATGGCCCGTTTTTCAGCTACTGCAGGTTGCCATTTCTCGGGAGACTTGATTGCATGTTCGTTAATTGGTGGGCGTGGTTAAGTCACGTATATGCTTAGTATAACTGAAATTACCTGTGTGAGCAGTTTTGAGCCCAGCAATGCCAGGGAACAGAGATTAGGAGTGTTCTATAGACTGAAAATGACCTAGAGAAAGAAATTGGGTCCTAAAGAGTTTTAATTAATGATTTGACTACATTCCACTCTTTGCCACTATACCAAGCCCAGACAGATTTTCAATAGGTATTTCCGGCTGGGCACAAGACTACTATTCCCGGAATGGAACAGACCAGAATGCCACCTTATTTTCCAGGAACAGACCGGACCATACGTGATAGACTGGACAAGTTTTTGGGGACACACTTTCGACTTAGATAGATACTAGTTTTGCAAACAGTCCTGTACACATTCAGCCCCCCGCACTGGCCGTAGCTTAACAGTCCTATCTGTAGTTTGACCCCCGGTCCATTCCGGGAAATAAGGTCTCCATTTGGTTCCGGTATTGTAAACTTTGGGCCCCCATGAGAATAGGGCCCCAGGGGGCCCTCCAATGTGATATTATAGCACCACTCTAGTGGTACTCATAAGTCTGAATATCATAGCATGCTGCAAATGTTACTGATCAACACCACACATTCGCTTTCACAGTGTCCGTGAGCAGACAGTGTTCTCTGGTGTCTGCATTCTGCAGAGGGTGCTGTGGGTAGCTGCTACACTAGTCATCATATCTGACAGTGTGACACACACAATCGAGGTCGTACATTGCGATGAATGGTGAACAGATTACTGGTGGAATATAACTTGGCATCACTACATTGCTCTTGGGTGTATGGACATACAGCTTCATCCCCACAGGTCCTGACCCACCTCCCGCCTACTGTCACTTCAAGGGCTAGTATTACATCCCATGTGGTACACAAGCCTCCAGTAAGTACTATCAAATCTAGTGGTACATTACACAAGAACCCAACACCACATGAATACTGACCGAGTTCCACCCCTTGTCTGGTACAACAGACAGCACTGGGTCAGCAAGAGAGACCACCCCAGACCCAACCCACATTCCAACAACCCTGGGTTGTTTGAAGCTAGCAAGCCCTACAGGACTCATGCACGCCACAACTGACCCTCACTCTTGAGGATGGACTAGTGAACTGGGACAAACTGATTCATGCAACCTTAGGGACCTTGGAGTAATCCAATTGCAAGCAGTCCTAGGCTAGCCTCATTCCCAGGCTCGTAAGGAGGATACAATCGTCCAAGTAATGCCTGCCAAATAACCATGGACTTAGTGTTCACTTCATGGTATCCCATCAAATGTTTACATACTGCCATGGATGAATATTGGCATTCTTAGATGCAGTGAATGATGTCATTTATCGCCTGATAAAAGCTCACAATTGTGAGTTCAGTTCGTGGTGCTGGCACCAGAGGCAGTTGCAAGCCTGTTAGATTGAGCTGAGCGTTCTACTTAATGCTGGCTGGCTGCAGTCGATCCAGTTTCATTACTAACCAATTAAGATACACTCCTGTACGTGACTCACATATGACAGAGAGTATCTCTTGGCATCACTGCGTGAACTGCACACAGAAATACCAGCAGTAGCAGCTGTTGAAGGAACTCTCACCTTCCATGTTTTACCTGCTCAATACACATGTGTGGCAGCAGAACATGTGCTCCTGGGTGTGCGGAAGTTGGATGGGAAGTGGAGGAAAGAGAGAGAGGAGGAGGAGGAGGGGAGAGGAGAAGGGGACAAAGGGGAGGAGAGAGGAGAAGGGGATGAAGTGAGGAGGAGGGGACACAGGGAAGAGAGAAGAAGAGGGAACAAAGAGAGGAGGAGGGATGGGTGGGATGGGAAGACGGAGGGGAGCAGGAGGGGAGAGCAAGCGGAAAATGATGGAGATGACACTGACCCAATACTGCTGAGCCATTTCCGGCCACCACAAGGACAGGGAGCCCACTCTCCAACCATCCCTTCCTAATATAAAACGACATGCATACATAAAATGGAGCCCAGTAAAGCATTCCAAATAAAGGGGCATTAAAGGAAAGACAGCACATTAAAATTCTCTCCCACCATCCCCAGTGAACACACATATAGAACACAGAGCTGTATAAACACACAACTAAACTAGTTTTTAAAAATTATGGGAGGAACCTGCACTGTCAGTACAGCGGCTTGAAAATAGCCTCAATCCCAGGCCAAGAGCGCATAAGTAGATCGCGCGGGCGATCTACTTATGCGCTCTTGCCCAGGCCCACACTGTTTTAGGTTGTACATTCTTCATGCAATCGAAACTGGTGTGGCCTGGGTATGGCTACCTTGAAAACAAATTGTGGGAATACTGATCATACAAATGACGTCAGACACATTGGGGTAGGATGAGGAAAACATGGAAAAGGAAGGGAATCTTGCCGTGGGCTCCACCGGGAAGGGAGGACACCATTAGCCCCGCACCCGGGTTTCAATCAGATCAATAGCTAAGTGCACTTTGAAATGGCTAACCTTGAACAACAGGCTCAGACAGGATCCCAAGTTCTCTGCTGTATGGTTGACAAAATTGCCTGCTCGTACTCGTCTGAAGATCGAGCCCCGAGGCTAATTAGCTCGTGACGTCAAAGGTCAATTTGTGCCACACCCAACGAAGAATGCGCCTTGTTACACCGAAAAGATATAGAACTCTGCAAAACGCGCTGCAGGTACGCAAGCAAGCATTGTGTGTGTGTTAGCTGGTCTGGTTCCGAGACTATTGTCAGGCTTCTGTATTTTGTGTTTGCATGTCATTTTATTTCTTACGGGCCTGTACTATCACTCGTGCAAGCTTTAAACATTGAGCTGTACCACAGTAACCATGCAAATTACATCCGGAGCCCATCATCACACTAACCGTTATCATGTTATGTACTCCTTGCTCAATTGTAGGGGGTGGGGCTGAAATCAATTTGAATTCAGGGTTTGTTGTCAGTCCAGCTCTGTGATTCAATAAATGTGTATACCACTTGAACACTACAGTGAGGATTCAGTCTGACGGTTGCAGCACTACACAAGTAGTCTATTACAAGACACTTCAGCAAAGGTATGTTAATTGTGTTACTAGTCTCGGAACCAGACCCTTCGCACGGGGAGGAGGAAGGGTCTGGGCATGTTACATTCAACTTGTCCCCAGGACGGAATGTTGACCTGACAAATCAGGTCAACATTGGTTGCAAATGATGGCATGGAAACAATTTTCCTTCCCCAGTGTCACTACCGACTAGACAGGGCCGGCGCCAGCTATTTTGGAGTGGTACGGCCACTGCCGAAGGCAGTGCATAGAGGCGGGTAGCGTCGATCAATCCGCGCGAAGCGCGGAAAATGTTTTTCACCTTCATTTTTCAGTTACCAGGATGAGCTCTCCGTAGCACCTTCGTACTTTGCATTGCACTGCCACTACTTTTTCCGTGACTGTCTCACTCTAGCTCGACGTGGAAAGGAAAATGTAAGTTGGCTGGAAGGGTAGCTACATGTACATCACGAGCATCTCGTTGTTTGATAGCCTCGTACCCAGGCTGTTTGAAGGTTGCCGGCATGCCCGCGTTAGTCCTGTCTCCATTCCGTGTGTGTTGGTCTCGTCCCTACCGTTGGCCGGCGGAAGCCTCAAGGAGGAAACTTTGGATGTAGCTAGCTACGCGCTCGTAAGTCAAAATCATTCCAGCAACGCCATTTTTCCTCCTCAAAAACTGGTACGGCCATGGCCGTACCGGCCGTACCGGTGGCGCCGGTGTCACAGCGGATCGCGTCCGGCCGCGGATAGTGTCCGCCCCGGACCCGATATGCTAGCAGATTGTGTCCGCTTTCGCGGATAGTGTCCGGGGGGCGGACGCTAACTGCTAGGGGATGGAGTCCGCCCGGACTCGGTCCGCTAGCGGATTATGTCCGCCTGGACACTATAGCTATCTGTTTAATAGCAGATACTGTCCAGGCAGACACTATCCCACCCCGCTGACACTATCCAGGCGGACACTATCTGCTAGCAGATACTGTCCAGGCGGACACAATCTGCTAGCAGATACTGTCCAGGCGGACACAATCTGCTAGCGGATAGTGTCCGCAGGATAAGAATAATTGTAGCATAAGTAGTAAATGTTGCATAATAATTTATAATAAGATGAATGTTGCACAATAAAGATGAATAATAACAATGTTGAATAGTACAATTGTTGCATAATAATAAGAACTTCATACTCTTGCGCTTCACTCAACTTCTCCTTCGCCATTTCGCCCACTGGACTATGTGAATTCAACTCTCCAAGACGCGGCCTTTTATACTGCAGTGCTCTTCAAAGCATGGCCTTCGCGCGGGACGGTTGTACGGACAGAATCAAAACCATGGCCTTCGCGGGACGGTTGTACGATCGGCCGGACAGAATCCGCGAAGCCGGACCGTTTCCGCTAGTCCGGGTGGACGCAATCCGCTAGCGCATCATGCCCTGCGCCTTGAGACAGCGCACCTCCACCGCCAGAATCAAGTTGCTCACGCTCTTCGTACTCGAGATTTTTGGTTAGCGAGCTTAAGTATACATTTCCCAATACATTTCACACGACGCGCGCACGAGTATCCCGTAACCTTAAGCTAGAACCTGCACATTAAGCTAAGAATAGACTCTATGTAGGTTACCCAGGTTAAAATATCCTACCCACGAAGAGAATCCTAGAGTAGCATGAGCCATAGACAACTAAGCGTATACACTTTATCAGGGCTGGGGGTGCCTGACAAAGGATCTCAGTATCAGTACCATTTGTTGTTCATGATACACAGGACTTATTACGGTTGGGCACTGCCCCCCTCGTGTGTCTACCCTGAAGCCACCAGTATTAACATTGACCAAATCTCCCAGTCCTTCCCCCTCCGTATTTGCATACTGCAAGTGATCAAAGACTGGAGGTGGTAGTGGCCTGGAACGAGGCTGGAGGTCACTGCCGTTGGAAGTGTCACTGTAGCAATGACTCTCCCAGGCAATCTATGGTGATGCAGTAGCACATAATGACCTAAAAGAAGCTCTTGATTGGAAGGGTATGGTTGGAGGGGTGTGGAAGATAATCACAGGACTCCTCATGGGAGGCGTGTCATTGCTCGTTTTTTATGTTAGCAAGAACTTCTACATTGTTGAGAGAAAATGGGATTCAATACATACATACATACTCTCAGTCTCATTCAGCTTCACACGTGTACACCTTACAGCATTGTTCCCAGTCCCCCACTCTCAGCCTCTGTTGCTTGGTTGTCATACTGCAACAGACGAGAGCTGGGAGTTGATGAGACCATCTTACACATGCACTAGTGCAGTGCATAAGAACAGCTGTTGAGAGGACCAGAACATGTGTTTATTTTCTGTCATTTGTATTCTTCAACTATAGGATCCAAGAATTGAATGGTATGAGCGATGGCCTCCATTCTGTCTTCCCGGTATCAACCATCCCCAAGATTCCACCACTATGCAGTCCAAGTTGGGAGTAAGTCGTACATGTGGGGTGGACGCACACAAGACTTTCTTTGTGGCGGGCAAGACAAACTGAAGTCAACTGTGAATGTCTTTGATCCCTACCGGGAGACCTGGCAGGAACAACCTACAACAGGAGTGTCACCCCGTGGACTTTACTACGGAGCAGCAGTGGCACATTCAACGTCCTTGTATTCATTTGCTGGTGCTGATGGCAAATCTTGGCAAAACTCCCTTCACGTCCTGGACACCGACACGCTAGTGTGGAAGGAAATACCAAGTAACAGTCCCATGCCAAAGAGTGGGTGTGGCATGGTTTTCTTCGGCACACACCACCTAGCCACCATAGGCGGATACAGTCAACCCACACAGCCCATACAGACCGGATCATCGTTCGTCAAGGGTGCTAAATATAGTGAAGGGTGGACTGACGAGTTCCATGTCTTTGATGTCGCAGAAGGTAAGTATTTAACTTTCTTTTGTTGTAACTTCTAGAATAGAGAATTTTTGAGTGATCTCAAGGTAGCCGTCCATATGCTATGTACAAGTTTAGAAAATTATCATCCATTGGGAACAATTTTGAGTTGAGTAGTGATCACCGTAATAAGTAGTAATGCAGTAGAGTATGTAAAACCATTTGTAATGCACAACTAAGAGCTATGCTAATACAACAGGTTCTGAGGTGGCACTGAATTGCACAACAGCCTGTTGTAGAATGTGATTGAAAATTACTTGAGTGGGTGTGGCCGATGAGTGGTCATTTCAGGTTTGCATGGCCAATGCCCTACCTGCCCCTCCCCTCCCACATCCCCGTCCCCCTGTTTGGGTGTGGTTATGCTCTACTAGCGTACAATGTTCACATGCAGGTCTGAGGTGTATTAACCATTGAACTACTGACACTGAGTTGTGTAACCAACTAGCACCATCCACAATAGTAGCAGTGGCTGCAGTACAAACAGGCAGTAGAGAAAGTCTGATAACCATGCCAACAACACCTGCAACCAGGTTGCTTAGTACACAAATGAGACTCCTGCCATTTATGCACAGGACGTCGACATTGTCGTCATACCCCATTCCTGAGGTACCTGTTCTGATGAACTATTCATGAGAGGTCATGACCTCCTGGCTCCCACTGTGACTGGGTACATGTTATGGTGATGGTATCAGTTGCCAGTATTGTTGTAGTGAGTGTGGAAAGTACTAGTGTTGTGACCTTACTGCACATGGAGTCACATGACTTCCGGCCCCTCCCCTCCCCCCAGTTATCCCCAAGTGCAAGAGTGTATAATGAAGAAGAAGAGAGTATTGAACTCGCTATAGGCTAACGTTGAATGTATGCGGAAAGTAACGTGACATCCGGTATGGTGCTAATGTCAAAAACACAATCTTAATTACCTGACATAGATGCCATGGCTACCGTACCCCAGCTAGCTAGCCTCTTTGACTCGACGATCAAGGCGTGCAGCGAGTAAACTCGGGGAGTACAATAGTTGACGGGTAGTCAAGTCCGTGTGGATCACGTGCACCATACCGGATGTCTCCGCATACATTCAACGTTAGCCTATAGCAAGTTCGATACTCTCTTCTTGTTTATTACCCCGTGCGCATGCGCAGCAGGGGGTAGAGTGATCGGTTTGTCTGTCAGTCTGTCCGCAGTCTAAGCGCGGTTTGAGCAGTGAAGGCCTTGTTGAAGGCTTATTTCAGGATAGAAGTGCCAGAATTCAGAAAATACTAGCGTCTACATAACTCACTGACCAGAGATCTACTCGAGAGGCTGAGAAAAGCTGCGTGAAAGTCGTGCTTCTAATTTATACAACTTGACCACACCCAATTTCTAACATTACTGCCACCACTTACGGTATCTCATTCTGCAAATAGCGCATATGCGCATGCTGACATCGCTGTAAATCATGGCCTAGCTAGCTAGCTCATCGTGCATGCTGTATGAATAATCGGTGGTAGGCCTATAGCTGTCAAGTCAAAGTTGCGCACGGGGTACGTGCTCTGCTGAGCACCTCTAGTTATACAAGTGGTGGATTGGGAAACAATGGTACGTAGCATGGTTGACATGAACATACATGGAAAATGGAATGGAACTTTCAATGACTTCTTATGCTGAGGCAGTGCATGAGTCTAACTCATGAGGAGTTTGCATGCAACTATGCGTTCATTGCTGAGTCACAGGAAGAATACTGTAGGTTGCCATCTAGGAATGAGAGTAAACACTGTCTGTACTGCTTCACCTTCTGCAGGCAAGTGGTCCTCCCCCACCACAACTGGACCAAGACCTCCCCCCTCCTCCGCCTTCACATTCACAGCAGTAAACCACCACAAGGCCGTGTATTTCGGAGGGGCCCAACCAGGACGTGGAGGAGTCAATGATGTCTACGTCATTGACTTTGACTCCATGGTACATATGATTAGAGTGCATGCACTTGCAAAAATGTGTAGACAGTAGTAACAGTATACAAACTCTAGAAATAGGACACATTCCAATGGCCAGTGGAATACTGCAGAGTTATCCAAGTCATTGTGTGCACTGCAGTAATTATCATAGTACAAATCTACACCAGGAAACACAGTGCCAGGAAATATCAATATGTTGCCATGGAGTTAATCATGTATGCATAAACAATGCCATTGGCAGCTACAAGTATGGCAATGATTTTACTATAATTATGTGGTTTTGTTGTAACTTTTCACCCTCCCTCAAACTTGGAGACTGCACTGCTAGGCACTGATAATACTAGAGATGGGTTGAAGTGCCAGTATGCAATGGTTACACATGTGTCTATTGGCATGATGTTTGATGTAAGGGAATTACAAACAGTCTTAATTAAGTGCTGTACAAGCAATTACCTAGTGGTGTATGTGAGTATGCCAAACAATCTTGGCTCACCACAAAACATACCATTCAAAATTACTGAGGCAGAAACCAACCAGGTACATTTGTATATGTTATGAATTACTTCGATCATCATAATGGACTGTTCCCTGGTGTGAGTGCAGATGTATCTGCCCCTGCATTAACAGCAATGCTAGGATGTTTTCACTGGTATTCCATATATGGAAAGAAACCCAGTGACAGAAATTTGGATCACTTTCCGTGTTACTAGCTCACTTCAGCTTACAAAACGTACCACTAAGAACCCAGTGTGATTGTATTTTCCCCTGAACATGGTAGCAAGCCTAACTGTATGGGTTCAGATCACCTTCCATATTTCATACTCACATTGGCTTATACTATTGATGTTGGTGTGGGGTTCGATGTATGTACGTACTCACACTGACCCACTTAGTATATAGGTTTTCAGTTAGCATGTTATGTTTTCTAAGCAGATACGAGTCACACGGAAAATGGCTTGAAAGTGTGCCTTAGGGTTAGGGTTATAGGTCTACATAGTCAAGGATTGTTTCAGTTACCATACACACTCACCTATAGCTACCAATAGGCAGTTTGTACAACACTCAAGAGTGTTCATTACACCAACACATCCCACGGTGGAACAGAACACCAAACATATATTATTATTCTCCCAGTACACCCTATTTTAACAGTGTATGGACTAACAGACCATACACACTACACTACATAACTCTTCTTGTTCTTGAGGCACATTTGAAAACTCGATCCGTGTCAATGCTTTACTGTAGTGTGTAGGTGGCCAAGAGTAGTGTAACGTGCAGAGCACTGGACTTGACTTATCGGATAACTTGAATAAGTCGATCAACTTGAGATGGATTCATTGCGGTTACAATCAATACGGCTACCCGTGACATCTCCCTTCCTACAAAAAAAAAAAGGAAGTATTATTAATAATCCCAATTACAATCAACATAATTTATCAGCCTGTAGTACATCGACTGTATATATGGAGCAATAAAAAAAAACACACACACACACAAAAAAAAAGTATAATGTTCACTGTTATGAAGGAACATAGTCTGCCATCCATGCAGGTGACTTACGGGGTCTTCCCGATCTACGTGGGGGAGGATCTGGTGAGGGTGGTGGAATCCCTGATTCATTACATGTACTGTTTGGCTCTTGCCGGTCATCAGAGGGGCTGTCGACATCTGGTATCTGTGTGTCCTGAATGTCCAAGGGTGGTTCATTAGCACAAAGGAGTTGACGGCGATTTCGTCGGTACTGGCTCTCTCCAACTTTGACCCTGTAGCTTCTAGGGCCAGCAAGACTGGTGCACACTCCTGCACTCCAAGTGGATTGTCCAGGCAGTCTCATTCGAACAGTATCACCAGGGGTGATCGGGTTGAGGGGCTTGGCCTGTCGGTTGTAGTAAAATGGTTGGTGCTGTTTCTGGGCATTAAGAGCACGTGTGTCTTCCTCTGTTGAATATCGAGGATGTAGGAGTGACTTCGACATTGGCAGGAGTGTCTTGCAACGACGACCAAGAAATCTCTGTGCTGGGCTGGTCCCTATCCCCTCCGTCGGTGTGTTGCGCCAATCCAATAGAGCAAAGAACTCAGATTGACCAGACTCACGGCACTTAGTAAACAATCGCTTGACTGTTTTGACGGCATTCTCAGCCTTGCCGTTGGATTGGGGATAGTGTGGAGACGAAGTATGATGCTCAAATCTCCATGTCTTGGCAAATGTGGCAAACTCTGTCGAGCCAAACTGCGGCCCATTATCCGATACTAGCACACTAGGACTCCCATATCGGGCAAACATGGCCTTCAACGCTTTGGTAACACCACTAGTGGTGGTCTTGTGGATTCGTTCAACTTCAATAAAATTGCTGTAGTAGTCACAAACAACAAGCAGTGTGCGTCCGTGCAGTTCACACAGGTCAGCACCAATCTTGTGCCATGGGCGTCCTTCAATATCATGCTGCATGAGTGGTTCCTTTCCAGGTGTGGCTCGGTGTGCCAGGCAAATGTCACACTTGGAAACGTATTCCTTCAGTTCAGTCGTCATACGGGGCCAGTACATGCTGTCCCGGGCCCTTCGGATACAGCCCTCTGTGCCAATGTGTGTCGCATGTGCCACTGCCATCATTTCCTTGCGCATGGCTGCCGGCACAACCAGGAGTTGACCCTTGAACACAAGCTGGTCTTGCACTGTTAACTCGTCGCGGAAATCATAGTAGGCATGTATACTCTCTGGCACATCTGACTTGCTCTCTGGCCACCCATGCCGGATGACTTCACGAAGCACTTGCAGCACTGGATCATCTGCAGACATGTGTTTGACCTGTTGTAGGTGGTCTTCACTGAGCGCCAGTGTGATGGTGTGGTCCACGTCTTCCAGGCTTCGTGAGAATTCACACGCACTGACATCAGGTAGGAAGGCACGGCTAAGTGTGTCTGCCAAGAACATCGTACTCCCCTTCTTGTATTTCACAAGGAGATTGTACTTCTGCAGCCTGAGAAGCATCCTCTGCAGTCTCTTGGGGGCACCATTCAGTGGCTTTAGCACAATGCACTCCAGGGGTTTGTGATCGGTTTCCACGTGAACAGCATCTCTCCCATAGATGTATGCATCAAAATGGTCACAGGCAAAGACAATCGCAAGAAGCTCCTTTTCGATCTGTGCGTAACGAGTCTCTGCTGACGTTAACGCACGGGAAGCATAGGCCACAGGCTGGCCATTCTGCATCATTGCTGCCCCGAGGCCAGACTGGGAGGCATCGCACTGAAGAGTAACCTCATCAGCCAGGTTGTAGTAACGAAGCACTGGTGTGCTTGTGACGGCTTTCTTCAGTGTGTCCAACGCAGTTTGTTGGGCATGATCCCAGACCCAAGCTGTGTCCTTCTGCGTACTCTCTCTCAGGGGTTTTGTGATGTCTGAGAGGTGGGGCAGAAACTTGCTGAGATATTGTACCAGTCCCAATAGGCGCCGTACTGCTGCTACATCTGGTGGTGGAGGCATCTCGGTGATTGCCCTCACCTTGCCTGGGTCAGCACAGAGACCCTCTCCAGTCGCCACATGTCCAATAAATGGCACTTCCTGCTTCCTGAGTTGCAACTTCTCTGCGTTCAGCCTCACTTTTCTCTCTTCGCACCGCTGTAGGAATACTTTCAGGTTCTGGTCATGGTCCAAAATGGCAGTCTCCAGAGTGTCTCCAAAACCCACTGTGACGAAGTCATCGGCAATCACCTCAACTCCATTCAATCCTTCAATGAGCTCATGCATTCGGCGTTGAAATACTTCAGGGGCCGAGCAGATTCCAAATGGCATCCGTTTCCAGCGATATCTGCCGAAAGGGGTGTGGAATGTGGTGATGAATGAAGACGGTTCGTCCAGCACCACATGCCAGAATCCATTGCGCACATCCAAAATGGTGAACACCTTGGCACCATGTAACCGAGTTGCAATGTCCTCGATGGTTGGCAAAGGATAATGCTCTCGCTGAATAGCCTTGTTGAGGTCCTTGGGGTCTAGGCATATGCGCAATGTCCCATTTTTCTTGGGCACCACAACCATGGAGCTGATCCAGGGTGTGGGTTTCGTGACCGGGGCAATGATGTCCTGCTGAACGAGGCCCTCCAAGGTTTCCTTGAGCTGATCTCTCAGCGCAACCGGAACACGTCTTGGTGCATGTTGTACTGGATCAACCCTGTGATCGAGTCGGATGTGGTACTTGCCCTCCAACTGCCCAACTCCCTCATTGAAGACCTTCGGGTGTTGTGCGATTAGCTGCTCTTTGGATATGGGGCTTTGGCCATTGAGGGTATAGACTGTCGAGTTGCCTGTTATGGGCTTGTGTAGTTCATCATTGTCCAGATACGACACAAGCTTCATTCCGAGACAGGCTTTCCTTCCCAGCAACGGGCGGATGTTGGGGTTGTCGACCAGTTTGCAGTCCAGTTTACATCTGAAGTCGCCACGCCACACCCGGATGATCACCTTCCCTACCACAGGGAGTGTCGTTCCACCATATGCTTGGATCGTTGTCTTTACTGGAGTCGCCCGAACCAGTTTAAGGTCCTTACAGGCCTTCTTGTAGAGTGCTAAGGGTATGACATTGCACTGAGCTCCCGTATCCACCTGGAAACGCAGGTAGTTGCCTGACTCCAGTCTCAGTGTCACCAACTGTGAGTCATCCAGGCTTGCTACTGATACCTGGGTGTGATAGACCTCGTCCGCATCCTCATCAATGGCTTGTACTTGCTTCAACGTGCGCTTGGTCTTGCCACTACGACATTTTGCTGCAAAATGGTTGGGTTTCTGGCACTTATTACACACTTTGCCATACGCAGGACAACTCTCTCTTGTGCGGTATTCGTGTTTGCGACCGCAGTTCCAACATTCCCTGACCGGTTTGGCATCCAAGGTCTTCTTGGTCTGGTCTGTGGGGTTGTGCAGGTGGTCTTGTTCTGCCCTAACTACACTCACTGTTGCCCCTGAATTGTCTCCAACTACCTTCATCTGAGCTAACATACTCTCGGCAGCATGACAGATCTCATCTGTTTTCAACAACGTGAGGCTAGCCTCTCGGAGGAGTCGTTCCCTCACCTTGTTATCCTGTATGCCGAACACCAGACGGTCTCGCAGGATTTCATCTGGGCTGATGGTTTGGAACTCACACCCCTCTGCCAGCTTTCGCAGTGCTGTGCGGTACTGATCGTATGTCTCGCCTGGCTCTTGTATGCGGCGGTTGAACCGGTACCTCTCAAACGGCACGTTCTTGCGTGGCTGGCAGTACGGCGCGAATTTCTCCAGCACTGGCTCTATCTTGGCGTCGTCGCCTTCGGAGGACCATCCCGTGAAGGTAGAGAAGACTTCACGTGCTTCCTCTCCGATGACCGTGAGCAGCGTAGCCACTTGAACCGCCTCCGGTTTCTCGTTGAGCTGTGCTGCCAACGCGTAATTTGTCCAAGCCCACTTGAACCTCTTCCATTTGTCTGCTGCCTGAGCGTCGTGAATGTCCAGCGCTGCAGGGGGTGGTAGTGTGTAACCGGCCGCCATCTTTGTGTGGCTCCACGTGTCCCAGTTCGGGTTCAGCGAAACAGCTCCCTCCTGTCTCTCCGAACAGTTCGACAGTCCCGTGTGGGCTCCTGTGATACAACGCACCGCTGCCACCATGTAACGTGCAGAGCACTGGACTTGACTTATCGGATAACTTGAATAAGTCGATCAACTTGAGATGGATTCATTGCGGTTACAATCAATACGGGGCTACCCGTGACAAGTAGCTGATGTGGTATTGTACTGCTGGTGGGTTTCCCCATTGTACTACTGTACACTGTGAGTTCTGTTTGTGTGGTTCTGACATGTTTGCCTGACATGTATTCTGACATGCTACTATTCATTGTCACTTCTCCCAGCAATGGACCAAACTGGAGAGGGAAGAGGGAGCCCCTTGGCCAGTGGGGAGATGTCACCATGCTGCCTGCTGCCTCAACTATGAGGATGACCAGCCGGTACTACTCATGACTGGTGGGATTGATAACAATGGCAACACTCTAACAGATGCCTGGATGCTGGATATCAACACCGTGAGGTGGAGGAAGGTGAGGGAGGTGTAGGTGGGACCAACTATGACCAAAGTACCTTACTATAACAGACTCATTCCCAGGCCGTTCTCACTGCTGGTTTTGATTGCTTTGATTATGGTAACACGCGTGCACCCTGCATGAAAGTTCATCAAAGGGACGCCTGCCTGAGTGGAACTGCATACACCAGTTTCTTGACCTGGTCAGTGCAGTGTAGCACCAACTGACCAGAACAGAAAAGTCATTACACAGGCAGGCATCCAGGCTTTTATAATGCCGAGTGGAAATGACACCCAAACGATTGTGGCTTATGTCCTGATTAGGTAGGCTAATTACAAACTATATTCATAGGTGAGCAAAAGGCTGGCTGAGAGTTGGGGAACGGCAACCAGAGAGAACCCTGTGTGGGTCACTCAGGTCCATCGTGTGCATGACATCAATGCCTACCTATGCAGGTACTACAAGAGTTTAGTTGTCTGTCCTGATAATCCAGCCTCCCACCTCTACCCCTGAGTGATTAGCTGCAAGAATATGACCTTAACAAGACCTTGAAAAGTAGTGCAAATCTGCAAACAAGCAAGTCTGAGTGTCGATCCCCATGGTCCTACCGTAGTTGCGCATTATTAGGGGCACATGTTCCTATACATCCACAGGAAGCACATATGCGCCTGGGGTATGCATCCTCCAGACACTCTAATTTGATTAGGTGAGCAAAAGCACCTGAATTATGCTGACCAAATAACCCCACACCTACAAAGAAAGGTGGCCGGGCCAAGTTTCTCTGGCTATTCCCACTGGGTGACAAGGATGGCTGTAGGATTTGTCCACACTGGTTGGCAGTGGTAGGGTTTTACCACAATTGGCAATGAATTCACATGTATGTGTTCTGATCAGGTTCTGGATCTGCACAATTGTACAATAGTATGCTCACTGTGTATCTTGAACCTGCATCCACCAGTCAGTTGTCTTCCCTCTCCCCAGCTCACTCTTCCTGAAGGTACACAGCCACGGTGCTGGCACACCCTCACTGCCTTCAAGATGGACCAAGGCCGGGTACATGCCACAACATTTGGGGGATGCTCACGTTACATCCCTGGGGAACCTGATGATGATCGCCCCAAGCTGGCTGATACAACTGTGCTGGAGTTTGGTGAGCAGAACACATACCATACTACATTGTACTGGGTTGCATGTTCATTGACAATGTCTTAATATGATCAAAATTGAACAAATGTCTAATTGACATGCACTTGGGTCCAATTCATTGTCTAATAGTGTGTCCAGCCTCCCATCTCCTGGTATGTGTGGCATAGCTAGTGACATGCATGTCAGCAAGGGAGAGGTGCTTTGTGCCGTCCAATTGTCCATATTACCAGCAAACCAAACCTGGACATGAGAATGATCTGGGAATGAGGCTAATGAAGTGATGCAACAACTGAATCAGTCAGCCCCTGATGCACAGTCAGTACACATTGTAACAATGGAGGCTGCATGTCATCAGCTTGCATTTTCGCGTGTCCAGCTTTGATTGTCTTGCAGTAACATCTATTTACATTACATGACTATGACTGTACTATCCTGCCCACTAGCTTACTTGCCATATGGGTATCCAAGTGTTTCTAAGGAAGTGGGTACTTGTGTACCGTCTCTCCTCCCCCAGAGTCAGTTCAGTCTGGAGACAGTCCCTCCTCTAGACAGTGGGTCCTGGTGGGTGTGGCTGACAGCAGCCAGCTGGGGTCGCCAGAGAGAACGAAGGAACTTGATAAACTGAAACAGAAGATAACTGAACGTGGTATGACCTGATTTATTCAACAGATAATGATGCATGCTACATTGGGTAAATACTGAATAGCTGCAATTCTGCACACTCTGGTGCTATGACTCAAGGGTGGCGGAACAGGGGGGGGGGGGGGGCATAGACGGCGGGTAACAGGTTACGCTATATAAACTGTGGTCGGCACCTTTCAAGTTCGTCATCACTGTAGTACAAGCTTTGCTAACTACCTAGCTACTGCATGCTATAGACATTCACTCTCTTAGGATGATACTATGCAACAGACACTATGCATGTGCACATGTAACAATTCACTTGGCACAATTATGTTAACACCTTCAGACCTAGTGCTAAACTTGGTACAAACCTTTGAAACTATTACGTTTTCACCAAATTCATCCTTCCCTGCCCTGTATGTGATTGTGTACTATTGGTTTGTCTCCACCCATTGTAGGCTACCTGCGAAGTGTTGAAGTCCTCGGTCACACCTCCTTCACCTACACTGGCCGAGCCCAAAGCTTTGAGTGGGTGGACCACGGCTTCAAGATACACTTTCCAGAGAATGCTCTACCTTCTGATGTCGATGAATGCCGAGTCCATGTCACAGCCTCCCTCTCAGGGCAGTTTCAGTTCCCAGATGATACAGAGCTCATCAGTGGCATTTACTGGATAGCCACTCCACACGAGTTTACGAAACCTGTCACTGTCGACATCCAACACTGTTCAACAAGGTCAACAAGGACAGACCATCCTTCCAGTCTTATGTACATCGTTGCTAAGTGTACCCAGGAAGATCTTCCCTACATGTTCAACCCTCTCAATGGAGGAGTATTTGCTCCCAGCAGTCGATATGGGAGCATAAGCTTGACCCACTTCTCTGGTCTTGGGATAGCTTCTCGATCGCCACGGCGCTCATCACTGATACAGAGGCTCGTTCGCAGACGTCCTCAGGATGAATCGGAAATATCCAACGTGAAGAGCTATTGTGCTCGACTGTACTACCGTAGCAGTGGCATCCTCAGCTGGGAGGTCTTGTTTGCAATCATGTGGAACTTGGAGATACACATAGAGGTAGGTTGCTTTTTAAACCTTGCTGCTAATCAGGGGCTTATTTCATACTGAACTTATGACCTTCATTGCAGGCTGTCAATGCCGGATATGCTGAGTCCAATGCCAGAATGGGCCCATACCAGGAGGTGATGTTTGAAGGGGAGAGGATCACTCTGGATATTCCAATGGAAGGGATTGTACTGGAGAATGGATGGACTATCAGTCCAGATACGTACCCCGGAGTGAGTCCATTAAACACATCCGTGAGCATACAGACTAAGTAGCCAGACTTACATCAAACTTTGCTGATTACATATTACTGGTTAATCACTACAAGAATTTTTTTTTCCAGATCACAAAGCATCAGGTAGATGAGTTTGTTCCTGGTCGTCTGGTGCCTTCTTGTCAGTTGTATGCAAAGTGGACAGGACAGCGGGAGCAGCCTGTGGAGCTGGTGCACAGAGTGAAGCTGCTGGGAGCAAAGGAACCGTTCAACTTCTTCTCGATCCGACCTCCTTCACTAACGCCTCAACCTCAAGTACCTCAAAGTATGCACACATCTCTAGTAACACATTGTCAATGGAAACAGTAACATCTATTATTTGACAGTGGCACCTTTCTAGAATCATGTATGGTATGAAGCTAATAGCAAACACTGTAGTTTGGCATAAGTATGAATGCAAGTTATTTACAGTTATACAACTTAGTTGTGATGTACATCGATGCCTTCCCCATCAGGTGGAGTGACAGGGAGTTCACCCAGCAAGCCCCAGTTAAAAGATCTGATGGATGCCCTCTACCACAAGGTGGCCGACAAATGGGAGCTGATTGGAGTCTTCCTCGAGATCTCAAGGGGAACACTAGCAGGCATCACTGAGAAATGTCGAGATGACCCCCACAGGTGCCTTGTAAAGATGCTGGACACCTGGTTGGAGCAGATCCACCCTCCTGCCTCCTGGGCCATCATCGTTGAGGCTGTGGAGTTTCTGGGTGAGAAGCAGCTCGGGAGAGAACTGAGGGACAAGTACACATGTATGTGACTTCTTCACCCACTCCCTCTGTATTCAGTCAGAACTCGTACATGCACACGTCAGTAGTCTCTAGTCACTGAGCTGCTTGCATTCTATAGTACTGTCCTCCTTATTGTAATTATATATTTCCACCAGGGAATTTTTTAATGCTGTACAATATATATTTCCACTGCTTTGAACAATTTTTTAATTTTTGGGACATCCTGTCAAACTCCATTATTAACATGCATCACGCAGAGATGACAGTAGTTGAAACGTACCTGTACAGTTAAGAGTTGTATGTGTGGCTTTCAACTATATATGATATAACATGCATGCATGGCAGCCATATAATAATGATATATAGCAATTGCCATATTTGGTTGCATGCATGGTACAAAGAGCTTTGGAGTTTGGACTATAATTTGAATAATTAACATGAAGCTGTTGCAGGAAATTATATAACACTATAATGGATGTTGCAGTAATACCATGGATGAGTTTGCATACGCTAGCTCTGCATGAGTGCCATATGGCTTCAGACCCATCAACTGGATCGATGACTTGAGAATGAGCAGTTGAAGAAGATCACAAGATGATGATCGAAACGTTGCAAAATAAAATTTGTTTGTGAACTACCGTCAAAGTTCAAGAATCGGAATAGAGCAGTTCTTAAGCTTGCATGTACAGCAGTAGTCTCAGTCCCAGGCAAACCCACCCCAGCACGGATCGCATCTAGTAGATGCGATATCCGTGCTGGGGTTGGTTTGGGTCTGGGACCGAGACTAGTACAGCAGCTGCACATTATTGAATTCCTACCATTTGAAGACAAAATTAATTTGATCTCGAGTATAGCCATTATTTGCACAGGGATAGATATTATTGTTGCAATTGACTCACACATGCAGTCCCTTAATTAATGCTCTGTTAACCAGAATGTAGAGTTACTGAGGTAAACTGAAGTGTCGCATAAGATTGAAAGCTCAGAGCCTCTGGTACACTCGTGAATACAATGCAATTTGTCATAGCAAGGTACTGCATGAAAGCCATATGAGAGGTGCATGTCACACCATAATAATGTAATTACTGCATTATATGTAATTATGTCATGTGATCATGAGCAAACCATATTAGCACGTACTGTACTGCAACTCTCATCATACAAGCTTGTTCTGATCAAACCTCTATTGAGGGAGGTCAGTTGCAATTGATGTTTGTGTCCCAACAATGTGCCTAAAATTCAATAACAGTGCAATGCAGTCAGTATGAAGTACAAAATACCAGCCAAACAAACCAAATTCTCAGCTGTGCAGTGTGGTAGCTACATAGGCCAATGGCAACAAAAACTATGCACCACAAAAATATAGCAATAATGCTACAGTAGCCCAACACTAGTGTCCTAAACCAAGGGGTAGGACTTGCTCACTCAACCGTCACACTCTTTGCCAAGTGATGTGGACACAAAACAAGGACAGCTCAGTTAGTATTGCTCTTCAAGAAACAATCAGGGAAAGGTCACTGACATAGGCTTACACAGATGTAGCCTAGATGTCTAGAATGATGTCATAAGGTGGTGCTTACATCAAATCCCCGTAGCACAGCGATATGGAAGGAGAGGAGCTGGAGGGGAATGACAGTCAGGACCCCCTGGAGGCAGTCAACCAGATCTGGTGGTACCTGAAGGGAGGACGACAGGGATAATCATCTTTCAGACAATCTCTAGCGGATTGCTTGTGGCTCAGAAGAGGATGATATGAAACAGGCAAACCACTTCTCACTCACTTGCAAACATCGGAATGCCCTCTTCTCGAGTTCCTCATCACCTTTTGAACAGATTATTATTGGCCATCCCTGAGAGCAAGGAGGAGGGAGGGAGGGAGGATAATTTCATGCGGTGGTTAATCATTGGTATACAAGATGAGTCAACTACTTCAATGTCCTTCAATAGCAAATCATGTTCGTGATACCCACCACCAGCGCCCCCCTGGACTTGCAGTAGCGCAGGGCATGCATTCAAAGTGTCAGCTGTCTCACGTACAGGGAGGACACTATACATATAAGAGTATACTGTGGTTACTATGGCCCATGTCCTTCCTAAAAAATGAACATGTTCGACAAATCGTCAAGAGATCCGCCCAAACACTTCCCTTCTTCCTCCCCGTGTTCCCTCTGTTCCTTCTCTTCTTTCGCTCACCTCTGAGACCTCTTGTCCTTCCCCCTTCATCTCAAGTCTATTTATCCATATATTCCACCCCATTTCTTTCTTTCGTCCCTCCCACCTTCATTCATCTTTTCATCCCAGGCCATTCCCTCCTCCAGCCCAGATCCATCAGCATACAGCCAATAATAAAAGAAGTGGTGGAAACAAGGTTACCCCCTCTGATCCCCACTACTCCTCCTCTTTCCCTCCCTCCCTCATTTCCAAACCTGATTGAGAGACAAAAAAGGCAACATCATCCCTGAAGATGGGTGTGCTCCTGTCCAGGAAATCTGAGGCAAGTTCCACCATCACTGGCAGCTCAGTCAACTCCTCAACTATCCGACGAGTCTGGAGGGAACAAGAGTACGTGTGTGTTAGTGTGGTGAGGGGCTGTGTAAGGAAAAATTATTCGCTGAACAACGCTATCAATGATATGATGTACAGCCATGGCACTGTGGTAGCTGGTGCCACAGGCTATGAAGATGAGTCTCCGGCAGCGTCTGATCATCCGGATGTGGTCCTTCAGACCTCCCAGCACGACTGCAAGGACACAGACAATGTTAGCTCAGGAATATGATGATGTCATTGATGTGCTTCCAGAAAAACTCAGGATGCCTGTCAGCACTGTCTAGTGTTGGACCACAGTCGAACACCAAGCTGACTAGCAACTCTAGCAACAGACGCACAACAGGCAGGCATCCCAGGTCAAGGTAGAAGCATAATACATGTGTCCGGGGAATATTTTCATGCCTGCACTGGCTGCACTGGCCCACACTCAAGAGGCTGAGCTACAGAGCTACAGACTCAGGCAGCGCGCTACCTCATTTCAACAGCGTATGAATTTGACTCAGAATATCAGGTAAGCAGATTAGTGTGAATCATATCTAGCCATGCACTTGCACACAGGTCAGGCGTACCCTTGCACTCATCGTATCGGACTCTCCCCCTCATCGTGTTGATGACACTCTCGGGCTGTTCAAATATCTCTTTCTGCATGAAGTAGTCATAGCTACCTGTGGAGAGCACACTAACGTTTAGTACTGCAACACACACACAGGCGCACACAAACACACATCTCGGGAATAAGTGAGCACGTATACACACACATAGTCGTTATGTGGGTGGAGGGCCGGGAGAGTAGCCTCATAACGTGTCTCTCAAATCTGGAAGTCTGATTATGTCACCCAGGTACCCTTCATGATCTCCTGCAGCTTCATTTTTAGCACATGCACCTCTCGCTGAGTGGCTACAGCTTTGTTGCTCCTCTTGACATGGTGGATGGAGAGGACTAGGGATGTGGGAGGAGGAGGACGGTCACACCCAGGAGGTGAGTGGTGACGAGGTGGAGGGTGAGGGAGTGGACAATGGGAGTCGATGAGAGGTACTGTACAATGTATCACAGCATATGTAATGCGTTTACACTCACCTCCTTCAGAGTTGACAGAGGCGACATCATCATCCTCCAGGAATATCACCTTGTTGGTGTGAGGGAGGACAGGAAGAGGGAGGAGGGATTTGGGAGGGAGGGGGAGAAGGATGGGAGGGGAAGAGGGGAGGGGAGGGGGAGGGGAGGGGGAGGGGAGAGGAGAGGAGGGAGGAGACAGGATGGGGTTAACTTGCCAAATGAAGGGACTTGTTTCAGAACTGCTTACACCCCACAGTACACACACCTAGCCTCGTCCCCCAGATTTTATCTCACAGCCGTGGAGAATTCTCCACGGCTGCGAGATAAAATCTGGGAGGAGGCCTGGGAACGAAGCTAACACACAAACCCACAAACCTTGCATCAGATGTGAAGAAGTACTCCACCTGTTTCTCCTCGTCAACAGTGAAGTGTGTGAAGCTGCTAGCTCGCTTGAGATCCAGGGGGTGTGGGGGATGTTGGGGGAAATGGCACCACTGGAGCTATGGGGCACTGCAACCCACTGGATAAGTACCACAATACATCCAAATTGTCAATTATGTTTTGATAAGAACGCACAAGTTACCCTTAAATATATCGCTTGGCAACCATACACACTGCACCACCATAATAGAGGTATGAGCAAGGACCAATGTACAAATGTAGTAGTGAGCAGTGTTCTCCCCAGGATTTTTACATGGGGGGGAGAAAGGTGCACGGTTTATCTGTCCATGTCCCTGCACTGTTTCTCTGCTTTGAGCCGAGTTGCTTGCAAACGGAGTACAACAGACTGACAACGGTAGACGCAGAACTGTAGTACACTGGAATGTACCACTGACAACCCGTCTTCCATGACGCATTATAGGCGATCTTGTGCTTGCTTCGTGTTACAAAGCCATCAGAGCTCGACAAACTCCGAGCAATGCCTTTGCTTAGCCATCTTGATTGTGAACACGTGGCGCCTTGAGTAAATCCTTATTCATATTCGTGCGGCGTGCGCATGATTAATGGTCGGCCGCACAGGAGTACTAAGTGCGGCGGGGCGCCACAGTTCCGTGCTTTAATGAGAACACTGAGTGAGGAATGGCCCAGTAGTCCCCCCCTCCACACACACACACACACACACACTCAACACAGGTCATTGCTGGACCACTATTATTGCCCACCACCATTGTCACATGATACCTTCCTCCCTTCAACCTTCCCGCCCCCTCCCTTCACCACACTCACATCTCACATTTCTTCCTTTCCCCCCCCCCCCCCCCCCCCCCCCCCCCCCGGGCCCCCCTTCCCTATCTGACCGTCCATCCTGGCATCTATCCATCCATCCCTCTGTCCCTCCCTCCTCACCCACCAGACGTGAGGGATAAGAAGAGATGTCATCATCCCTAAATACAGGAGTGCTTCTCCCCAGGATATCCAAGCCAGGCTACAGTCAACTCCTCAACTATAGTGCAAGAAGTAGATGTACAGTACACGGGTGAAGATCAGGGGTGCATTTTGTGGGTGGGTGGGGGTGATTTTTCAAGGGTGACACAAGGCTGGTACCGCCTAAGAAATCCAGGAACTTCTGTGACTCAGAATATGATGGAACTTTGGGGAAAGAGGCTGCAAGCTTCCACTGAATACGTCCATGAAGTAGGGATGAAATATTCCCCTCGGACATGTCAGGCAGAGCTTTTGGTGATACATTACTGCTGGTGAAATTCACTTCACCAAACATTATAATGCATACATATAGAAAAGGGACTTTAATGTACCACAGAGTCACCAGCACACACACACCTAAGCATCAGACTCACTGTAGGTGCAGTGGGCTGTCCCAGAATCCAGAGGTTCACCGTCCTGCTGTCTCCCTCAGTGGCCAGCACTGTCCCATTGGAGCTATGAGGCACAAACTGACCTAGAGGATGAGGAGGGGGAGTCACACTAGCATAAACTGCTGTTTTCTAAGTCCATTTGGCCCACCTGCCTACAACTAATGGGCTTTCGCAGGCAACCCAGACACGGCTGTGCTATTTTCACCCTTTGGGTGAACTCGATCACCCACCTCCCCTGTCACAACAACTGAGTCTGTACGCATGATTGGGGGTTGTACGTACGCGCAGGCATTTGGTAAGTTACTCACATTTAGTGGGAGAGGTTTGAAGAGCTAGATGCACTGGAAGTAGTTTGGACGCCACTAGTCTCCGTCCCAGACCCAAACCAACCCCGGTACCAGTATCTAGGGTATGTTTATGTAAACTACAAGCTGAATGACTGACCTCCAATGTAGTCTGGTTAGTAAAGAGTTAAACTACCATCTGTACCCAATGCTGCCCAAACCACTTGCTGTACATCTAGCTCTCCCTCCACTAACTACACCTGTCAAATACCTACAGCCACACTCACACCACTTGTGCCACTTACCTCAAGAAGCCACTGACAAGAGTACAAGTGGATCGTGTAAACTGAACTGCCCTTGGGTCTTAATGAGGCATTTCGGTACAGAAACCAACACCCTCCCTCTCAGCTCTCTGTGTAGTACGCATGGTTTAGCCCATTGATCATATCCTAGCTTGGAGTAGGGTGCCTCTTCCTGGACAATTTATTTCTTGGGCATGCAGTAGAGCCATGAGAATAAGCACAGCTGCCTAATTAGTATAGTGCAAATGGGTGCTTATATTCCCGGGGTGCTTATACACACAAACAGTAGGAAATAGCTACAAACAGCTTCAGGGTATTGATGGGGTGCACATGGGACTAGACTAGTTATGCGGACAACCTTTGACCTTGACCTCAATCTCATGCTAATGGTGCTAATGCCCATCACCAGGGACGTTATCACACAATTAAGGCTGTTGGTGCATCAGAGAAGTGAGCTACGCTTCACTCACTCATGCAGTGCATGAGGAGCAAAAGCTCACAACACCACTGAAGAGAGAACCCTCCACGAGGGGGATGACAGCTCACCAGACTTCTGCACTGGGAGCTGTCCAGTGCCAGACCCACGCACTGAGGCAATCAGGGAGCAGCAGCTGAAGCAAGCTAGTGTGTATAAGCACCCTATGAACATAAGCACCCATTTGCAGTACTAACTTCAGAGTAGCAGCTGTGCTTAATTATTATCCTGATTCTACCAGGAGGTACCCTACTCCCAGCAAGGATATGATATATGGACTAAACCAAACATACCACTCAGAGAGAGCTGAATTAGCTCCCTGGAGAGTAGACCAGAGGTCCTCTCTCCCACTCACTACTAATCTCTGCCACTCTCTTCCCTCCCAGACCACTCACCCAGTGCATACACCACTTCCAGTATTGACCCAAGAAATGTCACGATATCACTAAACATGGACATCTGGAATCAAACATGCACTATCCTTTCATGTGTACACGGCAACTCCCCACCCTGCATACTGGTAGATACTGTCCTTGGTCACGCCAGACTCCTCCATTTCACCCTGCATATGTCAGCTGTGCATACGTCTGTATGTGTGTGTGTAGGTATGTACGTATGTGTGTATGTGTGAGTGTGTGGGTGAATGTGTGCATGTGCGAATGTGTGATGGTGCATTGTGTGTGTGAGTGTGCATATGTATACAGGCCATAATGTATAGTGAGAGTTTACTGCTTGGGCTGAAATTCCATCAACTTTACCGCTAACTTCAAATAGTGAGTTTGTTGTGCATGTGGTGCAAAGTGGCAGGCATTATCTGCAGGCCTGGACCCACCTCCCTTCACTTCAAGGACTAGTATTGTCCACACAAGCATCCAGTAACACATGAATATTTCCCAGGTGCACAAGGTGGTGATGATAATGACCAACAAACACAATCATGAATACTGGCAGAGTTCCACCTCTTGTCTGGCACAGTAACACATGAATGGTGCACTGGGTTCATGGGGTATTAGACCAGCAAGAGAGACCACCCCACACAACTGTAACCCAACCTACGTTGAAACAACCCTGGGTTGTTTGAAGTGACAGTAGCACTGCCTACAGGACTCAAACTACAACTGACCCTCACTCATGAGGTTGGACTGAACTGGGACAAACACAACCTAAGACCCCACACCGTGGTGTCTATCAACTGCAAGCAGTCCTAGTAGCCGTACTCACGGACTTACTCTTCATGTTGTTAGCATTGATCCTCAACATATGGTTTATATACTGCCATACTGTCAACATACTGTCACTGACTGCCATACTGTCAACATACTGTCACTGTTCAGCACAGCACGAATCATTCTAAGATGACTGCAAACAGCCGAAGTAACCAGAAGCCATATTTCATGCAAGTCATGTCAAACAGGCTTACAACTGCCTCTGGTGCCAGCTCCACAATAGTGGTACTGAATTTCATAGCATGCTGCAAATGTTACTGATCAACACTACACACTCAAGAATGATCTGTCTGACTATTGCTGTCTCTGTGTCCCTGAGCAGACAGTGTTCTCTGGTGTCTTCTGCAGAGGATGCTGTGGGCAGCTGCTACACATCAGTGTGTCACACACAATCGAGGCCGTTCATTGTGATGAATGGTGAACGGATTACTGGTGGAATATAACTTGGCATCACTACACTGCTCTGTGGACATACAGCCTCATCCCCACAGGTCCTGACCCACCTCCCGCCTACTGTCACTTCAAGAGCTAGTATTACATCCCATGTGGTACACAAGTCTCCAGTAAGTACTATCAAATCTATTGGTACATTACACAAGCACCCAACACCACATGAATACTGACCGAGTTCCACCCCTTGTCTGGTACAACAGACAGCACTGGGTCAGCAAGAGAGACCACCCCAAAACCACATTCCAACAACCCTGGGTTGTTTGAAGTTAGCAAGCCCTACAGGACTCATGCAAGTAATGCCCCCCCCCCCCCCCCCCCCCCCCCCCATGAGACTAGCTGATTCATGCAACCTAAGGGACCCTGGAGTAATCCAATTGCAAGCAGTCCCAGGCTCGTAAGGGGGAGGAGAGAGGTGGCCCACCAGGGTAAAATCATCTAAGTAATGCCCTCCCCCCCCCCCCCCCCCCCCCCCCCCCCCCCCCCATGAGACTAGCTGATTCATGCCACCTAATGGGACCCTGTAGTCATCCAATTGCAAACAGTTGTAGCCTTGTTCCCAGGCTCATAAGGAGGAGAGAGGTGGACCACCAGGATAAAATCATCCAAGCATTGCCCCCCCCTTCGAGACTGGGAACAAGGCTAAAGCAGTCTTAGTATACAGCCATAACCATGGACTTAGTGTTCACTTCATGGTATCCCATCAAATGTTTACATACTGCCATGGATGAATATTGACAAGATTGGCATTCTTAGATGCGGTGAATGATGTCATTAGTAGATGAAATGCAGCCAGCATTAAATAGACTGCAGTCATTCACAGTCTGGCTTGGAGTACTCAGCTCAATCTAACAAAGCCTGGGTACGATCTTGTGCAGTTGATTATGGTGTACCATGACTGTACATGTGGTGTGTTGAAGGGAAGTGCTACAATCTGATGGGAGAGGCTTGGAAGAGCTCACTTGATTGCACAACTGGTACCACTTGCACCACCTACCTCAGGTGGTCATAACAAGAGTACCAGAGGAAACAACCGTACAATCACACACACCAGAAATAGACCCAGTGATTTCCATTCACAGCCAAGCAGCTAGTAAATGCTAACAGTTGGGAAGCAAAGGGGAGGGTGTACACGAGTTGTACATTACACACAACATTATATTTTCACTGTGCAATTGAAACCATTCCTATGGTGATAGTATGATGTTGCACTGTCAGCAGTTGGTGGGTGGTTAAGGTAGGAAGCACGGCATTGGCGAAATCGCACAATTTTGCTCATGAATAATTAATGAGATGACATCACTCGCATATGGTTATATAGAGTTATTAATCTGTTTACGTTTTCCCATGGCGGCAACCGGAATAAACAAGGGGGGCTTCTCTCTTTGATGCGGCTAGCGGCCCTTTCAAGTTTCAAATCGGTACTCTGATGTGGCCGTGCGGTACTTTGAAGATTTGTTTGAACACTTTTTTTTTTCTTTTTTTTTTTTTTAAGTAAGAAGCTATTCTAGCTGATTGAATGTAGCGATGGGCTATTTGAGTGTGAATAGCTAGGTGGAGTGAGCAGGAATGTTTGTGGGTCTGCTGAAGTGGCCGAAGAACAGCCTGGAAAGTGAACAGCATCCGACAGCTCCCTGGCCAAGGTACTCTAGAGAGTTGACCTTTCGGCATTACAGGCCCCGCCCATTTTCGTGTTAGGGCGAATTTGGCTGGTTTGGTAGCTGGACTGGGCTGGTGAGAGGGAGTAGATGTGTGGCCAAAACTCTGTAACCGAGAGGTGAACGTGAAAAAGCATCCCTAGTTTTGCAAGGGGTAGGTTGACCTTTTGAAGAGTGCCCTTGGCTTGAGTCGGTTTTAGGTGGTGTGCGTGGAATTTTTTTGAAAGCCTAGGGTAGCCAAACCTCTGTTTTTGAGGGTGGCAGTGAGTTTTGGGCTGTAGCCTGCAAGTGAGGAGAGCAGGTGGTAAATCCATCCGTAGTTTTTGGGCCTGTTTTGTGTGTGTATTGATGATGGGGTCAGAGTGTGGGTGGGGCCTTGGAGAGGGTCCAAATTTTCAGTTTCGTAGAGGGTCTTAAAATTGAGTTTTAGGGCATTTTCAAGCAGAGGGAGCAGTTTGATGCAAAGTATTGCTGAAACTTGTGTACGCTTTGATGCTGCCCATTTATCCATCAACTTGGTTTCGGAGATCGCGGTACACATGTTTACTACCTTAAGTGGGTGTGAACAAGACTACACTATATGATGCTCCCCCCCCCCCCCCCCCCCCCCCCATCCCTTGTAATTCCATGATCTGCAGGTAATACACTCACTGAAAGCTGGTTTCTGCTCTCCTCTCCTGGTCTCGGATTGTGCCACTCCCTTGAAGAGTCACCACCTCCCCTGGAGAGTCACCACCTCAATCCCCCTCCCCCCCTCGTAATTTTTCTTTGTCCTTGATCTGCAGGTGAAGGTGGAGGTAACACACTCACTGCTGTGCAATATCTGTTACACAGAAGGTACTATAACCCAAGTTTCACTGCCATGGGTCCAGTAGCCATGGCCAATCCTCACCTTCAGGTTTGCTATCCTGACAGCATATCTTCAGTGGAAGTGACAGCTCACGGGCTTCAACAGATTCTCACGGACTCTCGTAACTGACTGAACTGCAATGAAATGCAAAAGGTTTCAATAAGAACCACTTCATGACCGACACACTAGGAACAGAACTTGGCCCATCACATGCCACAGATGTCACCAAACAACGACATCAGTAACGTCAAGTGCAGCGTAATGCAATAAGACTAGACAATAGGAAAGAACATAGTAAATATTAAAAAATTGTCCTGTCACATGACACAGATACTACAAACTAATGTCTCTTCTTCACTAGTTGGGGCGAGCCTGAGTGAGCTCCAGACGTGCACAGCATGAACCATGTGTGTCTGTCTGTGTGTTCATACATCCACCGGTAAAGACACGCTTCCGTAAGTGAGAGCTACTTGCGCCGTGATAAGAATGATTGCAAGTGCTCAACTACACTCAGTTAGTTGGAGACAGGAATCATGAACAGTCTACCTCTTCACTGGCCACAACAAGGATGGAGACCACTCGTGTATCTACCTCTTCAATCACTACAGGGATGGATGCTACCGCATGACAACAAAAGATGGTGAGAGTGTTTTCATGGCCCGTTTTTCAGCTACTGCAGGTTGCCATTTCTCGGGAGACTTGATTGCATGTTCGTTAATTGGTGGGCGTGGTTAAGTCACGTATATGCTTAGTATAGCTGAAATTACCTGTGTGAGCAGTTTCGAGCCCAGCAACGCCAGGGAACAGAGATTAGGAGTGTTCTATAGACTGAAAATGACCTAGAGAAAGAAATTGGGCCCTAAAGAGTTTTAATTAATGATTTGACTACATTCCACCCTTTGCCACTATATCAAGCCCAGACAGAGTTTCCATAGGTATTTCCGGCTGGGCACAAGACTACTATTTTCCGGAATGGAACAGACCAGAATGCCACCTTATTTTCCAGGAACAGACCGAACCGTACGTGATAGACTGGACAAGTTTTTGGGGACGCACTTTCGACTTAGGACAGATACTAGTTTTGCAAACAGTCCTGTACACATCTTCCTTCTTCAGCCACCCACACTGGCCATAGCCTAACAGTCCTATCTGTACGGTCTATTCCGGGAAATAAGGTGTCCATTTGGTTCCGGTATTGTAAACTTTGGGCCCCCAAGAGAATAGGGCCCCAGGGGGCCCTCCAGTGTGATATCATAGCACCACACTAGTGGTACTCATAAGTATGAATATCATAGCATGCTGCAAATGTTACTGATCAACACCACACATTCGCTTTCACAGTGTCCGTGAGCAGACAGTGTTCTCTGGTGTCTGCATTCTGCAGAGGGTGCTGTGGGCAGCTGCTACACTAGTCATCATATCTGACAGTGTGACACACACAATCGAGGTCGTACATTGTGATGAATGGTGAACAGATTACTGGTGGAATATAACTTGGCATCACTACACTGCTCCTGGGTGTGTGGACATACAGCCTCATCCCCACAGATCCTGACCCACCTCCCGCCTACTGTCACTTCAAGGACTAGTATTACATCCCATGTGGTACACAAGCCTCCAGTAAGTACTATCAAATCTAGTGGTACATTACACAAGCACCCAACACCACATGAATACTGACCGAGTTCCACCCATTGTCTGGTACAACAGACAGCACTGGGTCAGCAAGAGAGACCACCCCAGACCCAACACACATTCCAACAACCCTGGGTTGTTTGAAGCTAGCAAGCCCTACAGGACTCATGCACACCACAACTGACCCTCACTCTTGAGGATGGACTGAACTGGGACAAATTGATTCATGCAACCTTAGGGACCCTGGAGTCATCCAATTGCAAGCAGTCCTAGCCTCATTCCCAGGCTCGTAAGGAGGAGGATACAATCGTCCAAGTAATGCCCGCCAAATAACCATGGACTTAGTGTTCACTTCTGATATCCCATCAAATGTTTACATACTGCCATGGATGAATATTGGCAAGATTGGCATTCTTAGATGCAGTGAATGATGTCATTTAACGCCTGATAAAAGCTCACAATAATTGTGAGTTCAGTTCGTGGTGCTGGCACAAGAGGCAGTTGTAAGCCTGTTAGATTGAGCTGAGCATTCTACTTAATGCTGGCTGGCTGCAGTCGATCCAGTTTCATTACTAACGATTTAAGATAAACTCCTGTACGTGACTCACATGACAGAGAGTATCTCTTGGCATCACTGCTGTGAACTGCACACAGAAACACCAGCAGTAGCAGCTGTTGAAGGAACTCTCACCTTCCATGTTTTACCTGCTCAATACACATGTGGCAGCAGAACATGTGCTCCTGGGTGTGTGGAAGTTGGATGGGAAGTGGAGGAAAGAGAGAGTGGGGGGGAAGAGGGGAGAGGAGGAGGGGACAAAGGGGAGGAGAGAGAAGGGGACGAAGTGAGGAGGAGGGGACACAGGGAAGAGAGAAGAAGAGGGAACAAAGGGAGGAGGAGAGGGGAGGAGGGGACAAAGAGAGGAGGAGGGATGGGTGGGATGGGAAGACGGAAGGGAGCAGGAGGGGAGAGCAAGCGGAAAATGATGGAGATGACACTGACCCAATACTGCAGAGCCATTTCCGGCCACCACAAGGACAGGGAGCCCACTCTCCAACCATCCCTTCCTAATATAAAACGACATGCATACTTAAAATGGAGTCCAGTAAAGCATTCCAAATAAAGGGCATTAAAGGAAAGACAGCACGTTAAAATTCTCTCCCACCATCCGCAGTGAACACACATATAGAACACAGAGCTGTATAAACACACAACTAAACTAGTTTTTAAAAATTATGGGAGGAACCTGCACTGTCAGTACAGCGGCTTGAAAATAGCCTCAATCCCAGGCCCACACTGTTTTAGGTTGTACATTCTTCATGCAATCGAAACTGGTGCGGCCTGGGTATGGCTACCTTGAAAACAAATTGTGGGAATACTGATCATACAAATGACGTCAGACACACACTCAGCACACACATACGATAGATATGGGGTAGGACGAGGAAAAGGAAGGGAATCTTGCCGGTGGGCTCCACCGGGAAGGGAGGACACCATTAGCCCCGCACCCTGGTTTCAATCAGATCAATAGCTAAGTGCACTTTGAATGGCTAACCTTGAACAACAGGCTGCAGACAGGATCCCAAGTCCTCTGTATGGTTGACAAAATAAATTAATTGCATGTACTGCTCGTCTGAAGACCGAGCCCCGAGGCTAATTAGCTCGTGACGTCAAGGTCAATTTGTGCCACACCCAACGAAGAATGCGCCTTGTTACACCGAAAATATATAGAACTCTGCAAAACGCGCTGCAGGTACGCAAGAAAGCATTATGTGTGTGTTAGCTGGTCTGATTCCGAGACTATTGTCAGACTTCTGTATTTTGTATCATCACACTAACCGTTATGATGGTGCCACTCCTTGCTCAATTGTTGTACATGGGTAGGGGGTGGGGCTGAAATCAATTTGAATTCAGGGTTTGTTGTCAGTCCAGCTCTGTGATTCAATAAATATGTATACCACTTGAACACTACAGTGAGGATTCAGTCTGACGGTAGCAGCACTACACAAGTAGTCTACTACAAGACACTTCAGCAAAGGTATGTTAATTAATTGTGTAACTAGTCTCGGAACCAGACCCTTCGCACGGGGAGGAGGAAGGGTCTGGGCACGTTACATTCAACTTGTCCCCAGGACGGAATGTTGACCTGACAAATCAGGTCAACATTGGTTGCAAATGATGGCATGGAAACAATTTTCCTTCCCCAGTGTCACTACCGACTAGACACTGCAAATCACTGTGCTATGCCATTACCCGCGAGTGTGAGACAAAAGGTGAGGGGAGCAGCGCAGGTCACGAGTGTGTTTGTACGACAGTATCACAGTTGATCACTAATTGCCCATGCATAATTGAATTCCGCAAGGACAACTCGAATGTGCGCATGTGATGTGCACAGACCCTACCTCCTCCCCGTGTGAAGGGTCTGGTTCCGAGACTATTGGTGCCCTTGATTATTACAATGGCCTTTTTAAATATGGTTTGAAGGTCATAATTTATAGTTTTGTTACATAAACTGGTCCTATTAAGCTTGAACCTGCACATTAAGCTAATGAATAGACTCTTTATGTAGGTTATGATAACCCTGGTTAAAATATCCTACCCACGAAGAGAATCCTAGAGTAACATGAGCCATAGACAACTAAGCGTATACACTTTATCAGGGCTGGGGGAAGCAGCACAGCCATGGCCAGACCAATTGTATTATTAGGATGTGTGCCCTAGTAAAACTAAAGCAGAAAGTTAATGCAATAATTATTTACAGATGTACGAAACATCGCCACGGAAACAGAAAGCAGTGGCAGAGTGCACTGAGTGCAGTTGCCCTCACTGACAACTGAAATGATAGTAGAAACTGCACGAACACAGCCTCTGTGGAGGAACTAGATGTATAGCCTCATTCCCAGCCCTCCCCGCCACCAGTCTTTGACTGTTTGATGTATGCAAATATGGAAGGGGAAGGTCTGGGAGATTTGGTCACGTGCAGTGATGCCAAGTAGACACACAGCTGGCGGTGCCTGACAAAGGATCTCAGTATCAGTACCATTTGTTGTTCATGATACACAGGACTTATTACGGTTGGGCACTGCCCCCCTCGTGTGTCTACCCTGAAGCCACCAGTATTAACATTGACCAAATCTCCCAGTCCTTCCCCCTCCGTATTTGCACACTGCAAGTGATCAAAGACTGGAGGTGGTAGTGGCCTGGAACGAGGCTGGAGGTCACTGCCGTTGGAAGTGTCACTGTAGCAATGACTCTCCCAGGCAATCTATGGTGATGCAGTAGCACATAATGAGCTAAAAGAAGCTCTTGATTGGAAGGGTATGGTTGGAGGGGTGTGGAAGATAATCACATGACTCCTCATGGGAGGCGTGTTATTGCTCGTTCTTTTATGTTAGCAAGTACTTCTACATTGTTGAGAGAAAATTGGATTCAATACATACGTACATACTCTCAGTCTCATTCAGCTTTACACGTGTACACCTTACAGCATTGTTCCCAGTCCCCCACTCTCAGCCTCTGTTGCTTGGTTGTCATACTGCAACAGACGAGAGCTGGGAGTGAATGAGACCAACTTACACAAGCACTAGTGCAGTGCATAAGAACAGCTGTTGAGAGGACCAGAACACGTGTTTATATTCTGTCATTTGTATTCTTGAACTAGGATCCAACCTCTTGAGTATGAGAGATGGCCTCCATTCTGTCTTCCCGGTATCAACCATCCCCAAGATTCTACCACTATGCAGGCCAAGTTGGGAACAAGTCGTACATGTGGGGTGGACTCACACAAGACTTTCTTCATGGTGGGCAAGACAAACTGAGGTCAACTGTGAATGTCTTTGATCCCTACCTGGAGACCTGGCAGGAATAGCGTACAACAGGAGTGCCACCCCATGGGCTGGTTGACGGAGCTGCAGTGGCTCACTCAACTTCCTTGTATTCATTTGCTGGTCATGATGGAATAGCTCGACACAACTCCCTTCACGTACTGGACACCGACACGCTCATGTGGAAGAACATAGCAAGTAACGGTCCCATGCCAAAGAGTGGGTGTGGCATGGTTTTCTTCGGCACACACCACCTAGCCACCATAGGCGGATACGGTCTACCCACACAGTCCATACAGACCGGATCATCCTTCCTCAAGGATACTCGCTATACAGATGGGAGAGGATGGACCAATGAGTTCCATGTCTTTGATGTCACAGAAGGTAAGGAAATTTTACTTGTTGCAACTTCTAGTGTGATACTTGTGTGGGTGCATGGCCGGCTCTAGAATAGAGAATTTTTGAGGGAGCCAATGCATGGGTAGCAGTCCATGTGTTATGTCCAAGTTTAGAAAATTATCACCCACTGGGAACAATTTTGAGTTGAGTAGTGGTTACTGTAATAAGTAGTAATGCATACAAACAGTAGAGTATGTGAAACTATTTTTAATGCACAAGGAGTCCTATTTAGGAATTCATGGTCTTCTGCTGATGGCAAGTATAGAGAATAGAGTGTGCCTACAGTACTGCCGACTATTTTATACGTGTCCTATGTAGATTGACTGGATGATCATGAATGATAACGCTTTCATCAAGTTGACAGCTGCCGAGTCGGGACTCCACTGAAACGCTTTGAGCTGGGTATTGTTTCTACTGTTGTACTTTGGTGTACTGATTACTGTAGCCAACACAATCAAGAGTGCATAAATGGCAGGAGTCCCATTTGTGTACTAAGCAACCTGGTTGCAGGTGTTGTTGGCATGGTTACCAGACTTTCTCTACTGCCTGTTTGTACTGCAGCCACTGCTACTATTGTGAATGGTGCTAGTCGGTTACACAACTCAGTGTCAGTAGTTCAATGGTTAATACACCTCAGACCTGCATGTGAACATTGTACGCTAGTAGAGCATAACCACACCCAAAGAGGAGGAAGGGGATGTGGGAGGGGAGGGGCAGGTAGACCATGGCCATGCAAACTTGAAATCACCACTCATAGTTTTCATCCGGCCACACCCACTCAAGTAATTGATAAACACGTTCTACAACAGGCTGTTGTGCAATTCAGTGCCACCTCAAAACCTGTTGTTCTGTTGTATAGCTCTTCACATTTTTGTGCCATTATATGCACTCTTGACCTTACACAGCATGGGGACACAGATCAACAATCAAACTCCTAATGTTCATCTTGTACTTAACATGTAACTATGTGAGGAGAATGTGTACAGCTTGTGTCGTAATTAGGTCAGGTTATGTCCACCTGCTTGGTTCAGATCAGGAAGAAACACAAAAAGGATGTATGCAAAGGAGTACATTAATTTTACAGTTGGACCTCAGGACAATATCATCATACCCCATTCCTGAGTGAGTGCAAGGTACCTGTGTTCTGATGAAGTATTCATGAGAGGTCATGACCTCCTGGCTCCCACTGTGACTGGGTACATGGTATGGTGATGGTATCAGTTGCCAGTATTGTTGTAGTGAGTGTGGAAAGTACTAGTGTTGTGACCTTACTGCACAAGGAGTCACATGACTTCCGGCCCCTCCCCTCCCCACAGTTATCCCCAAGTGAAGTGCATGTGGATTGGGAAACCATGGTAGCATGGTTGACATGAACATACATTGAAAATGGAATGGAACTTTTAATGACTTGTTATGCTGAGGCAGTGCATGAGTTAACTCATGAGGAGTTTGCATGCAACTAATATTCATTACCTACATGTGCAGAGCCTCTATGTGGTTGATATTTTTGTTCAAAATGTTCGCATTTTCTAGCACAAGTCCATTTGGATCCACGGGAAGTTCAGCCAATTGTAAATAAGAGAGTGAGCACTGTCTGTACTGCTTCACCTTCTGCAGGCAAGTGGTCCTCCCCCACCACAACTGGACCAAGACCTCCCCCCTCCTCCGGCTTCACATTCACAGCAGTAAACCACCACAAGGCTGTGTATTTTGGAGGGAACCAGCCAGGACGTGGAAGAGTCAATGACCTCTACGTCATTGATTTTGATCAAATGGTACCTATGATTAGAGTGCATGCTCTTGCAAAATGTGTTGACAGTAGTAACAGTATACAAACTCTAGAAATAGGACACATTCCAATGGCCAGTGGAATACTGCAGAGTTATCAAGTATGGCAATGATTTTACTATAAGCCAGAAAACTAATATGCATTGTGGTTTCCAAGCCTTTCTTAAACAAAGGGTTGAGAATGTGGTTTTATCGTAACTTTTCACCCTCAAACTTGGGGACTGCACTGCTAGGCACTGATAATACTAGAATCTGTAGAGATGGGTTGAGTGCCAGTATGCAATGGTTACACATGTGTCTATTGGCATGATGTTTGTACACCCAACGTAGGATGTGCTGATGTAAGGGAATTACAAACAGTCTTAATTTAGTGTTGTACAAGCAATTACCTAGTGGTGTATGTGAGTATGCCAAACAATCTTGGCTCACCACAAAGCATGCCATTCAAACTTACTGAGGCAGAAACCAACCAGGTATAGGTTATGAATTACTTGTGTTTTCATCATAATGGACTGTTCCTAGTGTGAGTGCAGACGTATCTGCCCCTGCATTAACAGCAATACTAGGATGTTTTCACATGGTATCCATATATGGAAAGAAACCCAGTGACAGAAATTTGGATCACTTTCCGTGTTACTAGCTCACTTCAGCTTACAAAACCTACCGCTAAGAACCCAGTGTGATTGTATTTTCCCCCTGAACATGGTAACAAGCCTAACTGTATGGGTTCAGATCACCTTCCATATTTCATACTCACATGGCTTAAACTATTGATGTTGGTGTGGGGTTCGATGTATGTACGTACTCACACTGACCCACTTAGTAGGTTTTCATGTTTTAAAAGCAGATATGAGTCACACGGAAATTGGCTTGAAAGTGTGCCAGTAGAGTTTTTCATCCCAAAATGGTATAATGTTACATAGTCCATTCAGTTACCATACACACTCACCTATAGCTACGTACCTACCAATAGGCAGTTTGTACAACACTCAAGAGTGTTCATTACACCAACACACCAACACAGTGGAACAGAACACCAAACATATTATATTCTCCCACTACGTATACACCCTATTTTAGTAGTGTATGGACTAACAGACCGTACAAACTATGCTACATAACTCTTCATGTTCTTGAGCCACATATGAAAACTCCATGTCAATGCTTTACTGTAGTGTGTAGGTGGCAAAGAGTAGCTGATGTGGTATTGTACTGCTAGTGGGTTTTCCCATTGTACTACTGTACACTGTGAGTTTTGTTTGTGTGTGTTCTGACATGTTTGCCTGAGGTGTATTCTGACATGCTACTGTTCATTGTCACTTCTCCCAGGAATGGACCAAATGGGAGAGGAAAGAGGGAGCCCCTTGGCCAGTGGGGAGGGAAGACCATGCTGCCTGCTGCCTCAACTATGATGATGACCATCCGGTCCTACTCATGACTGGTGGGATCGATAACAATGACAATACTCTAACAGATGCCTGGCTGCTAGATGTGACCTCTGGGAGGTGGAGGGAGGTGAGGGAGGTGTAGGTGTGGGGCCAACTATGACCAAAGTACCTAACTATAACAACATCATTCCCAGGCCATTCTCACTGCTAGTTTTGATTGCTTGGAGTATAGTAACACGTGTGGGGAAACCCTGCAAATGCCTGATGAAGACCAACAAAACTCGGTCGAAACTTTGTTTTCTGAATTGAAATCTCCCACTGGTTGAAAGTCCGTTGATAGCGCTGAACCTGCATGAAAGTTCATCAAAGGGATGCCTGCCTGCATACACCAGTTTCAAACTGGTCAGTGCAGTATAACACCAACTGACCAGAACACAGGCTGGCATCCAGGCTTTTATAATGCGGAGTCGATATCGTACCCAAATGATTGTGGGTTAACTTATGTCCTGATTAGGTACGCTAATTACAAACTATATTCATAGGTGAGCAAAAGACTGGCTGAGATGGAAAGGGGAACGGCAACCAGAGAGAACCCTGTGTGGGTCACTCAGGTCCATTAAGAGTGTAGTTATCTGTCCTGATAATCCAGCCTCCCACCTCTACCCCTGAGTGATTAGCTGCAACAATAGCACCTGTACCATGAACCTGTGGAGGAAGGAACAGGTGCGTAACGTGAAGTGTTTCCTATAGCTTGTCATCCAGGGTTATAGGCTACAATTAAGCTTGAAAGTACAGCTTGATATTCTGGATGGCACCTGCGCCCACTACCTAGGTGGAAATTGACGTCACACATACAGTACAATAGACTATAAGATTTCATGAGAGGCACAATAACATCCTCCTCCGATGTCTGGCCTGGGAATGAGGGTGCAGGTTTCTTCCCCCATTTTTGGCACCCAGTGGGGAAAGTTCAGTTCTTTCCTCAGCAGGTGTGGGAATATAAGGGTATTGTAGTTTAACAGCCTAATTACCAGACAGGAAGTTTATTTTACATGTGGAATTTTTGCCGGACATCTACTCAGAAATTTAGTCCAGAACTTGAACTAATTTTTGATGAGAGAGGTTTTAGCATCCTGGCTGAGGGCTGTCAATCAGCAGTGAAGGGGTTCATGTGTAGAAGAAGCAGTGGATAGCACTGAGTGGAGAGGGACTTGAATTCAAGTAAAAGCTGCTATATATATATACTTAAGATGAATTCACTCTAGATCTAAACTCTGTACTAACCCCAGATCTAAGGGACACTATGGCTTAAATGTTTGCACTATGTACTTCACCTGTTGTTAAGGTCTTGTTATGGTCATGACCATCAAAGCTCTCTAGCACACCCACCCATCAACGAGCTTTAGTAGTCACCACTCTCGGCCGACCACTGCCCATCCAGACTGGTCTAGCAGTGGCTATTTGCTTTCTGTCCATGTCTCAGTCACAAAACTAGCTGCTAGGTTTCTAATCATCTGTACAGGTTACCAACAGTGACGGAAGTATGAATTAGAGGAAATACGGTAGGGAGGAGGTATAAAGTGTGTGTGTGTGTGGAGGGGGGGGGGGGGGCATTTTAATGTTGGATAAGCTAGGTTTCCTTAATATACTGACTGAATGTTCTGTGGTTGTATTCAGCCAAGGAAGTTACAGTGCAGTACGTATCTCTGATCAAGTTATGTTGTATGAATTTGATGGTGGTAGGATTTGTCCACACTAGTTGGCAGTGGTAGAGTCTTACTACAATCGGAAATGAATTCACATGTATGTGCTCTACATTTCAGATCAAGTTCTGGATCTGCACAATTGTACAATAGTATGCTCACTGTGTATCTTGAACCAGTGCATCCACCAGTCAGTTGTCTTCCCTCTCCACAGTTGACTCTTCCTGAAGGTACACAGCCACGGTACGCACACACCCTCACTGCCTTCGAGATGGACCAAGGCCGGGTACATGCCACAACATTTGGAGGTGGTTCAAAGTTTGAGAGCGGAATGAGAGACCGTGATATCCCCAAGCTGGCTGATACAACTGTGCTGGAGTTTGGTGAGCAGAACACACCATACTATATGGGTTGTACGTTTATTGACATTGTCAATTGAACAGGTCCCTAATTGACATACACATGTCATTGTCTAATTGTGTGTGCAGCCTCCATCTCCTGGTACTATGTGTGGCATAGCTAGAGACATGCATGTCAGTAAGGGAGAGGTGCTTTCATTCTTTGTGCAGTCCAATTCATTGAGTATACAACAAAGACTATGGGTGTAGTGCATGACTTCCTCTTAGCAGTCATAATTTATACTAGCTGCTAGACAGTTGTACGACGATTAACTGTGCCAATGCTCAAACTGGAACACCCAAACTCTGTATACCCACTCCAGACCCCTTCTCATGCTGGGTGAGTCAAGGGTGTCAGTACCAATAGACTCACTACCCAGTAGTTCTGCTGGTTCTTGGTGAACATGACAGTGCATACCCATAGCCCATCCTCTTGCCCATAGCAACAGGTTTTCCTAGGGCTCATTAATCATAGGAGGGAGAGGGTGATAGTTGCCCAATGGGTACATCTACACATTACATCACTATGACTATACTATCCAGCCCACTAGCTTACTTGCCATGAGTGTCCAAGTGTTTCTAAGGAGGTGGGTACTTGTGTACCGTCTCTCCTCCCCCAGAGTCAGTTCAGTCTGGAGACAGTCCCTCCTCTAGACAGTGGGTCCTGGTGGGTGTGGCTGACAGCAGCCAGCTGGGGACAGCTGAGAGAACAAGGGAACTGGAGAAACTGAGACAGAAGAAAACTGAACATGGTATGACCTGATTTATTCAATAGATAATGATGCATGCTGTATTGGTTGAATACTGCATGAATAGCTGGAATTCTGCACAGTCAGTTCAGATATTATGGTGATATGACATAGTCATCTTCAGATCATGTAGCAATATCTGTACTGAGCATGTTGACATGAAACATGCAGGAGCATGCTGGTGTCAAACCTTAACGTCTGTAGTGAACTGATAGTGGTTACCGGCCATTAATTGGCACCCCGTTCCAACCTCCTCTACTTCATTCTGTTGTGCTAACGTCACACTGCCGGGATCACACCCTCAGGCTCCCTGAAAGAGTCGTACATATTTGAGCACCGCTGGGTATTCCGCTATCCACCTACAACTCCTGCATGTAGCAGTAGCTATCTAGTGTCCAGCTTGAAATGCTGGAGCATACCATTGTTACTGTAACTTCCCACTCTTGAGCTTACTGTTGTAACAGCATTCATTGCCAGGTGGCTTGTCCCTACTGCATTGTCATCTGCTGCTTTGCACTAAAGTTTGATATCAATGCTGGATAAAACAGTTCCTCATTCTGTCTGTTTGGTAATTGTCTCATTTTCAATCTCTGTGTGATCAGACCTCACCCTCCCACCCTCCCACCCTCCCACCCTCTCGTCCCAATCCAAATATTGTCACAGATTATTAATACTCACGGTCATTTGCAACACTGGAAACAATTGTTCACGACAATTCAAAGTTGTAAGGGCAAATGTCACTGGCTCAAGCCTCCAGAGATCATCTGCCCTGCAGTCCAGTGACCCATTGTTTATCTGACTGTCTTGGCAGTTAGCTACAGTATCCAAAACTTATTGTCTGAGGCTTCAGTACATCACAATATTGATTTGTGTGGGTTTGTACTTTGTAGTGAAACGATTCCTTTGTCTGGTGTATGAAAACCATGCATGCCATCACTTCTGTGTGTGTGAGTTGTTCTGGGACAACGTAAGGCTTTGCCCTCATATCCTTCTAGCCTGTTACTCCCTGGCTAGAATGATATACGTTCACGTTCACGTTCAGATTCACTGTGCTGTTGGGGAGGTGTGTGCTACATTGTTTGTGCTGGTTTTGTGTCAACTCTTTCACATCTTGTGTATCCATAGTAGCATTCCTATCCTGAGAGACGTGCAAGTGGTGTGCACTGTTTCTGAGCACTGGTTATTATGTGCATGTACACTCATATGATCCAGCATGCAGCCTTACTTCAGCTGCAAATGTAGATCTTCAGAAAGATGCTAACATCAGAATTGAGTGACTACTCATGTTGCAATACATAATGTGCAGATGCTTGTACAATGGCCATGTGAGACTTGGTTCAGAATTCAAGGCAACTATGTGCTATCCTGCGTACGTAGTTGCTGCCGGAGAATTTAAGTGTATTATCTACACTTTCCATTTACCACAGTGAGGTGGAATAGCCACAATGTCAATTACCCCGGAACTTACCTTATGGACATGTACAATAGCAGGGAAGGTTTTCTGGATTATTGTGCACAACAGTTCAGAATCCACAATTGAATGTAGTGTAGAGTGTAAACATAATTATATACAAGACTAGTATTATAACTTCCAAAAAACACACATACAAGTAAATTGTGTTAATTTGAGCTCAGAAGCATTCGTCTATAACATATTCTTTGCCATTATACAATTCAGAGAGACAGCGAAATACCCAGAAGCTGCAAGAAGAAGTACTTCAAATGGAGGAGAAGGTTGCAACAGCACAGAAAAAAGCCAGACTCGCCCTGGCTAGAGCCGTGAGAGCTGAACAGGAAGCTGACCAAGTCCCAGTTCTAGAACAGCAGCTTTCCCAGACAAAAGAAAACCTGGAAGAACACATTCACATGAACGATCAAACGAGGGCAGCTTTGGAGCATCAAATCCAGGTGAGAGACCAAACGAATACAGCTTTACAGCAAACATATTACCGGATGAAAGCGACTTTAGAGCATCAAAGGAAGCAAGCAACGGTATCCATCGAGCAGCAGTTTCATCAAATGAAATCAGCTTTGGAGCATCAACTACGAGAGAAGGAGCAAGTAAGAGTGGCTTTAGAGGCACAAATTCGAGCCAAAGACCAGGAGAAAGGAGAGTTAGAGCGGCAGCTATACAGGAAGGATGAACACATCAGAACTCTTCAACAATCTCAAAGTCAACAAGTGTCGGCTGTTGCACAAACCCAAGAGAAAGCAACCCAAGTTCCAGACCTGACCAAACCAGGTCAAGTGGATAGTTCATCAGGTGCTTCATATGCTCCCGCTAGCCAGATCACAGCAGTTGAAGTAGCTGAAGTGCAGAAAATCAGTGGCAATGGTCCAGACATTGCTCAGGAAGAAGCAGCAATTGCTCAACAGCTGATGGAAACTAGAAGAGAGGTTGGAGCAAGGGAGAAGGAACTAGGACAAGCTACAGAACTTGCAGCTAAACTGCAGCTTGAACTGGAGAGCAAGAACTTAGAAGTAACGTTTCTACGTTGTGATGGACAAGAAAAAGATGATGAAATTGCTACCATTAAAAGACACAGAGCTGAGGAGAGCAAAGTGCTGCAAAGCCAAGTGGGCTCACTCCAAATAGAGCTCAGAAATCTTCAGCAAAGGGTAGCAGAGAAAGAAAATGAAATTGTTGCCATCATCAATGACTCCCAATGCAACCAAGACAGAATTGAAGCACTGGAACTAGAAAAGCAGGAACTGACTACCCAGATGACAAAAGTGGAATTCTTTCGAGACACTTACAGCTTGGAGATTGACCAACTGAGAGACGATCTGATGGACAAAGAAGTAGAAATTGACTTCCTGAGAAAAGAGCAGGTGCACATGATGCCTACACCCGCGTCCTCTCCAGTTTGTAAGTTGGTGTTCACAGTTGTTGGTTTAGCTTGAATTTCAGAGCAATAAATGGGAGTACGTGATCTCGAGTTAGACCAAGTTGTTACGTACTGGTCTAAGACTTGTATTATTCACATGACCATATTCGAGCTTGATCTAACATGTTCTATTTTCTCTACAGTACCATTCCGTGGAGCAGAGGTTGTTGCACAAACAACATTCACTCTCTCACAAGAATTGCAGAATCTTCAGTTTGAGGGTTACGGCTTCAAGCTTCATGTTCCACAAGGCAGTCTACCAGCTGAAGTATCAGAAGCAAAGCTCAATGTACAAGTCAGTCTGTCTGGTCAGTTTCAGATGCCTCCTGACTGTGAGCTCATCAGTGCAGTCTACTGGGTGTACAGTCCCCACAAGTTCACAAAGCCCCTCACTGTTGAGATACAGCACTGTGCTGTCCTCTCCAGTGATCAGCAGTGCTCGCAGCTCGCCTTCGTTTCTACCAAATGCACCCAGAAAGAGCTACCTTACATGTTCAGAACGAGAGATGGAGGTGTCTTCAGTCACCACAGTTCATACGGTAGCTTATCGCTAACCCAGTTTTCTGGGGTTGGGGTTGTCAAACGGAAAGTTTCCCGAAGGTCCCGCCGAGTCCAACCTTATCCACCCACTTCCATTCAAACCACCCATGATCTGCCGAAGCAACTAGCATCTGCTAACACAGAAACATCCACACTCTCAACTCCATCAGTAGGAGCTGTTGAGAGCCTAGAAATTGCTGGGCACGACAAGGAGATCTTTGACCAATATTGCGGTCAGGTCTATACCAGGAAAGGCGTGAATGACTGCAGAGTGCACTTTGTGATCACCAAGAACCTCGATGCTCACCGCACTGTAAGTATAATATATACATGCGCATACCATGCTGGATGGAGCAATTTTTCAACATCCATCCTTCTCCCAATACATGTCCAGGCTGTGGAAGAGTTCTATACCAGGACATCACATGTCAGAGAAGATACCGAAATGAGCCTTGGATTTGATGGGGAAAATATTTCATTATCCGTTCCGAGGGAAGGCGTGATGCTGAAGAGTGGCTGGAAAATCATTCCACTTTATAATCCCATAGTAAGTGACACATAACTCTAGCTATTATAGTAGTACTCTTGAGCTCATGCAATTTGAAGTGAAGAGTTGCTTACCTACGTGTTTTTGTGCAGATTAGGAAAGGGAATGTTGATCACTTCCGTGGTGGTCAGATGATTCCCAGGTGTGAGCTGCTCCTTCGTTGGCCATATGTAGACAAACCTCATGTGTGCCTTGAGCATGGAATTGACCTGATTGGAGCAACGGGTTGCTCATTCTTCACCCTCTACATCCCAGATGCAGGTGATCAATTCATTCATCATTTTATATGAGCAATGTAAACTTTAGAGCTACATTGACATTCACTATCCACTGTGCTTATAAACCGTGAAGAATATTTTTCCCAAACCTGATATTTGCTTTTAATCTTCCAGCTGCAGGCACACTGCCTCCAAGTCCTGGAGTATTGTCTCCTAGCAGTAAAAGCACTGTACTCTCATCCACAGGTTGGTCATTACTAATTCTTGTTGCTATGCAGCATAAATGTAGAGATGAATGCATGTCTCAACATTAAACTTCATTTGAGTAGCTCTGCAGTGATAATGAGTGTCAGACTACCTCAGCAACTCTATCATAGTGTTTATGTAGTCATAATGCATTCTGTATCTTTACTTTTCATCAGATGCTATTCCAAACGAATTCTCATCGGAAATTACTACTACTCGGATGTCAGTACAGGAAGGAACTAAAACACTTGGTAGGTCACTAGTGCTTACATATAGCTTCCTAGTATGTAACCGGTGACTTAGATATCAGCATGACAATACGGTTAACACTTTGCAGGTATCCAAGATCTAGCTGACATCACCGTCTACCTCCACCCACTGGGCAGAACAGCAGTGATCAACCTGGGTCTAGTCCTGGGCCTTGACTACAACCGACTCAGGCCCTTGATAGACTCTCCGGGCTTCCTTACTGAGATGCTGGCTGGGTGGCTGCAGAGTGTGGATCAGGTGCAGAAAGCTGGAGTCCCAACATGGCAGAGACTGGTGGAAGCTTTGAGAGACCCACGAGTGGGTCAGAATGGGATTGCCAGTAAAATACAGCATGCTAGGATGCTAGGATAAGCAATGAACAATGAACACAGTGACATAACATGCAGTCACACACTTCTCTTCACATTAATGTTACATGTATTCAGCTGCTACTCTGCTCTTAATGTCAACTTTCATTGTAACACATTCTTCTGTTTTATTGTTCTTCATTTGCGTTATGATCCTATCACATTGATATACCAGAGGATTTGCAAGTTATAATTAAATGTAAAAGGATACCAATATGACAGTACGCATGCTAGATAAGTCAGTGTACAATCCCCCTACAGATCCCATAATACGAATTATATGTAGGGGATTTGTATGTTTTGTGGGATCATACCTCCATTGCTTTATAGTTTTTGCTGTTCTGGTATCGATCGCTACATCCCATGAATCATTTCTTAGCAGCCATGCATGTGCAGATGGGTGGCTGCAGAGAGTGGATCAGGTGCATGCAGAAAGATATGCATGGAATCCCAACATGGAGGAGACTGGTACCGGTGGAGGCTTTGAGAGACCCGTGCACGAGTATAGGCCCGGCAGATTGAATTCTATATGGGATTGCCAGTGAAATAGAAGATAAGCACTAATTATGAACACATATCTATGTGCATGCAGTTCTCTTCACATTAATTTTAGTGTTGATCAACTATTAATTGTGACTGGTCATTTACACAAATGTATATTAGTTTATTGTTCTTTATTTGCAGGATATGCAGCAACCAGTGTGCTACCTACAATCAATGGCAACGTGATGGTTACACATGTACATGTACATGTACATTGATCTGCAGTTGTGCAACAGGCACTGTACATACAGAATCCTGCATCAGGAATAATTTATGAGAACATGCATCAGATTCATTCTAGAAACTCATTGAAAACTCAGTCCGCATCGTTGACTAGATTTACAAACCTACCCTGTCCAAGTAGCTGCCACTGAGGTTTCCAACTAACCTCCATGCAGTTGTTCAACATGTGTTCATGCACTGTGCACACATCTCAGTATGAAGTATGTACTTGATGACACGTGCATATAACGATTGGTCAGGCTATATAGGTACAGCATGTGTACAGCTATATACCTCATTTAGCTACAGTACTGTTGTTAGAAGTAGTAAATGAGCTTGAACTCAGCAGTGTAACAAACAGAACAAATTACATGGCTGCAATCAGGCATGAGCAGTGAACATACATTTTGTACATTTTGTGCTTTTATCAGCATGTTCGTATTCTATACACCATGCACCTTTAGTCTCATGCCCAGACATCCATGTCCACTAGTCTCATGCCCAGACATCCATGTCCACTAGTCTCATGCCCAGATGTCCAGTCTCATGTCCAGATGTCCAGTCTCATGCCCAGATGTCCAGTCTCATGCCCAGATGTCCAGTCTCATGCCCAGATGTCCAGTCTCATGCCCAGATGTCCAGTCTCATACCCATGCCCAGATGTCCAGTCTCATACCCATGCCCAGATGTCCAGTCTCATACCCATGCCCAGATGTCCAGTCACATGCCCAGATGTCCAGTCACATTCCCATGGAGATGTCCAATCTCATACCTAGATGTCCACACCCACTAGTCTCATGCCCAGACGTCCACGACCACTGGCATGCTTGGATGGCTGAACACGAGATCGAGACCCCACCTTCTTGCTAATGGTATGTTATGTAACAGTACTGCTAATTATTACACCTTTGCTGTACAGCACCACTGATGGGAATGAATATCGACTGATATGACAAACTATTCATAAAACACCGGCTGGAAGTGAAATGGGAAAGCAAATGGTTGACTGCAGCCTGGAAAACCACACAACAAACCAAAGTAAAGTGTCTCATAAATGGCTTGTTCGGGTCCCTCAGGATATCCAACCAGATACAGTATCTGATATTCAGCACGTCCAGTAAGAGCACTCCTTGCCAGGTGGTGTGATGAGTCAACCTACAGAGAAAGAGGACACAGTTATGCCATTCAATCAGGGATATGCACAACCCTGAGCAGAGGTTCATTATGAGAAACCACCACAGGTACACCATGGGAGTGACAGTGTTACATCACTTCCGAAGGATGTGGTGTCTATGAACTACTTTTGGACGGAAACACTTTCAAGAAAACACCTATTCATTTTCTAGGGTAGAGCTGAGTAGACTCCTAAGACTGAACCATGGTGGGACACTCGGCTACAAATGCATATAACGAGTGGGCATGGCTTTGGGTAGGGCAATGGGTGGGGCCTGTTGAGGAGTGACTGGATATCGTACCACCATATGCATCTATAATTTTTCTTTCCAGAGATATTACATGAAACATATGTTTTTGTAATTTCTTTTAAATTGGGATTTTTCTTTTCGCGAAGCATGCCTGTATATTCACTATAGACAGTACTGAAACATTTACAGTGCAAAGTTCAAAGTTAGGTGTTAAATATTATTTTGTTAGTAGTAGGTCAGATCAAAATATTCACATGAATCACTGAACTTTGAACTCAAGTCATCATGGCATTGTATCAGTAGGCATTGTATCAGTAGAGCTGCGTTGTTTGAATGGGAGGGTGTTACTGATTTGTAGAAAGTGTGGGAATGTATGCATTCCACTAACGAATGAACTCTGACCTACACCACATGCTGTGCTAACTGTGTTCAGGTCTCATCTTGTTGCTTGTTCACCACACCTTTACTCGGTCATGCGTCCACGTGATTCTGCACTACACAATCTGATTGGAGCCGCCAGATTTCAGGCACTAGAAGTCAATGGTTTGAGCCCCCAATGTTACCAGCCCTGCACAGGAACTGAGCCTGGGAATGAAGTTACAGCTGACTTGTATGTTGACTTGCATGGTAGTGGAAGCTAATCGTAAATTGTGTTTTGATAAGAACACCCCAGTTGCCCTTAAATGTTGCTTGGCAACCATACACCCTAGGGTGTATACACTGCACCACCATATTGGGGATAGAGGTATGAGCATGGAGTAGTGAGGAACGGGAGTGGCAAGTAGTGAGGACTGAAGTGAGAGACCCTCCCCCCCCCCCCACCCCAAATTGGAAACACTCAACACAGGTCATTGCTAGACCGCTATTAATACCCTCATTAACTCCACCATTTTCACATGATTCCCTTCCTCCCTCCAACCTCCCCTCCCCCTCCCTCCCCCACACTCACATTTCCTCCATCTCCCCATCCCTTCCACCCTTCCCTATCCAGGGGCGGATCCAGGATTTTAGAAAGGGGGTTCTTTTATATGCAGGGCTGCTGCCGAAGGTAGTGCACAGAGGCGCGTAGCACCGATCAGTCAAAGCGAAGCGCAGAAATGTTTTCGCCTTTATTTTTCAGTTCTCAGGATGGGCTCTCGTGGCACCTTCGTGCTTTGCACTGCAAGTTCCAGATGAAAAAGGATTGCAGGACCCGGGGCCGCCATGTGCTTCCGTTTCTTGCTCAAATTTCGCTCACACAATGTAATACATACGTAGACGTAAATATACCAGATCGTGGTCTCGTTTCCAAGCCGTTCGGTTTCAACCAGGAGTTGCAATGTAACGGCAGCTAGTTCGTGACTGAGCGCTCAATGTTGCCCTCGATGCTAGTCACCACTGAAAGCAAGCGCTTGAAATTATACGTTGGAAGTAAGGTAAGTAGTTCTTTATTAATTCAACTGTAAGAAGGGGGGTTCGACCGAACCCAACAAACTACCCCTGGATCCGCCACTGCTATCTGACTGTCCATCCAGGCACCTATCCGTCCCTCACTCTGTCCCTCCCTCCTCACCCACCTGATGTGAAGGATAAGAAGGGATGACATCATCCCTAAATACGGGAGTGCTTCTCCCCAGGATATCCAAGCCAGGCTACAGTCAACTCCTCAACTATAGTGCAAGAAGTAGATGTACAGTACACGGGTGAAGATTGGGGGTGGATTCTGGGGGTGGGGTGGGGGTGTTGGTGAAAGTAATTTCGTGACGGTGACACGAGGCTGGTACTGCCTAAGAAATCCAGGAAACTCCTGTGGCTCAGAATAAGATGGAACTAGAAGCTGCAAGCTTCCACTGAATACGTCCATGAAGTAGGGATGAAAATATTCCCCTCAGACGTGTCAGGCAGAGGTTTTGGTAATACATTACTGCTGGTGAAATTTACTTCACCAAACATTTCCTGCATTATAATGCATACATATAGAAAAGAATCTCTATTGTACCACAGAGTCACCAGCACACACACACCTAACCATCAGACTCACTGTAGGTGCAGTGGCTCTCCCAGAGGTTCACCTTCCTGCTGTCTCCCCCAGTGGCCAGCACTGTCCCATTGGAGCTATGAGGCACAAACTGACCTAGAGGATGAGGAGGGGGAGCAGCTGGGATGACGCAACCCGTTTGGATGTGACATATCATGCAAGCCACTATAATAGTACTAAATGCACACAGGGTCACCACTACTGTACTTTGCATGTTCTTTGAAACAGTCAAGTGCGCTATGCAAACGTGCGGTTGTGCTAATTCGATAACACTGTTAGTAATTTTGGCGGTAAAGTGTACTTGCAGTGATTCTACAGCTTTCGTAGCCTAATCATAGGAAGCCATGTTTCATGCTTTGCTAGAAGCTCAGATTATTAGCAACCACATCCGTTTTCATAGCGGCGCTTTTACCGTTTCAAAGAACCTGCAAAGTACAGTAACTAACTGCACAGCTGCTAAACACCTTCTCATCACAAACTGTTACACTGTGTAAAGCAGATGTACACTCTCCGAGACAGAGATGAGCAAGTGCTTCAAGATTCACAACGTTGCTTCCTGCTCACACTAACATAAAGTGCTTTTACACGGCCTGACTGTTTTCTTAGGCTTAACACAAGAGGAATGGCCACCCACCTGGCTCCAACTAAGGGCTTTCGCAGACATGGCCATGCTATTTTCACCTTTGGGTGAACCCACCACCTCACCTGTCACAACAATTGAGTCTGTACGTATGATTGGGGGATGTACGTACATGCAGGCATTTGGTAAGTTAGATGCACTGGAAGTAGTTTGGATACCACTAGTCTCCGTCCCAGACCCAAACCAACCCCGGTACCAGTATCTAGGGTATGTATACCTAAACTACAAGCTGAACGACTGACCTCCAACGTAGTCTGGTTAGTAAAGAGTTAAACTACCGTCTGTACCCAATGCTTCAGGTGATGGACACAGCTGCCCAAACCACTTGCTGTACATCTAGCTCTCCCTCCACTAACTACACCTGTCAAAATGGGACGCTGTAAAACGTGGAATACAGAATAGCGGAATTGCGGAATAACGGAATAACGGAATAACGGAATAACTTTTATTGACCGGAAATGAAATTTTGAAAATATGCTTTGTTCTTTGCCGACACGGCACGTGTACTAGTATCATGCATGCATGATCGAGGGATCCGGGAGCTGTGCTGCGAGATTGAGCCACTGCTAGCTGTATCTGGACTTACAGAAGAGCTGCGAATACCGGGTAAGCCGTGTGGGAGACGCCAAGATGGTTGCCCTATAAAAGTTGAGGTTTGAGAAGTGCCGTGCCTGAGCAGGCTCAGCAAAGTATGTGCAACGCTACAAAGGTTTGACTCTGCCATCCTGGAAAGCCAGGCTTTCAACATAGATTGAAGGATCTTTGTCTGTCCTCGCGACATCAGCGCACATGCTGTGGAAGCAAATTACTGCCAAGACGAATAACCTCGTCACTGCGTCGTCAGCCCATGGGTAAGCTTAGTGGGAGGTTTACGAGGTCACTTTTTTAGTGCAGTCTCTATCTCACGGCTTACCCGGTATTCACAGCTCTTCTGTAAGTCCAGATACAGCTAGCAGTGGCTCGATCTCGCAGCGCAGCTCCCTTGATCATGCATGCATGATAGTACACGTGCCGTGTCGGCAAAGAACAAAGCATATTTTCGAAATTTAATTTCTGGTCAATAAAAAGTTATTCCATTATTCCGCTATTCCGTTATTCCGTATTCCGCGTTTTACAGCGTCCCCTGTCAAATACCTGCAGCCACCCTCACACCACTTGTGCCACTTACCTCAAGTAGCCCCTAACATGAGTACAAATGGATCGTGTAAACTGAACTGCCCTGGGTCTTAATGAGTTTTGGTTGGCATTTCCAACAGTAAGGAACAGAAACCAACACCCTCCCTCTCAGCTCTCTGTGTAGTATGCATGGTTTAGTCCACTGATCATATCCTTGCTGGGAGTAGAGTGTCTTTTCCTGGACAATTTAGTGTTGCTATTTCTTGGGCAGTAGAGCCAGGAGAATAAGCGCAGCTGCCTAATTAATTAGTAGTGCAAATGGGTGCATATATTCATGGGGTGCTTATACACACATGTACACAAACAACAGTGAATCAACTTCAAGGTACCGTATAGCGGGTTTCTTTCGCGGGTGAAAACGTTCGCGAATTTCGCGTTTCTGTGGCGATTCGCGAAAGTTTTATCCGCGAAAACCAACCTGGATCACTGCGACATAGCTGATGACGCCCTGCTCGCTTTTTTTCCAGCGTGCTGACTCCGTTTTTGGCCCAGCATCACGGCTGTCAAGCACTGGCGGATCCAGGGGTACTTCGTTGAGTTCGGTCGAACTACCCAGAATTATACCCACAAAATATCGTAGACTAGCTAAGGTAGGGCGGGGTAATTCGGGCCACGGGGTAATTCGGGCCACTTCAACTTCAGGTCAACGGTAACTAAAAACGGACAGACTTTAGGCAAACTTCTGGCCATGTATATCCAGGGACTCAACCTGCCTAGTACAACTCACTAGAAGCAAGAATAAAAAGGATGCTTCTTTCCTGTTGCAACGTTGAAGTGGCCCGAATTACCCCGTACTATACCGTGGCCCGAATTACCCCGCCCTACCTTACGTATCGACCGGTGGCGGATCTAGGGGTGCGAGCGAACCCCCCTTTTGACCCTTGTTAACATAAACTACTCGTATTATTGTAGCTGTGGTTGGTAATACCTTGACCGTTCGCGGGCTGAAAGCCTGAAGGCAACATAGTCTTGAGCTAGCTAGGTTTACGCTGCTACACAATCAATTATTTTTGTTTCTATAGAGTCTATACGTATAATTAGAAAATAAAGCAATAACGCAGTGTTCAATCGACTGTCCACGTACGTGGTTGTAATCCGTCGACGATGAAAAGAAGAAAGCTAACAGCCCCACACATCGATACTTACTGGTTACTTCTTTGCGTCTGGGAACATGTCCAGAATGCGCAGAGATGCTACGAGAGCGCTTCCTAATCGCTAAAAAGAACACGTAAAAAAAGTTTCCGGGCTTCGCGCGGACTGATCGCCGCTTCACGGCTCTGCACACCGCCTTCGGCAGTGCGCTGTGTATGTGCCAACCGAACCCCCCTTTCAAAATTTCTAGATCCGCCACTGTCAAGGTACTACAGATCTATCCAGCACGGCAGGGGACGAATCCCCATGCAAGCGGGCGACGCAGATATACCGAAGACGACGACTACACTCACAAACAGAAGGCGCAAATAGCAAAACGAGATGCCAAACATGGCATGACAGCTCCCGTTCGCTATGGACTCCACTCTGTAACTCGCTCGCGCTCGCGGCGTGCTTATCGTTCTAATTCTCAGACGGCTGAGTCACATTCCGGAACCAATGAGCGTTAGTGGGTGTGGCGAACTGGGTTACGGCAATCCGCGAAAGTTTTCTCTACGAAAATCTCATTTTCAAGCAATTCGCGAAAGTTTTCACCCGCGAAAGAAACCCGCTATACGGTATTCATGGAGTGGGACTATGCAGACAACCTTTGACCTTCACCCTGACCTCAATCTCATGCTGAATGCCCTTCACCTGGGACGTTATCACCAAGGGCGCATCAAGCCGCCGAAGGCGGCGAGAGGGCATGCAACGTACATAGACGGCAAAATGCTGAGTGTTACTAAATATAGAATTCAAATTTGGACTGTATAAGCACGTGAACCATAGACGCGCGCCCTTATGCGGTCACTTTTTGTACTTATATCGAGATGGCTGATATTCCGTCTGTAGCGTCTTTGACGTACCTAGCGTGAGCTCCTTTCGATGCTATCATTCCCTCCCTCCAACTTACGTCGAGAGCAGCGAATGTTGTTTGCATCCGGCGATACTTTCTCTGAATCTTGGCCTGCTACACTGGTAGGAGAGCTACCCGGACTAGAAGAAGTACTTGGGCTAGAGATCACTTGGATGGCGTTTCTGTACCGACATCGGTAGCACTCCTCTTCCTTGCCCAAGGAATGTCCCGTTGAACGTCCGTAACCTAACGATGTTGATGCATCAGAGTAGTGAGCTACGCCAGACTCACACAGTGCATGAGGAGCGAGAGCTCGCAAGACCGCTGAAGAGAACTGTCAGGTGCTGCCCTCTACGAGGGGGATGTTAGCTGAGAGCTGTTCAATACTTGACCATGAGCAGAGGCAATCGGGGAGCAGCAGCTGAAGCAAGTGTGTGTGTATAAGTAGCTATGAACATAGGCACCCATTTACAGTACTAACTTCAGAGTAGCAGCTGTGCTTATTCTCCTGATTCTACGGCAGGAATAGTAACCCTAAACTGTCCAAGAAGAGGCACCCTACTCTCAGCAAGGATATGATCAATGAACTAAACCAAACATACCACTCAGAGAGAGAACTGAATTAGCTCCCTGGAGAGTAGACCAGAGGTCCTCTCTCCCTCCCACCAATAATCTCTGCCACCCTCTTCCCTCTCACCCAGTGCACACACCACTTCCAGTATTGACCCAAGAAATGTCACGATATCACTAACCATGGACATCTGGAATCAAACATGCACTATCCCTTCATGTGTACACAGCAACTCCCCACCCTGCATACCGGTAGATACTGTCCTTGGTCACGCCAGACTCCTCCATTTCACCCTGCATATGTCAGCTGTGCATACGTCTGTATGTGTGTGTGTAGGCATGTCAGCTGTGCATACGTCTGTATGTGTGTGTGTAGGCATGTACGTATGTGTGTATGTGTGAGTGTGTGGGTGAATGTGTGCATGTGTGAATGTGTGATGGTGAATTGTGTTTGTGAGTGTGCATATGTATGCAGGCCACATGTATAGTGAGAGTTTACTGCTTGGGCTGAAATTCCATCAACTTTACCCTTAACTGCAGGGCCGGCGCCAGCTATTTTGGAGTGGTACGGCCACTGCCGAAGGCAGTGTATAGAGGCGTGTAGTGCCGATCAATGCCCGCGAAGCGTGGAAAAAAATTTTCACCTTCATTTTTCAGTTACAAGGATGAGCTCTCCGTAGCACCTTCGTGCTTTGCATTGCACTGCCACTACTTTCCGTGTCTGTCTCACTCTCGACGTGGAAAGGAAAATGTAAGTTTGCTGGAAGGGTAGCTACATCACGAGCATCTCGTTGTTTGAAGGTTGCCGTCACGGTGCGTTAGTCCTGTCTCCATTCCGTGTGTGTTGGTCTCGTCCCTAGACCATGAAAATCGACGCGATTCGGGATAACATGCATGGCCGCCGCGCCGTTGGCCGGCGGAAGCCTCAAGGAGGAAACTTTGGATGTAGCTAGCTACGCGCTCGTAAGTCAAAATCCCAGCAACGCCATTTTTTCCTCCTCAAAAACTGGTACGGCCATGGCCGTTCCGGCCGTACCGGTGGCGCCGGCCCTGAACTTCAAATGGTGAATATTTCACCATGCAGCTCAATTACTAGTGAGTTTGTTGTGCATGTGGTGCAAAGTGGCAGGCATTATCTGCAGGCCTGGACCCACCTCCCTTCACTTCAAGGACTAGTGTTGTCCACACAAGCATCCAGTAACACATGAATATTTCCCAGGTGCACGAGGTGGTGATGATAATGACCAACAAACACAATCATGAATACTGGCAGAGTTCCACCTCTTGTCTGGCACAGTAACACATGAATGGTGCACTGGGTTCATGGGGTATTAGACCAGCAAGAGAGACCACCCCACACAACTGTAACCCAACCTACGTTGAAACAACCCTGGGTTGTTTGAAGTGACAGTAGCACTGCCTACAGGACTCAAACTACGACTGACCCTCACTCTTGAGGTTGGACTGAACTGGGACAAGCACAGCCTAAGACCCCACACTGCGGTGTCCACCAACTGCAAGCAGTCCTAGTAGCCGTACTCATGGACTTACTCTTCGTGTTGATCCTCAACATATGTTTATATACTGCCGTACTCCCGTGGCCATACTGTTAACATACATACTATCACTGTTGAACACAGCAGGAATCATTTCATGTTTAAATTCTGAAAACAGCCGAACAAACCAGAAACCAACAAGTCATGTCATCAGTAACGAACCTACAGACTGAGGGCAGCATTCAGCAGACTACAGTCACTCACAGTCTGGCTTAGAGTGCTCAGCTCAATGTAACAGGCTTACAACTGCCTCTGGTGCCAGCACCACAATAAGTCTGAATTTCATAGCATGCTGCAAATGTTACTGATCAACACCACACACTCAAGAGTGATCTGTCTGACTATTGCTTTCTTGGTGTCCCTGAGCAGACAGTGTGGTACACTAGCCTTGGTGTCCCTGAGCAGACAGTGTTCTCTGGTGTCTGCATGGGAATGCATTCTGCAGAGGGTGCTGTGGGCAGCTGCTACACACTATAGTCATCATATCTGACAGTGTGACACACACAATCGAGGTCGTACATTGTGATGAATGGTGAACAGATTACTGGTGGAATATAACTTGGCATCACTACATTGCTCTTGGGTGTGTGGACATACAGCCTCATCCTCACATGTCCTGACCCAACTCCCACCTACTGTCACTTCAAGGGCTAGTATTACATTCCATGTGGTACACAAGCCTCCAGTAAGTACTATCAAATCTAGTGGTACATTACACAAGCACCCAACACCACATGAATACTGAACATTTCCACCCCTTGTCTGGTACAACAGACAGCACTGGGTCAGCAAGAGAGACCACCCCAAACCCAAACCACATTCCAACAACCCTGGTTGTTTGAAGTTAGCAAGCCCTACAGGACTCATGCAAGCCACAACTGACACTCACTCTTGAGGATGGACTTAACTGGGACAAACTGATTCACGCAACCTCAGGGACCCTGGAGTCATCCAATTGCAAGCAGTCCTAGCCTCATTCCCAGGCTCGTAAGGAGGAGGATACAATCGTCCAAGTAATGCCCCCCCCCCCCCCCCCCCCCCCCCACAAGACTGGGAACAAGGCTAAAGCAGTCTTAGTATACAGCCATAACCATGGACTTAGTGTTCACTTCATGGTATCCCATCAAATGTTTACATACTGCCATGGATGAATATTGACAAGATTGGCATTCTGAGATGCAGTGAATGATGTCATTAGTAGATCAAATGCAGACAGCATTAAATAGACCACAGTCATTCACAGTCGGGCTTGGAGTACTCAGCTCAATCTAACAAAGCCTGGGTACGATTTTGTGCAGTTGATTATGGTGTACCATGACTGTACATGTGGTGTGGCTTGGAAGAGCTAACTTGGTTGCACAACTGGCACCGCTTGCACCACCTACCTCAGGTGGTCATAACAAGAGTACCAGAGGAAACAACCATCCAATCACACACACCAGAAATAGACCCAGTGATTTCCATTGACAGCCAAGCAGCTAGTAAACGCTAACAATTGGGAAGCAAAGGGGAGGGTGTACACGAGTTGTACATTACGCACAACATTATATTATTACTGTGCAATTGAAACCATTCCTATGGTGATAGCATGATGTTGCACTGTCAGCAGTTGGTGGGTGGTTAAGTGGGTGTGAACAAGACTACACGGTGTGACGCTTGTCCTCCGAAGGCACGAGTATTGCCCACCAAATTTAAAGGTAAAGATGGGGTGGATGTGATGTCTATGATGGATGGGCCGCTCGGCACACTTGGAGGGACTGGAGCGACCAGATGAACAAGACGAGGAGCTCCAAATATGATCAGTGGGATTAGTTTACTTTTCCAAATGAAATTGGGAATGGAACCTAATCACGGAATGGACCCTGAAATGAACACTGACTGACTCACCCCTCACGTCCATCTGAAAGCTGGTCTCTGCTCTCCTCTCCTTGTCTGGGATTGTGCCACTCCCCTGAAGAGTCACCACCTCCCCTGAAGAGTCACTACCTCACTCCCCCCCTCTCGTAATTTTCCTTTGTCCTTGATCTGCAGATGAAGGTGGAGGTAACACACTTACTGCTGTGCAATATCTGTTACACAGAAGGTACTATCGCCCATGTTTCACTGCCATGGGCCCAGTAGCCATGGCCAATCCTCACCTTCAGGTTTGCTATCCTGACAGCATATCTTCATGATCAGTGGAAGTGACAGCTCACGGGCTTCAACAGATTCTCACGGACTCTCGTAACTGAATGAACTGCAATGAAATGCAAAAGGTTTCAATAAGAACCACTTCATGACCGACACACTAGGAACGGAACTTGGCCCGTCACATGACAGATGGCAACAAACAATGACATCAGTAACATCAAGTGCAGAGTAATGCAATAAGACTGGACACTAGGAAAAACACAGTAAGTAAAAATATTAAAAAATTGTCCTGTCACATGACACAGATACTACAAAACTAATGTCTCTTCTTCACTAATTGGAAGTTACTTGCGCCAAGGTAAGAATGATTGCAGCAAGTGCTCAACTACACTCAGTGAGTTGGAGACACAAATCATGAACAGTCTACCTGTTCAATGGGCACAACAAGGATGGAGACCACTCGTGTATCTACCTCTTCAATCACTACAGGAATGGACGCTACCGCGCAACAACAAAAGCTGGTGAGTGTTTTCATATCATCTGTTCATGCCATCTGTATCTACTTCAGCCTGAGACCTACCCCTTGAATGGCTACAGTGATGGTTTAGAGTACAGCGTGTGTGGCGTGCCTGCTGGGCTGCCTCAGCCATTGTTCCTGTGTAGTACAAATCGTACTTTATCAAGACCTACCTTGCCGATAGTGGTGACAGAGACCATCGTGAAAGCCCGGGGAGGTCTACGATGAGAGATAGAATCGACGGAAGTCGAAAGTGGAAGTCACAGAGGTCAAACCCCTTTAATTGTTTAATTGGCCTAATACAGGAAATCACGCCCACTAAATTACCTAATTAATTATTGGGTTCCGGTCCATTTGGTTCCGGTATCGTAAAAATTAATGTTTGGGCCCCCATGAGAATACTTGCCATAGCAAAAGGGGCAGTAGCCGTACTCACGGACTTACTCTTCGTGTTGATCCTCAACATATGTTTATATACTGCCGTACTCCCGTGGCCATACTGTTAACATACATACTATCACTGGCCAGTGAGACAGGAAAGCACCATGAGTACTCTCTGTGCAGCTAAGCGCTAACCTTAACAACCCTCAGTAGACTACAGTGCGTTGTTGCGATCCTCAGGCTCAACTCTGCTGTCTAGTCTTGCACAGTCTCACTTCAGCCGACGGCCGTCGAGTATCAGGATTCATGATCGCCCCGAGGCTAGGGGCAGGCTAATTAACTCGTGACGTCTAAGGTTAGATTTACCGCTCGCAGCGAAGAAAGCGCTCACACTATGACTGTTTTCACCGCCTGAAATAGAACTCTGCAAGACACGCTGCAGGTACGCAAGCAAACCCGTCTTTAAACATTATGTGCGTGTTAGCTGTAGGCCATAATTAGTTACGGTAAGTTGCGCCCTTGTCAGGCTTGTATTTTATGTCTGCATGTCATTTTTATTGTTACGGGCCTGCATGTACCATCACTCGTGCAAGCTTAAACATTGAGCTGTACCACAGTAACCAAGCAAGTTACACCCGGAGCCCATCGTTGCACTAACCGTTATGTTACTGTGCTACTCCTTGCTCAATTGTTGTGCATGGGTAGGGGGTGGGGCTGAAATCAGTTTGAATTCAGGGTTGTTTATTACTGCTCCAGCTCTGTGATACATTCCATACCACCTGAACATTACAGTGAGGTTTCAGTTGGAAGGCTGCAGTACTGAAGATCTATTGCAAGACACGTCGACAAAGGTAAGGTTAATACTTGCGTACATGGTATCCTTGATTGTTACAATGAGTAATCAACATTTGAAGTATAGTTTGAAATCTGTAGTTTTGTTCCACAAACTTCCCTATTACGCTAGACATTTGCACATTAAGCTATTAGCTACACTTCACCATAAATGCTTGATGATAACCCAGGCATTATCCTTAAAGAACCTCCTGCCATATATTATCCCCACGATGAGAATCCTAGAGTTGCACGAGCTCCATAGACAATTACTGAGCACACACTTAGCTGGGCTGGGGGAAGCAGCACGGCCATGGCCAGACCAATGTATGCCCGGGAAAAACAAGTTCCAGATAGTTTATGCAATAATTAATTACAGATGCATGACACTGATAATGTTGGCATTGAAACAGAAAGCAGTGTCAGTTCACTGAGTGGTCACGTGCAGCTGTGATGTCAGGTAGACACGTGGGGAGGGCCCTGACAGAGGATCTCAAAGCCCTTTCTTGTAATGTCCGTCCAAGGGTTGGTACCCAGAGCGTTTGCATACATTTGAAGCTTGCATCTCAGGACATTACCATCATAGATTAATAGTGCAATCAGCTTTACTCGCTTTGCTCGCTCAGCTAATTCCCTTATGTGGTGCTGGACAGCTCTCTGTGCAGAACTGCTGCTCCCAAATTTCAACTGTTGCTCCCCGTTTGCTTCTGCTTCAGCTGCTACTCCCCGATTTCATCCACTTCAGATGCTGCTGGCCGCTTGTGTCTGCTTCAGCTGCTGCTCCCCAAATGTGTCCACTTCAACTGCTCCCCTATTGCGTCTGCTTCGAATGCTGCTCCACGATTGCGTCTGCTTCAACTGCTAGCCCCAGCTGTTCTGGAAGCCAACCCATGCCCGGGCCCAATTAGTCTCGGTATCAGCCCCTCGCACCGAGACTAGGGCCCAATGTTCTCGAACATTGTTCATGGAATTCCGAGGTTCAGTAAATTGAAGTACGAAGGTCATGAGACTAGTCTAGTCCCGCCCCTTGAACATCCCACTTCTGTCACACACACACACACACACACACGTTTGATGATATCCCATTCTTGAGTGTGTGCAAGGTACCTGTGTTCTGATGAAGTATTCATGAAAGGTCAAAGACCTCCTGGCTCGAAAGGCAGCCGTTCATTGTAACAGTTCTGGGATGGGTCGATGCGAAATGGGAATCACTATGGCTGGGCACCACCCCCGTGTGTCTACCCTCTGTCTACGTATACCTGACGTTACCAGTATTGACTTAATATCCCAGGCCTTCCCCCTCCGTATTTGCATACTGCAAGTGATCAAAGACTGGAGGCAGTAGTGGCCTGGGAACGAGGCTGGAGGCCACTGCCGTTGGAGGTGTGACTGTAGCAATGACTCTCCCAGGCCCGTTTATTCCCAATCTATTGTGATCTAGTAGCACATAATGACCTACAGTAGTGCTTGGTTGGGAGGGTGTGGTTGGAGGGGTGTGGCAGATAATCACAAGATTCTTCATGGGAGGAGTGCCATTGCTCGTTAGTTCCTTTATGTTAGCGAGAACTTCTCCTACATTGTTGAGAGGAATTTTTGATTGGAGTATTCTCTCAGTCTCATTCAGCTTTACACGTGTACACCTTACAGCATTGTTCCCAGTCCCCCACTCTCAGCCTCTGTTGCTTGGTTGTCATACTGCAACAGACGAGAGCTGGGAGTGAACGAGACCATCTTACACATGCACTAGTGCAGTGCATAAGAACAGCTGTTGAGGACCAGAACACGTGTTTATATTCTGTCATTTGTATTCTTGAACTAGGATCCAACCTCTTTGAGTATGAGAGATGGCCTCCATTCTGTCTTCCCGGTATCAACCATCCCCAAGATTCAACCACTTTGCAGGCCAAGCTGGGAACAAGTCGTACATGTGGGGTGGAATCACGCAAGACTTTTATCGTGGTGGGCGAGACAAACTGAAGTCAACTGTGAATGTCTTTGATCCCTACCTGGAGACCTGGCAGAAACAACGTACAACAGGAGTGCCACCCAGTGGACTGTTCAACGGAGCAGCAGTGGCACACTCAACTTCCTTGTATTCATTTGCTGGTCATAACGGAATAGCTCGACACAACTCCCTTCACGTACTGGACACCGACACACTCATGTGGACAGACGTGCAAGTGTCAAACACAACACACAGTCCCACGCCAAAGACTGGGTGTGGCATGGTTTTCTTCGGCACACACCACCTAGCCACCATAGGCGGATACGGTGTACCCACACAACCCATACAGACCGGATCATCCTTCTACAAGAATCCTGATCATACAGATGGGAGTGGCTGGACCAACGAGTTCCATGTCTTTGATGTCACAGAAGGTAAGTAAATTCGACTTGTTGCAACTTCTAGTGTGATACTTTGTGTGGGTGCTTGGCATGTGGGTTAGTTGAGGAAGCAATGTGTAGCAGTCCATATGTTGTGTCCAAGTTTAGAAAATTGTCACCCACTGGGAACAATTTTGAGTTGAGTAGTGATTACCGTAATAAGTAGTAATGCATACAAACAGTAGAGTATGTGAAACCATTTTTAATCCACAACAAAATGTGAAGAGCTATACAACAGAACAGCAGGTTCTGAGGTGGCACTGAATTGCATCACAGCCTGTTGTTGAATGTGAGTGACGATTAGCTACTTGAGTTGGTGTGGCCAGATGAAAATCATGAGTGGTGATTAACCATTGAACTGCTGACACTGAGTTGTGTAACCGACTAGCACCACTCACAATAGTAGCAGTGGCTGCAGTACAAACAGGCAGTAGAGAAAGTCTGGTAACCATGCCAACAACACCTGCAACCAGGTTGCTTAGTACACTAATGGGACTCCTGCCATTTATGCGCTCTTGACCTTACTGATTGTGTTGGCTACAGTAGTCAGTACACCGGTAGAAAAAAAGTGTTTCAGTGGAGTCCTGACTCGGCTAGTCAACTTGATGAAAGCGTTATCATTCATCCAGTCAATTTACATAGGACACTTATAAAATAGTCGGCAGTACTGTACACTCAATTCTCTATACTTGCCATCAGCAGAAGACCATGAATTCCTAACACACAAATTGTCAGCATGAGTGTTCTAGCTCCAGCTGTCTGTGTAACAGTACTCTCTCCAAGAAATTGAACCCTTGACTTACTGCATATGTACGTATGTCACATGTGCACTACAAAATTTTATCACCGCATTACTCAACCCAAGTTATATCCAAATGGTCATCATGTTACATCGGAACCACACAGTTTACAGTGGCTTGGGGAGGATTACACTGTCTTCTAAATGCATGAGGGCCTGAAGTTTTGCTGGTGTCCACTAGGTTAGTTTGCAGGTTGCAAATGCTGTAGGCTTCTTTCACTTAAAATACCTAATCATCTACTGTCTAGCTAATGCTGTGATACCACTCAGAAACTGTAGAGTTCCCAAACCATCCAGCCAGTCCCAGAATCCACTTTACGGAATCTGGGGAATACTTGCCGTCTTGCCCATGATTTCACCACATGATCTTTCCACTGACGCACTCTAACAGACACAAATTCAGGCTCTGATCCAGTCTGTGAATTTCCACAGATCTCTATGTTTACAATGGGTTTATATTTGTTGAAAATTTATGACACAGATCCAACAATTAACCTCATGTTCATCTTGTACTTAACATGTAACTATGTGGGGAGAATGTGTACAGCTTGACTGTGTCATAATTAGGTCAGGTTATGTATGCGAAAGGAGTACATAAATTTTGCACCTAAGGATATTATCATCATATCCCATTCCTGAGTGTGTGCAAGGTACCTGTGTTCTGATGAAGTATTCATGAGAGGTCATGACCTCCTGGCTCCCACTGTGACTGGGTACATGTTATGGTGATGGTATCAGTTGCCAGTATTGTTGTAGTGAGTGTGGAAAGTACTAGTGTTGTGACATTACTGCACAAGGAGTCACATGACTTCCGGCCCCTCCCCTCCCCACAGTTATCCCCAAGTGAAATGCATGTGGATTGGGAAACCATGGTAGCATGGTTGACATGAACATACATTGACAATGGAATGGAACTTTTAATGACTTCGTATGCTCAGGCAGTGCATGAGTCTAACTCATGAGGAGTTTGCATGCAAGTATGCATTCATTACCTACATGCATGTACAGAGCCTCTATGTTTACAATAGGTTTATATTTGTTGAAAATTTAGGCATTTTCTAGTCTAAGTCCATTCGGTTCCAGGGTATAATTAAGTGCAGCCAATTGTGAATATGAGAGTAAGCACTGTCTGTACCGCTTCACCTTCTGCAGACAAGTGGTCCTCCCCCACCACAACTGGACCAAGACCTCCCCCCTCCTCTAGCTTCACATTCACAGCAGTAAACCACCACAAGGCCGTGTATTTCGGGGGGCACCAGTCAGGACGTGGAAGAGTCAATGACCTATACGTCATTGATTTTGACACGATGGTACATTTGATTAGAGTGCATGCACTTGCAAAATGTGTAGACAGTAGTAACAGTATACAAACTCAAGAAATAGGACACATTCCAATGGCCAGTGGAATACTGCAGAGTTATCCAAGTCATTGTGTGCACTGCAGTAATTATCATAGTACAAATCTACACCAGGAAATATCAATATGTTGCCATGGAGTTAATAATGTATGCATAAACAATGCCATTGGCATTTAGCTACAAGTATGGCAGTGATTTTACTATAAGCCAGAAACTAATTCATGCATGTGGTTGAGAAGTCGTGGTTTTGTCGTAACACTTCACCCTCAAACTAGGGGACCACACTGCTATATAGGCACTGATAATACTAGGATCTGTAGAGATGGGTTGAGTGCCAGTATGCAATTGTTACACATGTGTCTATTGGCATGATGTTTGTACACCCAACGTAGGATGTGCTGATGTAAGGGAATTACAAACAGTCTTAATTAAGTGTTGTATAAGCAATTACCTAGTGGTGTATGTGAGTATGCCAAACAATCTTGGCTCACTACAAACATACCATTCAAACTTACTGAGGCAGAAACCAACCAGGTTAGGTTATGAATTACTTGTGTTTTCATCATAATGGACTGTTCCCTAGTGTGAGTGAAGACGTATCTGCCCCTGCATTAACAGCAATGCTAGGATGTTTTCACAGGTATTCCACATATGGAAACAAACCCAATGACAGAAATTTGGATCACTTTCTGTGTTACTTACTAACTCACTTCAGCTTGCAAAACGTACCGCTAAGAACCCAGTGTGATTGTATTTTCCCCCTGAACATGGTAACAAGCCTAACTGTATGGGTTCAGATCACCTTCCATATTTCATACTCACATTGGCTTATACTATTTTGATGCTATGATAAAAAAGGTGAAAGTTTAAAATTCATACAATTTCACTATGTTTTTGTACCAATTTCTACATCAGTAAAAGTCCAACTTTTCCCTGTGTGCATGGTGTGGGGTTCGATGTATGTACGTACTCACACTGACCCACTTAGTAGGTTTTTAGTTGGCATGTTATGTTTTCTAAGCAAATACGAGTCACATGGAAATTGGCTTAAAAGTGTGCCAGTGAGTTTTTCATCCCAAAAATGGTAGAATGTTACATAGTCAAGGACTGTTTCAGTTACCATACACATTCACCTATTGCTACCAATATAGGCAGTTTGTACAACACTCAAGAGTGTTCATTGCACCAACACATCCCACGGTGGAACAGAACACCAAACATATATTCTCCCAGTACACCCTATTTTAACAGTGTATGGGCTAACAGACCATACAAACTACACTGCATAGCTCTTCTTGTTCTTGAGCGACATATAAAAACTCCGTGTCAATGCTTTACTGTAGTGTGTAGGTGGCAAAGAGTAGCTGATGTGGTATTGTACTGCTAGTGGGTTTCCCATTGTACTACTGTACACTGTGAGTTCTGTTTGTGTGTGTTCTGACATGTTTGCCTGAGGTGTATTCTGACAAGCTACTATTCACTGTCACTTCTCACAGCATTGGACCCAACTGGAGAGTCAAGAGGGGGGCCCTTGGCCGGTTGAGAGATGTTACCATGCTGCCTGCTGCCTCAACTATGGGGATGATGAGCCTGTACTACTCATGACTGGTGGGACTGACAAGAACCTCAACACACTGGGGGATGCCTGGCTGCTAGATGTGAACTCTGGGAGGTGGAGGGAGGTGAGAGAGGTGTAGGTGTGTATGGGACCAACTATGACCAAAGTACCTTACTATAACAGCGGCTCATTCCCAGGCCATTCTCACTGCTAGTTTTGATTGCTTGGGGTATGGTAACACATGTGGGGAAAACCTGCATGAAAGTTCATCAAAGGGATGCGTGCCTGAGTGCAACTGCATACACTAGTTTGAATCTAATTGGGTCTTGTCTGTGCAGTGTAGCGACCAGAACAGAAATGTAATTACACTGGCAGGCAACCATGCTTTTGTAATGCCAAGTCTATATTGTATCCAGATGATTGTGGATTATGTCCTGATTATGTAGGCCTATTACAAACTGTGTTTATAGGTGAGCAAAAAGCTGGCTGAGAGCTGGTGCTCTATCTATGGAAAGGGGAACGGTAACCAGAGAGAACCCTGTGTGGGTCACTCAGGTCCATTGTGTGCATGACATCAATGCCTACCTGTGTAGGTACTGCAAGAGTGTAGTTATCTGTTCTGATAGTGAAACCTCCCACCTCTACCCCTGAGTGAATACATACTTGCCAACCGTCCCGGAATTTCCGGGACTGTCCCGGAAACTGACCTTTTGTCCTGCTGTCCCGGAAACAATCAAAATTGTCCCGGAAATTATACACGTGGCCTAGGCGTTTACTACGCGTACAAGCAAGTCTGTCTGACAACTTGAACTACTAGCTACCTGCAGATGAGTGCCAGTACCAGTGGGTCAGAACGGTTAGAACCGGTGTCCAAGAAGGCCATGCAAGTGTCATCCCGATTGGAAGCGCTATAATGTGTCCTCAAGCAGAAAGGGAGCCTCTTTCGTCCGTTGTAAATTCTCTCCAGACTACCTTAGGAATGCTGCTGTGTAGTGGATCAAAATTGTCCTGCACAAGACAGCAAAATCCTGCAAAATAAGTGAAATTTTCCTGCATATACAAAACTCAGGGTTGGGAAGTATGTGAATAGCACCTGTACCATGAACCTGTGGAGGAATGAACAGGTGCGTAATGTGAAGTGTTTCCAACGGCTTGTCATCCAGGGCTATAGACTATAGAGGCATCTACAACTTGAATTACAAAGTACAGCTTGATATTCTGGATGGCACCTGCACTCACTATCCCTAGGTGGAAATTGACGTCACACATATACAGTACAATAGACTATAAGATTTCCTATGAATTTTTGCCGGAGAACTAATCAGAAATTCAGTCCATAAAGTAATACAAATTTTGATGGGAGATATTTTAGCATCCTGGCTGAGGGCTGTCAATCAGCAGTGAGGGGGTTCATGAGTACAAGAAGCAGTGGATAGCACTGAGTGGAGAGGGACTTGAATTCAAGTAAAAGCTGGCTATACTCAAGATGAATTCACTCTAGATCTATACTCTGTACTAACCCCAGATCTAAGCAGAGTTATTCTGTCAATGTTCCACATAGGCCCTTACCATACCATGGGGACACTCAGGCTTAAATGTTTGCACTACGTACTTCACCTGTTGTTAAGGTCTTGTTATGGTCATGACCATCAAAGCTCTCTAGCACACCCACCCATCAACGTGTTTTAGTAGTCACTGCTCTTGGCCGACAACTGCCCATCCAGACTGGTCTAGCAGTGGCTATTTGCTTTCTGTCCATGTCTAATTGAGCCATCTACCCTCAATCAGAAAACTAGCTTGCTTGTTGGGTTCCTAATCATCTGGACAGGTGACCATTAAAATCAACATCCTAGTTCCATTATTATCCTGAACAGTGACCGAAGTACAAAATATGGTAGGAGGTATAATTATTATAGTGAGGCACATATTTCATTGTCGGATAAGGTTTCCTTAACCCTTTAACCACCGAATTCTTCCCACCAAGACAACACATTTTCATGCATTCAGCGCACACCACCTTCGTAGGTACTCCTCTCTCACAGCATTCGCTCCTCAGCGGCCAAACTTGGTGGGGCCCGCACACATGGAGAGACCCCTCTGGCAATACCGTTAATGATATTCATGACCCCCACAAGCCCAGCAATCGGAGGTCAAAGGTGGATGTCAGCCGGATTTTCGCCCAGCATTTCCCTAAACTTGGGCCAGATCTGACTGATGGCACACCTTACACCACCAATTTGCAGGTTTTCTTGAGGCCCTGGGTGGGGTCTATGAATATCATTAGAATCAAAAATTCTCGGGTCAATGAATTTTGACTACAATTGGCTGATTCAATCGTAGTGACACTTTGAATACCATGGTCCACTAAAACATTCAGCCTCTCCAAGGCCCCATCCACACTCTGACCCCATCATCAATACACACACAAAACACTGCTAGATGTGTGTGTATTGATGATGGGGTCAGAGTGTGGATGTATGTGTTTTCAGATCAGGTTCTGGATCTGCACAATTGTACAATAGTATGCTCACTGTGTATTTTGAACCTGCATCCACCAGTCAGTCGTCTACCCTCTCCACAGCTCATTCTTCCTGAAGGCACACAGCCACGGTATGGGCACATCCTCACTGCCTTCGAGGTGGACCAAGGTCGGATACATGCCACAACATTTGGGGGGTGTCCAAGTTTTGACCCCTACAGATCAGATGACACTCAATCCAAGCTGGCAGATACAACTGTGCTGGAGTTTGGTGAGCAGAACACATACCGTACTACATTGTACTGCATGGGTTACATGCGTATTCTATAGGCCCCTAATTGACATACTCTTGTCATTTTCTAATAGTGTGTCCAGTCTCCCATCTCCTGGTACGTGTGGCTACTGACATGCAGCCATAATCAGGGGCTGACTGATTCAGTTGTTGCATCACTTCATTAGCCTCATTCCCAGACCATTCTCATGTCCAGCTGGTAGTGTGGACAATTGGACGGTGCAAAGAATGAAAGCACCTCTCCATTGTGTATACAACAATTGCCCCTAAAGTGGGTATTGAGGCTCCTCCTCCTTGTAGCCTTACGTACAGATTAACTGTACCACTGCTCATGAAACCCCCTCCCTTTCCTCCAACCAGTCCCACCCACTCCCCTTCTATTCATGGTGGGTGAGTCTGGGGACTAGGCTACCATTTCGCATCCTGTGTAGTGTGTCAGTGCTGATGGACTCACTACCCAGTAGCTCTGGTACTCTGTTTGGTGAGCATTTCCGTACATACCCACAGCCCATGTTCTTGGCAACCGTTGCTATGGCAACAGATTTTTTCACTGCTTATTGTTGGGGCATAATATTATGTTGGGGGCTAAAGGAGCTGATTAACAATTACAGGAGAGTGTGATGTCTACCCAATGTTCTCACAAGCTCACTTCGATACGTCTCACATACCGTAAATCTGGCGCATGCAATATAACGTGCGAAACTTTGCACTCATTTCCGGACATCGTACAGTAAATCTCCGCCGTGTCTGGTACTGAGACTAAGTTCAGGTTGCTGTTTGATGGACGCGTCGACGATGGCGACAACAAAAATGCAGACCCGCTCGTAACTTACTTATTCATTGCCTAGAGGCCTAGAGCGAACAGTCTACCTCTGTGCCTCCGCTTCTGCAAACAGTAGCTAAGTGGCTACCCCTGGGCCCTTGCTGTTTGACTCTGGACGATGGCAACAACAAAGACGCAGACTGCCTCTCGTGACCTACCTATTCACTGCAGAGGCCTAGAGCAAACAGTCTACGTCTGTATCTCCTCAGTGACGACAGCAAAGACGAACACCGCTACTGGACCTACCTACGGCTATGCATCGAACTCTTGACTCGCGGCTGTAGGTCCTGTATACAGAACACTGGTGTGCTGGACAGTGTGCTGCATGCATACAGGTTAATTGTGTATTACCTGCCATATCGCTGCTAGACTGTTTCAGCTAGCCTGACTCGTAGTTCCTGTGTTGTTCGTATGTGTGTACTTTTGGTGTGATATAATTTCTGGGGCCTGAGTGCTCATGCAGTCACATTCTGATGACAGTCTTGTATATAGAACTGTTCCACATGCATGTGCACTCGCTCACGCTCGGCCCACAATGTCGCACATTCCACTAGTATCTACACCACTGCTATCCAGCACCACTGCTAATTTTCCATGGGGTGGCTGATGAAGTCAGTAACTCATGTACCCTCTCTCCCCCCAGAGTCGGTTGAGTCCCCGCCATCTGGAGACACTTCCTCCTCTAGACAGTGGGTCCTGGTGGGTGTGGCTGACAGCAGCCAGCTGGGGACAGCTGAGAGGACAAGGGAACTGGAGAAACTGAGACAGAAGAAAGCTGAACATGGTACAACCTGATTTATTCAACAGATAATGATGCATGTTGTGTTGGGTGAATACTGAATAGCTGGAATTCTGCACAGTCAGTTCAGGTGTTATGTACTTCTATATATAGTCATCTACAGATCAAGTGGTAACTGAACATGATCACATGTAACATGCAGGAGCATGCTGGTGTCAAACCTTAACATGGCAGTCTGTAGTGAGCTGATTGTGACTAGCAACCATTATAATTGGCACCTTCCAACCTCCTCTACTTCATTCTGTTGTGCTAGTGTCACACTGCCTGGATCACACCCTCAGGCTCCCTGAAAGAATCGTACATATTTGAGCAACGCTGGGTGTTCCGCTATCTATCTACAACTCCTGCATGTAGCAGTATCTAGTGACTGGCTTGAAATGCTGGTGCATGCCATTGTTCCTTGTCACTGCAGTCATCACTCCCTGTGACGTCTGTACAGCTCACTTGTCTGTCCCAGTTTACTGCTACTGTAACTTCCCACTCTTGAGCTGACTGTTGTAACAGCATTCAGTTGCCAGGTGGCTTGTGACTTTGTCCCTACTGCATTGTCATCTGCTGCTTTGCACTAAAGCTTGATATCAATGCTGGATAGAACAGTTCCTCATTCTGTCTGTTTGGTATTTGTCTCATTTTCAATCATCTCACATGACCACTACTAGCTACCAACTTCCATTTGTTGTTCCTCTGCTTCACTCTGTGTAATCAGACCACACCCTCCCACCCTCCCTCCCTCCCACCCCCTCACCCTCCCACCCTCCCACCCTCTCGTCCCCATCCAAATACCAAGTATTGTCACAGACTAGTACTCATGGTGTGCAACACTGGAAACAATTGCAATTCAAAGTTCTAAGGGCAAATGTCACTTTGGTTCAAGCCTCCAGAGATAATCTGCCCTGTGGTCCAGTGACCAATTGTTTATGTCTGTGAAACCGATTCCTTTGTCAATGTGTATGGAAAACCATGTACCGTATAGCGGGAAAATTTGGCGGGGGGTTTAATTTGGCGATTTGGCGGTGCAGGAAAAAATCGCCAAATTAAATTCCGCCAATATTAAACCCCACCACAGCCGGCCACTCGGGTATGCGCATCCGTACCGTACGTACAGTATACTATGGCGCTGTACCAGTGAAAAGACAGCTGTATACTCCCAAGAGAACGCGACATCGGGGATTCCTCTCTCTCCGGGAAGGAACTACAAGCCGCTAACGAGAGTGTGAGGGACGTGGCCAACGATTGCGCTCGAGCACATCACCGCCACAGCGCAATCCAGTCGCCGCTCTCGGACGGTGGGGCTCCAAACTGTATGGAAAACGTGATAGCCTCTGACACATCTCTCTACTTCGAAGGTCTCCATCGCTAGCTGGTAACTATTAAACTGGTCGCACTCGATCGATACATGTACTGTTATTATGTGTACTGTATGTACTGAGCGCCTCGCAGTGAGGCTTACGTCATTTCCGTTACGTCATTAAATTTTGTGCCGAGGATCTAGGATCGATCGCCAAATTAAAAATTCGCCAAATTTAAAAATACGGCGTTTTGCCTGAAATCGCCAAATTTAATGCCCGCCAAATTTTCCTGCTATACGGTATGTCATCACTTCTGTGTGTGTGAGTTGTACTGGGATAACGTCAGGATTTGCCCTCATATCCTTCTTGCCTGTTACCAAGTACTCCTACAATGTACAGATTGTGTTTCATATGTGTAGATATGCACAGTATCATGATGTTGCTCCCTGGCTAGAATGCCAAATGTCCATGTTCAGATTTTGTGCTGGTTTTCAGTTCTTTCACATCTTGTGTATCCATAGTAGCATTGCTATCCTGAGTGACGTGCAAGTGGTGTGCACTATTTTTCAGCACTGGTTATTGCCAAGTGCCTTAGCGCGAGGCAACCAATCGTGCAGCGTAGTCAGAAGAGAGTAAGGCAAAGGAGAGAGAGTCTGACAGATTGACGAAGAAGCGATGTATACAAGGAGAGTTTAGCAGAGACAAGTAAGACAAACGTTTAGTCTAGGCCATGGTACGTACATATAGAGTGTTGACAGTGTCGAAGGGTGTAGAACCTCGCTAACGTCTTCGTATTCTTCCTGGAAACGCTTACCCATCTTCAACTTCGCATAACTTTGAACAACTAAACTTCGCACGCTAAACTGACCTTCGCACCTTCAATTTTCTTCCACAGGAAACCACGCCTACTATTACAAATTGTGAGCGTGCGCGAGGCACAGACAGCGCATGCGTATTCCTAGTTATATATATTGAGCTCGGTTGTGTTTGAATCTACTCTATTCGTATATGTACGTCATATGATCCAGCATGCAGCCTTACTTCATTCACACACTTCAGCTGTAAATTCAGAAAGATGGTAACATCAGAATGGAGTGACTACTCATGTTGCAGTACATATACGTATTATGCAGTTGCTTGTACACTGGCCATATGAGACTTGTATTGGGATCACTACTACGTTAGGTTGTCCACACTAGATTTAGCATGCCAGTTGTAACCACCCATTTGCAAGCTGTTGTTTGCATTTGTTTTTACATGATTAAGATTATCATGTTTATGTCACACCACTATAAACTCTAAAGCTACCAGCAATTCACACAACCTTCCATTGTATCATCCGGTTGTGATGAATTGGGCATTTGTAGAGCTAGTTTCCTTCTTCTGACCTAGCATATCCTGTTCAGCCATCTTTGATAACACTTCTTATACTGAGTTTAGTTTCTTGGACTAATATTTATGTGAGTCTCATCCTTCAAAATGTCACCCAGCGTTCAGAATTCAAGGCAACTATGTGCTATCCTGCGTACGTAGTTGCTGCCAGAGAATTTAAGACTTAGTGTATTATCTAAACTTCCCATTTACCACAGTGAGGTAGAATAGCCACAATGTCAATTACCCCGGAACTTACCTTATGGACATGTACAATAGCAGGGAAGGTATTGTGCACAACTGGACATCCAGTTCAGAATCCACAACTGAATGTACGTATAGTGTAGAGTGTAAACAAGCATTTTAACTTGCAAAAAATACACATACAAGTAAATCGTGTCAATTTGAGCTTAGAAGCATTCATCTATAACAGGTTCTTTGCCATTATACACTGCAGAGAGAGAGCGAATTACTCAGAAGCTGCAAGAAGATGTACTTCAAATGGAGAAGGTTGCAACGGCACAGAAAAAAGCCAGACTCGCCTTGGCTAGAGCCGTGAGAGCTGATCAGGAGTTTCATCAGATGAAATCAGCTTTGGAGCATCAACTACAAGAGAAGGAGCAAGTAAGAGTGGCTTTAGAGGCACAAATTCGAACCAAAGACCAGGAGAAAGGAGAGTTAGAGCGGCAGCTATACAGGAAGGATGAACTCATCAGAACTCTTCATCAATCAAAAAGCGAACAAGTGTCGGCTGTTGCACAAACCCAAGAGAAAGCAACCCAAGTTCCAGCTCTGTCACAAGATCTGACCAAACCAGGTCAAGTGGATAGTTCAACAGGTGCTTCAGTTGCTTCTTATGCTCCCGCTAGCCAGATCACAGCAGTTGAAGTAGCTGAAGTGCAGAAAATCAGTGGTGATGGTCCGGTCGTTGCTCAGGAAGAAGCAGCAATTGCTCAACAGCTGATGGAAACTAGAAGAGAGGTTAGAGCTAGGGAAGAGGAACTCGGACAAGCTACGGAACTTGCGCTGCAGCTTGAACTGGAGAGCAAGAACTTAGAAGTAACATTTCTACGTTGTGATGGACAAGAAAAAGATGATGAAATTGCTACCATTAAAAGACACAGAACTGAGGAGAAGAAAGCACTGCAAAGCCAAGTGGACTCACTCCAAAAAGAGCTCAGAAATCTTCAGCAAAAGGTAGCAGAGAAAGAGAATGAAATTGCTACCATCATCAATGACTCCCAATGCAACCAAGACAGAATTGAAACACTGGAACTAGAAAAGAAGGAACTGACCACCCAGAAGGAGTCACTTGAGGCTAGATACGGAGAAGTGGAATTCTTTCGAGACATTTACAGTCAGGAGGTTGACCAACTGAGGGACGATCTGATGGACAAAGTACTGGAAATTGACTTCCTCAGAAAGGAGCAGGTGCAAATTATGCCTACACCTTCCTCCTCTCCACTTGGTAAGCTGGTTCTCACAATTGTGGGTGTAGCTTATTTTTATTGACTGTCGGAGCGCTAAGTAGGAGAGATCTCGAGTTAGACCCATTTTACCAAGTTGTTACGTACTGGTTATAATGTTAATTTCACAATGTCATGTATTTGATGCTCGATCTAACATACTGTTTTCTCTACAGTACCATTCCGTGGAGCAGAGATCATTGCACAAACGACATTCACTCTCTCACAAGAATCGCAGAACCTTCAGTTTGAGGGTTACGGCTTCAAACTTCATGTCCTAGAAGGCAGTCTACCAGCTGAAGTATCAGAAGCAAAGCTCAATGTACAAGTCAGTCTGTCTGGTCAGTTTCAGATGCCTCCTGACTGTGAGCTCATCAGTGCAGTCTACTGGGTGTACAGTCCCCACAAGTTCACAAAGCCCCTCACTGTTGAGATACAGCACTGTGCTGTACTCTCCAGTGATCAGCAGTGCTCGCAGCTCGCCTTCGTTTCTACGAAATGCACCCAGAAAGAGCTACCTTATGTGTTCAAAACACGAGATGGAGGTGTCTTCAGTCACCACAGTTCGTACGGTAGCTTATCGCTAACCCAGTTTTCTGGTTTTGGCATTGTTAGGCGTCTGATTCAAAGGTCCCACAGAGTCCAACCTACTCCAGCCCCATCCGGTGTGCGAACCATCCATGTTCAGTCAATGCAGCAGGCATCAGCACAAACCACTAACTCAGAAGTACCCAAACTCTCAAATCAATCAGAAGAAACTCTTGAGGGTTTAGAAAATGACAAGCAGATCTTTGACCAGTATTGTGGTCAGGTGTACACCTGTAAAGGAGTAAATGACTGCAGAGTGCACTTTGTGATTACCAAGAACCTTGATCCTCACCGCACTGTAAGTCTGTCCTTTGTACATACAAAGCATGCAGCATGAAATGATTTCTCTACATCCAATGCAGGTTGTGGAGGAGTTTTATTCGACAAAGTTTCATGTCAGAGAAGATATAGAAATGGGCCTTGGATTTGAGCAGAAGATGATTAGGCTGTCTATCCCAAGGAGTGGTTACATCCTGGAGAGTGGCTGGACAATCAAACCACGTTATGATCCCATAGTAGGTTGTCAAATGTTGCAAATAATTATAGCTGTGTACATTGTCATGAGCTACTACAAGTTGAATTTAATGCTGCTCACTGTTCTATCCACAGATTAGGAAGGGAACTATCGATCGTTTCAGTGGTGGTCAGATGATTCCAAAGTGTGAGCTGCTCCTTCGATGGCCACATGCAGACAAACCTCATGTGTGCGTTGAGCATGAGATCAACCTGATTGGAGCAACAGGTTGCTCATTCTTTACCCTGTACATCCCAGATGCAGGTGAGCAATACTATATGTGGACGCTTTACTATATTCAAACAGCCTTACTGACATCTACAAAACAATTACATTACTTCGTGTCAGTTCAGAGCTACATGTAGATTTGCTTTTCTTAGGAAATGCACTAAGCATATCATTCTCCTCCTGAAGTTAAGTCCTTGTTAATCTTCCAGCTGCAGGCACACTGACTCCAAGTCCGGGAGTACAGTCTCCTAACAGTGAAAGCACTGTACTCTCACCCACAGGTTGGTCATTTGGTATAACCACTCTGTTGTGCTGTTCATCTTGCTGCTGTATCAAGATGACCATAGATGAACAACATTCAAGTTACTTAAATTTTGGAATGGGTATTAGCAACACCCTCTGTACTTCTACTCAGTAATTATGATGACAAGGGGATTGTAAGTTTCGAGCAAGTTCTGTAGACTGTCCAGTCGTACTCCCACACAGTGCAGGTCCTAGTACTCAATGCTCATGGTTTTGCATTATGACCATATAATTTTATTTTTACCACCCTGTATATCTCTGCTTTCATCAGATGCTATTCCAAACGAATTCTCTTCAGAAATTGCTATCCAGATGTCAGCACAGAAAGATAATAAAATACAAGGTAATTATATATAAGGTAGACACTGAGACCAAGGGATCTACGCGATTTAGAAACCCGAGGGCCCTGAGCTGTAGCGTCCTGATCGCAGCGAGGGCGCTACTAAGGGCCCGAGGGTTTCTAAATCACGTAGATCCCATTGGTCAAGTTGCCTAACTGATTTAGAGTGTAGCATTCCAATAAACCTGTAAACTTAAACCTGTAATAATGCTGTGAAACATTACAAGCAGACATGATCTCATGTAAGTACAAATCCTGTTAAATATAGAAAACCCGTATGGCAGAGTTTTCTACATGTAGAAAACCCGCAATGTGATCACTATGGCGTTTAGTAATGGGTAACAGGCCAATCAGAATACAGCATTTACTTTAGCTATACCCCTACTCTAATATTTCACATCTTCTGTGCAGGGCATTAGAACAGACCTGTTATATAGTCATTGTTGTACTCAGACACCTTGCACAGAATGGCAGTTTCCATTCCATACACAAACCTTTCAGTCAGAGGACCTTAGGTTATACTACCATATGTTTCCCTCATAATATGTTCACTTCATGCTAGGGATGTTAATGTAGCAAGGTTCCAGGATTCAAAAGCACATGGCCAAAATCATACGAGGAGTTCAGAGTACACCAAATGACAAAGTACAAGGTTCACAGTTCACACCACATACGTACTACTACATCACTGCTACATGGTACATTCTAAATACACTGCTACATAACTCCCCCCTCCACAAGAATTCGTCCCGAATTCAGTAGCTCCCATACCATTCAGGCTGGGCACGGTCCCTGCGAGGGTAACGAGGTTCAGTGGGACCATCAGGCTCGTCAACGTCATCGTACTCCAGTGGTTCCATGTCTGCACCAAAATAATACGGGGTGGCATCTTGGCTCAGAGGTGGGTCCTCTCCATCGACAGAGTCAGGGACTTCCACATCAAATCTGGTCCCTGGGGTACATAGTTTCAGGCGGTTAAAATGAACCACCAGAACTCTCTTGTTCCCAGTCAGCTTTTTCACTCGGTAGTCACTGTCAGAGAGCTTAGTGAGCACTTGAAACGGACCCATCCATGGGTGATGGAGTTTCTTCGATTTCCCTTGAGGAACCACTACAGAATGGAGCCAGACCAAATCTCCAACAGCAAATGGTCTGCCATGGACTCGCTTATCATAGTAGGCTTTCCGGCGGACATGTGATGCAGCTAGCTTTTCACGGACATGGCGGTAGGCCTCTTCAAGTGCCTTCCTTGTCGCAGCAGCATACTGTGTGGTGGGTACTTCCTTTTCCTTCTCATTTCCCATGTCATACATCAAATCGATAGGCATTCTAGCTTGCCTGCCAAACATCAGGAAGAAGGGAGTATACCCAGTGCTGGCGTGCACACTAGTGTTGTAGGCCATGCAAACTTTCGGTAGCTGGTCTTCCCAGTCAAATGGGTGAGTCTGAGTAGTGGTCGCCAACATATCCAGTAGGGTGCGATTGTAGCGTTCCACCAACCCGTCACATTGTGGATGGTACGGAGATGTTCTGGTCTTTTTCATCCCAAGGATGTTACAAACTTCATGCAGCACTGCAGATTCAAACTGCTTTCCTTGATCAGAATGAAGTTGTTCTGGGGGTGAGAATCGGCAAAACATTTGGTCTACTAACTTCCGAGCAACGGTTACTGCTTCCTGATTGGGGATAGCGTATGCCTCCATCCACTTGGTAAAATAGTCGCCTGCCACCAGAATGTAGGAGTTTCCTGCAACACTCTCCATCAGAGGCCCAAGGATGTCTACTGCAACCACTTGTAGAGGGTAACCTGCCTTGATGGTCTGTAATGGACCACGATTCCGCTGAGGTGCTGACTTTCTCGTAGCACAGCTTGGGCGTGTCCGAATCCACTGGTCCACCTCTTGATGCATTCCTGGCCAGTAGAATCTTTCCTTGATTTTGGAGACTGTCTTTTCCACCCCAAGGTGTCCTTCCAGGGCACCTGAGTGGAGTTCTCGCATAATTTCTTCCCTCAAGGTGTGGGGCACTACCAATTGCTGCCAAGACCGGTTACCACCACTGTCTTCATACTTCCGTTTGAGCAGCCCACCATCTGCAAGCAAACGCTCCCACAGCTGCAACAAGCGTTGGGCTTCTGGTCCCTCCTGTCTGACATCACCAGCATCTGGTTTTTCTCCTTTTTCCACTGCCTGGAGCAGGAGGCTAATCGGGCCATCTTCAAGCTGGAGCTTACGGAGGTCTTGAGGGGACCTCTCCACTAAAACAGCAATGGGACTATGAGCAGGAACTGGGATAGTTGCTGTGGAAGTTTCCTCATGGCTGTCACGTCCACACTGTGAGCATGGTCGTCGGGACAACGAGTCAGCATTACCGTGCCTCTTCCCTGGACGATGGACGATACAGAAATGGAATTCCTGCAGTCTCTCCAACCACCGTGCAAGCTGGCCCTCTGGTTCCTTGAAGTTAGCCAACCAGGTGAGAGATCCATGGTCCGTACGGAGTTGGAACTCCCGGCCTAACAGGTAACAGCGGAAATGTTGGACAAACGTCACCACTGCCAGAAGTTCCTTCCTGGTGACACAGTATTGGCGCTCAGGCCGGGTAAGCACTCGACTGGCATAGGCCACGACACATTCTGATCCATCCTCTCGTGACTGTGATAGCACTGCCCCAATCCCAGTATCGCTAGCATCGGTGTCCAGAGTAAAAGTTTTGCTGTAATCTGGAAACGCCAGAACTGGTGCTGTCACTAATCTGCGACGCAGCTCTTCAAAGGCATTCTGAGCTTTCTCAGTCCACTCAAACTTGGCTGTTTTCTCAGTCAAGTGATGAAGTGGCTTGGCGACTGTGGCGAAGTCTTTCACAAACCTTCTGTAGTAATTAGCTAGCCCCAGGAACTGCTGAACGTCTCGCTTTGACATGGGAACTGGCCAAGTAGCCACCTTCTCAGTCTTCCCGGGGTCGGTCCGTACACCCTCGGCACTAACAACATGGCCTAGAAACTCCACCTTCTTCAAACAGAGGTTGCATTTGCTGGGCTTTAACTTGAGCCCTGCCTCTCTCAGACGCTGAAACACGTTTCGAAGGTGAGCAAGGTGCTCCAGAAAGGTTTTCCCTGGGATGACGAGATCATCAAGGTAGACTAAACAGGATGACCACTGTAAACCAGCGAGAACTGCATCCATTAAGCGCTGGAAGGTGGCTGGAGCGTTGCAGAGCCCAAAGGGCATTACACGGAATTCGAATAATCCCTCCGGGGTGCAGAATGCTGTCTTTTCACGATCCTTGGGGTCGACCTCCACCTGCCAGTACCCGCTTAGCATATCCAAGGTGCTGAACAGCTTGGAGCCAGCTAGGGTATCAAGGGTATCATCCACCCTGGGTAGGGGGTAGGCATCCCTTCTGGTCACTGAATTTACTCTCCTGTAGTCCACACAGAACCTGAGTGATCCGTCCTTTTTAGGGACAAGTACAACCGGTGAAGCCCACGGGCTATCAGAGGGTTGGATGACCCCCCTGCCTAGCATGTCATCCAGCAGTTTCTTGGCTTCTTGTCGTCGAAACTGAGGGACCCTACGCACTTGTTGACGGATCGGTTGGGCCGTTCCAGTGTTGATCGTGTGTTGGATTCTCCCTGTTTGACCAAGGTCGTGGGGTCCTGTGGCAAAAATGTCATGATACTCCAGTAGGAGGGCGAACAGCTGTTCTTTCTCCCCCTGGCTAAGGCATTGCTCAGATTGTTCAACCAGTTCCCACAACCTCTTTCGATGCGCTTCAGTAGGTTCGTCAGCTTCTTCGTCGTCCGAAACTACCGCAACACCCACGTCCCCTGGTGGCACACCCTCTACTTCTGCCACAACATTCTCTAGCTCAGCCACAGCAGTGCCTCTAGGAATGGTCACTTCTTCGTCTCTAGGGTTTAATAACCGAAGTGGAATGCTACATGCTTCTGGCAGCACAAGAGCTCGTGCAACCATCACTGCATTGCGTCCCTGAAGTTTCCCCTGCACTACCCACGTCTTACTAGTGGCTGCTGCTGGGACACTCCCCATGACTTCCATTTCACTGAATGGGGGTACCTTGACCGACTCTTGCAATATGACACTCAGGGTGGGGAATACTGATGAAGGCTGCCCTTTGGAGATGGGGAGTTTTAGTCCACAGCTTTTCACATGCAACACATCACTGGCTTTGCCCATCTCGATGGTGCACTCCTGGTTGCGGAGGAAGTCTCGCCCAATGATCATGTCTATGGTTGGAATCTCAGCTACCATCACTTCAACAGGGAACTTCTCAGCAGCAAGTTGCAACTGGACACATGCACTCCCATACAATTGCAGTGGCTTCCCTTGCACACTTACCAGCTTCCTCCCTGCCGCATCCCCTAACTCAGACCCACTCCCCTTTGCTTTGTCCCACAAGTCTTTGCTCAAAACTGATGTGGCAGCCCCGTGTCAATCAAAATACTTGTAGGTACACCATTAACTAGGCCTTCCAGCACACAATCTTTTCCAGAGGTTACTGATAAAGTAGGAATTATTGTACTCACATGAGCCTGATGTTCTCCCTCCAGTGCTTGGCTCATGGCACAGGAGGCTCCCCGTTTCCCTGCTGCTGACGAGGCTTCTTCGGGGTCGGACAGTTTCGGGCAAGGTGGCCTTCACCTCCACAATTCCAGCAGTTCCCAGGATTCGATCGCGACGATCTTCCTCTCCACCAACCACGGCTGGGGGCCCTGTTGCCCTCCGATGCTGGAAGCTGTCGTGCGCTCTTCAATTCGGTTTCAATTCGGTCCATGCGCTCCATAATCAGCTTCATTGCGTTGTCGTGGGCCCTTGAATTCACTGTGGCAACTGCCTCAGTGCTCTCACTCCCCATGCTCACAGGTGAGACTTCTGCTGACACAGATGGCTTCAGGAATGATTCCATCTCCAGGGTAGATCGCACTGCATCGTCCACAGTGTTTGGCTTCGTCTGCTTGACACTGAAGGCCACCTGGGGGTTGTCCAATTGTGATAAGTACTGATTTAGGGCAAAGCGTTCCCTGGCTTCCTCTGGCAAATCCGGATATGCCCTGTCAGCCAACAGCCTCAGGTCATCTCCAAATGCTGCCCATCCCTCACCCGGTTTCTTCTTGCGAGTCACCAGCTGGGTCCTGTACAGTTCCTTCTTACTGTCTGGTTCAAATCGACTCTTCATAGCTGCAATGGCGAGGTCAAAGTCTGCCCTGGTTGCTTCAGGTAAACGTCGGAAGGCAGTCCCAGCCCTTCCCGTTAGGCGTACACGCAGCCATTTGAGCTTGTTGGCTGCATTCCAGCCACACACCTGCGCAACACTATCAAAGTGATCAATCCACTCGTCCCAACTCTGCTCTCCCGTGTAGAGTTCTGGAATGACTGGTGGTTTAGCGGCCATTTTGCTGCTCGACTCGCGTTACTCTCTCGTTAGCTGCGCGAAGATACGATCCTGTCGACTACGCCAAATGTAGCAAGGTTCCAGGATTCAAAAGCACATGGCCAAAATCATACGAGGAGTTCAGAGTACACCAAATGACAAAGTACAAGGTTCACAGTTCACACCACATACGTACTACTACATCACTGCTACATGGTACATTCTAAATACACTGCTACATTAAGACTGATTTCCCAAGTGTCACTCAGTTTCTGCCCAATGCAACAAAGCTCAGTAATAGTGTGCAGGCAGTGACAAGGTCTCCATTAGTACATCTCCATAGATTCATTAATGTAACATCTCTTTTTGACAAAGTAAATTTATGATGTAGTTAGGTGGAAAGATGTAAGCTTGAATTTCCCCATTGTATGGCATGATTGACCCTTAAAACATTAGTGATATGTTGTAGTGTGTTCTGTTATTGCTTCACTCAATTTGGATGATGTATGTTTCAGCAACATCCAAACATGCTTCCCTCTGGACCAAGTCACAATAGTTGAACCTTTATCTTCTCATCAGGTGGAAAGACTGAGGGAGCACCCAGAAAGCCCGTGCTGAAAGATCTTATTGATGCTCTCTACCACAAGGTGGCCGACAAATGGAAGATGATTGGAGTTCTCCTGGAAATTCCGAAGGGAACTCTGGCAGGCATCGCTGAGAAGTGTCAACACGACCCCCACAAGTGCCTCCTAGAGATGCTGGAGACTTGGCTGGAGCGAATCCACCCTCCTCCCTCCTGGGCCACCGTCATTGAGAGGCAGTGGAGTTTCTGGGTGAGGAGCAGCTCGGGAGAGAAATGAGGGACAAGTACATTCCTACTTGTTCCCCCACTTTCTGACCTCTCATCTCCTAACATCAGACACTGCCCTTATAGAAAGTATATTTGTGCTCCAGCATATACTGTCCTCAGCCTTACTGTCACTTTTCTCATACTGTATAAATTTTGTATGCAGAGAATTGTATGCCTGTGACTCCATTAGTTCACCCATACCCACTTTGCAGTTGTAAAGTGAGTACTCCACATTTTATACTGTCTGTTTGTACTGCATGTCTGTAATAGCTTGAGAATGAGCTATGACAGCAGTTCTCAAGCCTACAGTTATATTTCTGTACATTCACATCTTGTATACATAATTGTTCCTATGCTGCTGAAATCTTAAAATGGCTTTCCACACATATACACCTGCTATGATTGCGCATGCGCATGTGTTTATATAATTACGTATGAATTGGAACATGCAGTACGTGAGCAGATTGCTCTCCATCCATGCAGTTCACTGAGGTAGAAGGGGATCGGTTCCATGCAGTGGCATGTAATATGTAACTCAGCAATAAAGATTATGCAAGAACTCTATATACAGCATCTCTCATGACTAAATAGAGGATGATCACTGTATGATCATGAACAACAGAATCTGATGGTTTCATGTCAGCAAAAATCCACTGCTTGGTGTATTTAGTTAGCCAACTACTTATCTGAGCTTAATAAGTGCAGACCTGAATCTGATCAAGAGTCCTAGGCCTGTGCTCATACTTTGCATCCTCACTTTGTGCTAGTGCGAATTACAAATGTCACTAGATAGAGGCCAAAAATTTTCTCCCAAAAATTAAAAAGGATTTAGTGATGGCCTGGCTCAGTCCCATCCCATTGAAAAATTTGACGTCTATAGACGTCATGTAGACCCTATGCACTTGTAGGGCTTCTCGTCAGTCCACCAAAAAGGCTTCAGAGGGCCTAGGGACAACTTTGAGGGACGAACCCCAAAATTTGGTCAGATTTCTCCCCACTAAACGTAGAAGCGGGGGGTATCGAAAGGGGGGCAGCAGCTAATGAGATTCATTGACCCGAGGATTTTTGATATTCGTAGACCCCAACCAGGGCCTCAAGAAAACATGCAAATTGGTAGTGTAAGGTGTGCCATCAGTCAGATCTGGCCCAAGTTTAGGGAAAAGCTGGGCGAAAATCTGGCTGACATCCACCTTTGACCTCTGATTGCTGGGCTTGTGGGGGTCATGAATATCATTAACGGTATTGCCAGAGGGTTCTCTCCATGTGTGCGGGCCCCACCAATGTTTGGCCGCTGAGGAGTGAATGCTGTGGGAGAGGAGTACCTACGAAAGTGGTGTGCACTGCAGCTGAATGCATGAAAATGTGTTGTCTTGGTGGGAAGAATTCCGTGGTTAAAGGGTTAAAATTTCACCCGATCTTCAAATATAGTAATCTTAAATTTGTCTTGGACTGATGTCAATCTTTCACTGTACTGCTGGGGAGAGTTTCTAGCTGCATGGACACCATTAGAACAGGGACATTGGAATTTATATTTCCGTTCATTATCGTTCATTTCTGATTCATGAGTGGTAAACTGAGGAAGTAGCTAGTTTGGCACATGCTGTCAATGGCTTGAAGCAAGAATAGAACACTGCAAATCTAGAGCACCTACAGCAGCCAGAGTAATCCCATGAAGGGTACCAGGTTGTGATGTGGTCACCTACAGCAGCCAGAGTAGTCCCATGAAGGGTATCAGGTTGTGATGTGGTCACCTACAGCAGCTCGAGTAGTCCCATGAAGGGTACCAGGTTGTGATGTGGTCACCTACAGCAGCTAGAGTAGTCCCATGAAGGGTACCAGGTTGTGATGTGGTCACCTACAGCAGCTAGAGTAGTCCCATGAAGGGTAGCTACCAGGTTGTGATGTGGTCACCTACAGCAGCTAGAGTAGTCCCATGAAGAGTACCAGGTTGCAACGTGGTCACCAGCGACCAATATATACTGGATGCAGCTAGGTCATTCCATGTCAAATCAACACAAAAAAATCCTGACCTCTTCTGATTTTGATGAAACTTGGTGAGCCTGTTAGTTCTATTAAGAAACCACTGCACACCAAATTTCAGCTTCTGAAGTGCTATAGCTTTTCAACTGCAACAAATTTAATTTTGGCCTCAGGTGCCCGTTTTAGACCGCGTGCCATGACTGAAATACCCATATCTTCAGATGTGATCAACGTAGAGAGTAGCAACAAGGATTTTCTCGAAGCTCTTGAAAGGCTCTTTCATTTGGCTTATACTAATTTGACGTTTTATCCAATTAAAGTTCAAAGGTTACATAATCTGACCTTTGACCTTGGTTCTGGAAAAACAAAAGTTTTGATTTTTTTTTCAAACTATTCGAGGGGCAACCGCACTCCTGGTAGCCGTGGTTAAACGGTAGCACAAGCTAAGTGTGACAGTTCGTTCCAATTATCACACATCACCATGATAGCTATATACAGGGAAGATCACAAATTATTTCGAGTGCTCTCAAGTACCATTCATAAAGTAGCCGCGTTGCAACCTGCCGTAGCGCAAGCTAAGTATTGCAATACGTTCTAATTAACGCACATGTCACGTGGCAACCACGCTCAAGTCGATCGCGAGCATGCAATGGCTAGTCTCGTGCCCAGACCACACCCCCCGAGGGGTGTGGTCGGGGGGTGTGGTCTGGGCACGAGACTAAGCAATGGCGACCAAAAGTAAGACAAGACATTATTACAGCACTCACAACTTAGCCAGCACGGTGAGTTTCAGTATGAATGCGTCAGTGAACGACAGCGATCACGGCCGTGTGGTCAGAGTCTTCGTGTGCCTTTCCTAAGAACGGTATTGCCACCGGAAGTCGAGAGAGCGCTCGAGCAATGGCGGCCAACGGCGAGACAAAAGCGCTCATATCTCCACCACCAAGGTGAGTTTCAGCACCAACTTTTATCATTCAGGTCAGTGCATGACAGCGATCACGGCGGTGTAGTCAGAATCTCTGTAGGCCAAGCCTAAGTACTCAAACATTATTTATATTATATTATTTACGCTGCACAATTTTTCCTATACCAGGAGTGTAATTACAAAGACCTTGAACCTAGCTACATGTGTTTATTCACCAAGTTTTAATTTGGGACTACAATGGGAACAGCAGCTATAGACAAATGTAGTAGCATGTACGAAATATGTGCACATAGTATACACAGTGTACACAGATAATGGGTCTAAAATCCATCATGATTACTAACCTGCCTAGTTATACTAATTTCTGAACCAACTTAAGCTCTTCAGTTTTGCTGTCTGTGTCAGTGTGTATGTGCGACCTTTCGTAGAATTACAAGTAACTGGCTTCACTTGCTTCAGCTACTGCCCCCACACTCACCTACATGAGCAGTCCTGTTGTGCAGAGGTCTGACAGTCTCTATGACACCTCCGTTCGTATTAGCGTAGTGCAGCACATGACAGTTCCCTCTTCACGGACATATGCTTGTCTCACTCACTACATCTGCATGAGTCCTGTGTAGCTCCTTACTCTGACTAGTTCGTCACTAGCCAACTGAACATGCACATGCAGCTACACTCATGCTTGAAACCTTAAGGTGTCAGGATAAGTTACTAATGTAGGGCTCATTCAGGCTCACCAACAAGCAAGGTTCACACACTATGAGATATACCATTGGATGCTGTGGAGATCAGTTGCACAAGTACTATAGGGCACATGCACTATGCGAGGTCATCATACAATCCAGTTGCAAGCATATTTTTGATGAAAAACCTTGCAGATGGTAATTGCAGTATTTAGCTAAGTCTTTTTCTCTCAACCTAATGATGATCATGGCCTATAATCTTGAGTACATTACTTGTATATTAGTACGTATAAGTACCAAATCCCCATTTACACAAAAGTTCTTGCACAGGGTTGAAAAGAGCTGCATATTAAAGACCCATGCACCCAGTAAGGCTGCCGCTAGTCTGTATTACTCAATTAGGTGGTGAGTAATCAGACCACTTCCAGCATTATATATACCATCTTCCCATCTACCTCTAGTACAACTTAAGCTCACTGTTTTGGGGCTTTCAGAAGCCGGTTGAAAATAGAACTTCTGTCTGCTGTCACAACAGGAAATAATGCAGTGGTGATTTTTGCAATCACTGCTGCAGCGGACAAATCCAAGTGCTGTATAATCATGCTTGATGCCAGCCGGACCCTCCTCCGTGTGCATGTGTCGCCTTATTCACATATTCAAAGTGAAAACCAAGGTCAGAGGTCAGATTTCGACATATCATTAAGGTAAACATGTCAGATTACAAGAGGGCATTACAACTACTTTAAAGAAATGTCTCTGTACAGATCACATTAGGTAGCTATTTGAGTCATGCATGGCATGTGGTGTAAAAACAGGCAATTACGGTCAAGAAGTATACCTGTAGTTGTAGACTGAGGAAGTTGTGGAGTGGTCTCTCAATTAACCAAGGTTTTGTAATCTGACCTTTGACCTTGCATGGTTCTGGAAAAACAAGTTTCGATTTTATTCCAACTTTATTTACAAAGACCTTGAACCTATCATGTGTTTATTCACCAAGTTTTAATTTGGGACAACAATGGGAACAGCAGCTATAGACCAAAATGTATTAGCATGAATACGTTTTTAACACATGTAGGTTCAAGGTCTTTGTAAATAAAGTTTGGAAAAATTAAAACTTTCGTTTTTCCAGAAACAAGGTCAAAGGTCAGATTACATAACCTTTGAAATTTGAATAGATCAAACATCAAACTCTTATATGCCAAATGAATGAGCCTTTCAAGAGCTTCGAGAAAATCCTCATTGCAACTCTCTGCGTTGATCACATCAGAAGATATGGGTACTTCAGTTGTGGCACGCGGTCAAACGGGCACCTGAGGCCAAAATTAAATTTGTTGCAGTTGAAAAGCTATAGCACTTCAGAAGCTGAAATTTGGTGTGCAGTGGTTTCTTAATAGAACTAACAGGCTCACCAAGTTTCGTCAAAATCGGAAGAGGTCAGGATTTTTTTGTGTTGACTTGACACGGAATGACCCAGCTTAAATTGCTGATGTATACACCACAGAGCAGCATGGGAGTGCCAGGTCAATAGACATCCTGTCCACATAGTGTAGGTGGGTGGGTGGAGCTCCGACCTCCACCCCGATACTTCATGCACCCAGGCACATCCTAGTGTTGCTCAGGATACTATATGATATGATAATAATTATCCTACTGAGCAATATTATAACTATTGTCGTGCATTGCAGGAAGTTATAACCAACTACGCCCCACCCTCAACTTCCTACTGCTCAATAGACTAGGATTCCCTGAGACAAATGATCATGGTGAGCAGATACTGTTTGCGGGATATATTGACAGCACTATAGGTCACTGCAGTGCTAGTCACATGCAAGGAGTATAAATTCTGCAAAACACGATGCAAAAGGAGAACAAGAATCAACTCATTTCCATACTCCATATTCTGCAAGACACTGCGGCTAAAGTGAGTGGGTTGACCACGTCCTACTAAACCCATGTTGTGCACCGACCACCACCTCCTGGGGAACGTTATCTCCTGGCATGAGGGGAGATGGGGAAAGTTCCAGATGATGGCGAGGTAATTTGCCTTTCAAGGAGTGGGTGTTGATGGGGAGGGGAGGATGCTCATATTGCAGGTGCAGATCAAAACTGGACTTCACCTTTGAGTGTGTGTGTGTGTGTGTGTGTGTGTGTGTGTGTGTGTGTGTGTGTGTGTGTGTGTGTGTGTGTGTGTGTGTGTGTGTGTGTGTGTGTGTGTGAATGCATGTGCTGTGGTGTACGGCGTGTGTGTGTGTATATATGCGTGTATATGAGTGAGTGTGTGTGTATTGTGTGTATGTGTGTGTGTGAAGCTGGGGATGTATCCTCTTCTCTTGCCCACAACCAATCGGATTTACTACCAGATTTCAGCTAGTAGCAAAACACAAACACTACAGCATCAGAGAGCAGCAAGTACCCTCCATGACAACGTACCCTGAGTTGCACTAGATGTCTGTGAGGTGGTACACTCCACGTTGGTCAGTTGTCCCCACTTCCTTCAGAGTTCAGACACACAGTTACCATCATATCCAAGACATTCAGAATGACATCCACCTGGGAGAGAGGGAGGGAGGGTGGGTGGGAGAGAGGGGGAGGGAGGGAGGGAGAGAGGGAGGAGGGAGAGAGGGAGGAGGGAGGGGAGGGGGAGGGTGATTCAAAACACAAACATTACAGCATCAGAAAGCAGCAAGTAGGCGCTCTAAGTTATAGTTAGACTATGGCCTTGAGTGGTTTATGGGAAATACCACGAGAGGCTGTTTATTTAGATCACGAGGCGCAGCCGAGTGGTCTAAATGAACAGCCTCGAGTGGGATTTCCCATAAACCACAAAAGGTCATAGTCTAACTGGCTTGTACCATAGTTAACTCAATTAGAGAGCCCGCAGCACGCTCCAACCGGTTGAGACTGGCAAGCTAACTCAATTAGAGAGCCCTGCACGCTCCGACAGGTTGAGACTGGCTGCAAGCTAACTCAATTAGAGAACCAGTCTGATGAGCTTGCAGGCTGCACAGCCTATTAATTGGGCAGTTGGAGCGTGCAGGGCTCTAATTGAGTTAGCTTGCAGCCAGTACTAGACCTGCGTTGTGGATTTTTGAAGCGTTCTTGGGAAGCTATGGCTATGGCTAGTTCGCGATCTCGCAAGAGAGCCCCCGAAATTGCGGGTGAAGTCATTTCGCCGTCTCTGTTGAAAGCTATTGATCCAAACAAACCAGTACCGAAGCGTTTTAACTTGGGCATGGATGAATATATGGACGAAAATGCGTTTTTAGCTAGCAGCGATGAAGACGATGCTTTTGTAACCCCGGCCCCTCCCAAGAAATCGAAGTTGAAAAAGAAAGGTGAAGGGAAGGAGAACCAGCCGGTCACTAACAAGGGTGGATCCTGCGGTGGCCCTGGAAGTCGCGTCTAATGCATAGGCCTATGGCCTAATGACGTAATACCCAATGCGCAATACCTAATACCCAATGCACAATACCTAATACACGATAGACTTAATACCTGACACCCGATGCATAATACGCCTAATACCTATGACCTAACGCGCAATACCCAATACGCGACAGACGTAATACCTGATACCCGATACACAATATGCCTAATACCTACGACCTAACGTCGCAATACCCAAAGCGTAATACCTAATACCCAACACGGAATAGCCCTAATGTCGCAATACCCCGCAGTTGGGGCTCACTAAGTTCGCACGCTCTGAGGATATGATGTCATCGCAAGAATGAACCCTGACCTTGCGATGGACGCCAACTTCGATGACCTCCACCTGTACCTGTTGTGAAGAATGGCGTAGCTACTACGGAAGCTTCACCTTGGGCTTTAGAAGTGGGCTGTACTAAGAGAACCTGGAGAAGACGCCGGAACTTCATCGTAACAACTTCTGGCACCAGAACTTCCCGCAAGAAAAACAGGAATGTTGTAGCTAGCTATCTTGTGTAGGGACTCGGAGACAGCCAGTGATTGTCAGAAAATTGACTGCCAAGTAAGGAGTTAGCTAGTTCCAACCAACGGGGACATTATCAATCATGATTGCCTGTTTCTTGGATGAACAATTTATGCGTGGAGTGTGTGTATGTATGTTGGTAGGCTATAATAAATATAGATTCTTCGTCCAGAAGAGTGTGAGATGTATATGACATGATTATATATAGCTAGGAGATATGCTAGCCTAGGACACAAGGTAGCCTCTGAGAGAAGACTTTGGCTGAACTGTACATAAGCAAGTTACTTGCAAAACAGAAGAAATAGGCAATTACAGTGTGTGTGTGTGTGTGTGTGTGTGTGTGGGGGGGGGGGGGGGGGGGGGGGGGGGGGGGGGGGAGGGAGAGTATTTGAGTCTCAGCTCAATGAGTTACAAATGTGGAATGAACACACATGCAATTCACATCTTCGGCAGAATTAAATATATGTTTCAACATAGCAAAGGTATCGGCCAGAGATTTCATTTGCTGAAATGGTTGTCCCAGAGAGCAAATTTCAAGGGGACTGAAAGGTCTCAGTTGGGTGAATTTTCCTGGCAGCTTGGATAGCCTCTCTGGTGTTGGTAGGGACAAGTTTGCGAGAGCAGTCTTTGATCAGCATTATGCTGAGATCTTGCCAGGGTGGTGCTGTTGATCATCAGTGTCACAGGAGGAGAGTCAGAGGCTCTCCACGAGTGGATATATATATCTCCATACAGCTGTGCAGTTAAGGATATCTCCTGACGGACACTGGAGAATTTATCTCACAATCAGTCTCCTAGCTAGCTACAAGTTTCATTGATAGCTAGCTAGATAGCTAGCCTGAAGAAATTCTTACGATGAAGCTCCGGCGTCTTCTCCAGGTTCTCTTAGTACAGCCCACTTCTAAAGCCCAAGGTGAAGCTTCCGTAGCAGCTATAGTATACGCCATTCTTCACAACAGGTACAGGTGGAGGTCATCGAAGTTGGCGTCCATCGCAAGGTCAGGGTTCATTCTTGCGATGACATCAAATCCTCAGACCGTGCGAACTTAGTGAGCCCCAATTGCGGGGTATTGCAACATTAGGGCTATTCCGTGTTGGGTATTAGGTATTACGCTTTGGGTATTGCGACGTTAGGTCGTAGGTATTAGGCATATTGTGTATCGGGTATCAGGTATTACGTCTGTCGCGTATTGGGTATTGCGCGTTAGGTCATAGGTATTAGGCTTATTATGCATCGGGTGTCAGGTATTAAGTCTATCGTGTATTAGGTATTGTGCATTGGGTATTAGGTATTGCGCATTGGGTATTACGTCATTAGGCCATAGGCCCTATGCATTAGACGCGACCTCCAGGGCCACCGCAGGATCCCGTTTCCAGCAGTCGTTCAATGTCACAGAGAAAGAGTATGAAGATTTGGGAAAGGGATTCGTTCCAAAGGCGACTAAGAAAAATATCGGTTGGGCGATTAAAAACTTCCAAGAGTGGCGTCGGAGCAGAAATGAGGAGTTCCCTGCGAACGAATGCCCAGAAACGATAATCGATGCAGGTCCTTGGAACAAGGGTACGCTGTGCTACTGGCTTTGTCGATATGTTGTGGAAACAAGGCGCGCCGATGGATTAAAATATCCGCCAGCAACACTCTACCAGCTGCTGTCTGGCTTGAGCCGCCACATGCGGGCTGTTGATCGCTATGCACCGAACATAATGGATAGTTCCATTCCGGAGTTCAAGGAATTGCATAGTACTGTGGATAGCTTATTTCGCCAGTTGAGATCTGAGGGTGTTGGTGCCGAGGTGAAACACGCACCTGAGATTACTAAAGAGGAGGAAAATCGTTTGTGGGAGAAAGGAGTGCTTGGTGTGTCTACCCCTTTGGGCTTATTGCGAGCTGTGTTTTATTGCAATGGGAAAAACTTCTGTCTCAGAGGAGGGCAAGAGCACCGTCGTTTGAAAATATCTCAGCTATCTCGATCCAGCAACCCTGATCGCTACGTTTATACGGAGAATGGCTCCAAAAACCACAGTGGTGGCTTTATGCAGCTTCGTGTAGAAAACAAAGTCGTGCCAATTTATGCCAGCAAGGATTTTGGTGATCGATGTCATGTGCGACTGTTGGATCTGTACCTGAGTAAGATACCTGAGAGGGCTCGCAAGCTTGATGTTTTCTACTTGCGACCCCTCCCAGGAGTACCAGCTAATCCAGAGAAGCCATGGTATGCTGTTGCACCATGTGGTGAAAACAAACTGGCATCAATGGTGAAGGAGATGTTTCTGGAGATTGGAGTGGAAGATAAGACAAATCACAGCTTGTGAGCCGCAGGGACAACTGAACTTTTTCGTGCGAATGTTCCGGAAAAAATTATACAACAGCGCACAGGACATAGATCTCTGAAAGCTCTGCGAACCTATGAACGAACTACTTCACAGCAGCATCTTGCAGTATCACGAATTTTATCCGCTGAAAGTAAGATGGATTACAAGGAAGCAACCAGTCAGGTACAATCTTCCCTGGAACCATCTTTCCAGGCACGCTCTTCTCTACCTGCCGGAATGTCTTCAATGTTTGGAGTTGCTAATAACTGCGTTATCAATGTCAATTTTGGACATTCAAACACCAGCGTACGATACAACTATGAACAGGAGATTCCAGAGGATGTGGAAAAGGCCCTAGCCGAAGTGGACTTAGATTTTCACTAAAAAGTACTGTTTTCTGTACTGCTGTGATATCATCTCTGTTTATCAGCCAAAATGTGCCTCTTCAGTTGCTGTGGTTTATAGAAATTAGAACATATGCTCCTATTTCCATAAACCATGGTTGTTGCATGACAGTACGTCTTCAGAATATAAACCATAGTCGGGGCCTTTGATCCGCCCACGCACTATGGTACAATTATGTGTCGCTCAAAAAAATGAAATGCAACACAACAATAGTGCTGGGCGATATCTCAATATCTCTCTTTTATCGTGATGCTCATGTGCTGAGTGGACTTGATAACAATATCGTCGGATTTCTGGCTTATCGATAATTATCGAGGTCACAATATTACCTCACGCGCATTTGCACACAAACACGCCACATGGGGACAAAAGAAAAAATGGAGAGCGAATGGAGAGCGAATTCGAAGCAGATCCTGTCAAGGAGGAGGGTACTTCCGATATCCCTGGAGACCGACTGGTGGACAGGCCTAACGCAAAGACAGCGGTATGGCGGTAGTTCGGACTAGAAACCGATGAGCCCTGGGTGATCAAGGATCAACAGCTCCCCACATGCGAAAGTCGGAAATTGTGGTACGCGAGTTAAAATGAAACAACTTGTACAGCCATTTGAAAATGCACCATCCAAGCGAGTACCAGGCAGTCAGGCCTGCATGGAAGGGGAAAGGAAAATCAAGTAAGGCTAGGGAAGGCACCATTCCCAAATCATTTAGGGCTAGGCGTCACTATATAGTCATATCATGATATTACTTGTGACAATATATCGTGATGGTACATTTTTGATATCGCCCAGCACTACGTGACAAAAATAGAAATTTGGTCAGCCAAACGGCGACAAACTTCGACACAAGATTAGAAAACACCTCACTATGTACTAAAGTCAGACGAGTATAGACAAGGCATAGTGGTTGTGTTTGTTCCCAGTTGTCGGACTATAGTAGATGTACAGTGCACGGGTGAAGATTGGGGGTGGTTTTGTGAGGGTGACACGAGGCTGGTACCACCTAAGAAATCCAGGAAACTCCTGTGGCTCAGAATATGATGGAACTTTGGGGAAAGAGGCTGCAAGCTTCACTGAATATGTCAATGAAGTAGGGTTGAAATATTCCCCTCTGACATGAGGGCATAGCTTTTGGTAATACATTACTGCTGGTGAAATTTACATCTGAATCACCAAACATTTCCTGCAATATAATGCATACATAAAGAAAAGAGTCTTTAATGTACCACAGAGTCACCAGCACACACACACCTAAGCATCAGACTCACTGTAGGTGCAGTGGGCTGTCCCAGAATCCAGAGGTTCACCTTCCTGCTGTCTCCCCCAGTGGCCAGCACTGTCCCATTGGAGCTATGAGGCACAAACTGACCTAGAGGATGAGGAGGGGGAGCAGCTGGGATGACGCAACCCGTTTGGATGTGACATATTATGCAATCCACTATATTAGTACTAAATGCACACAGGGTCACCACTAACTAACTGGACAGCTGCTGCTAAAGTGTTACACTGTGTAAAGCAGATGCACACTCTCCGAGACGGAGATGAGCAAGTGCTTCAAGATTCAAGACGTAGCTTCCTGCTTATGAACCTCTCCTGGTAGCTTGTTAGGAATCGCTGAAATAGCGTGCAGCTGCTCGTACACATTACTATATTTTACTTGTGGTCAACAGGTGCCACATCACACATCCCAGTATAGCTACAGGCTACAAGAGAAAAGGGGAGGGATTACTTTATAACTGACACAATGGCAATCTCTCCATAGTGTGCATTACTTTCCATATAAATGTAGAGATAACAGCACGTGGGTACATCGTCATGGCTACGCATGTCGGGAATGAGAAGCTAGCTCACACTAACATAAACCGCTTTCACATGGCCTGACTGCTTTCTAAGTCCATTTATGCTTAAGGTTGCGGGATACCCAATAACTAATTAGGCAATTAAGTGGGCACGACTTCCTGTATTAGGCCAATTAAATGGGCATGACTTCCTGTACGCATGCGCCTAACCAAGACAGCTGCTGTCCTGCCATAGTGAAGACGTGTTAGTGATGGCCACTGATTTACGACGCCAAACGTCTTCGCTGCCGTTCAGTGTAGGGTGTGCGCTGTTACTGCGAGTGAAAGTGAGGTACCCCATTGCATGCAGTGCCAGAGACAGCTGAACAGCGATAGTCGGCTCTTTCCGTGAAGTAGTACGTGCTGAAAGGGGGATGGTTTGACCTCTGTGACTTCCACTTTCGACTTCCGTCGATTCTATCCCTCATCGTAGACCTCCCCGGGCTTTCACTATGGTCTCTGTCACCACTATCGGCAAGGTAGGTCTTGATAAAGTACGATTTGTGCTCTGAATGTCCCTTTCTATCTGCAAAATTTGACGTCAAAAAATCCTTGTTACAGAGTCGTACGATAACTGCACGCAGTGCATGTGCCCTAGCGCTTGTACCGCTCATCTCCGCAGCATCCAATGGTACATCTCTTGTACTTCATAGTGCGTGGGCCTTGCTTACTAGGGTGAGCCAGAACAAGCTCCACATTAGTTGTAAAACTAGGAAGTCCCGCTCACTTAATTAATCACCCGTTAATTACATTTGGGTATCCCGGAACTTTAATACAAGAGAAATGGCCCTCCTGGCTCCAACAAGGGCTTTCACAGGCAACCCAGACACAGCCATGCTATTTTCGCCCATTTGGTGAACTCACCCACCTCCCCCGTCACAACAACTGAGTCTGTACGTATGATTGGAGGTTGTACGTACGTGCAGGCATTTGGCAAGTTACTTGCATTTAGTGGGAGAGGTTTGAAGAGCTAGATGCACTGGAAGCAGTTTGGACACCACTAGTCTCCGTCCCAGACCCAAACCGACCCCGGTACCAGTATCTAGGGTATGTTTTCGTAAACTACAAGCTGAACGACTGACCTCCAATGTAGTCTGGTTAGTAAAGAGTTAAACTACCATCTGTACCCAATGCTTCAGGTGATGGACACAGCTGCCCAAACCACCTGCTGTACATCTATATAGCTCTCCCTCCACTAACTACACCTGTCAAATACCACTCACACCACTTGTGCCACTTACCTCAAGTAGCCCCTAACAAGAGTACAAGTGGATCGTGTAAACTGAACTGCCCTTGGGTCTAATGAGTTTTGGTTGGCCCTTGGGTCTTAATGAGTTGGCATTCCAACACTAACATCCACCCTCTCAGCTCTGAGTGGTATGGATGGTTTAGCCCTTGATCATATCCTTGCTGGGAGTAGGGTGCCTCTTCCTGGACAATTTAGTGTTGCTATTCTTGTACAGTAGTGTCAGGAGAATAAGCACAGCTGCCTGTTCATGTGCTAGGCCTACCGCCGATTATTAATACAGCATGCATGATGAGATAGCTAGGCCTACCGATTTTTAGTACAGCCATGTCAATCAGCATGCGGACTTAGATACCGTAAGTGGTGGCAGTAATGTTAGAAACAGGGTGTGGTCAAATTGTATAAATTAGAAACAAGACTTTCCCGCAGCTTTTCCCAGCCTCTCGAGTGGATCTCTGGTCTGTGAGTTCTGTAGATGTTAGTATTTTCTGAATTCTGACATTTCATCCTGAACTAAGCCTTCAACAAGGCCTACGTAGCTGAAAGTGCTGATTTTTGTGACACAACGTAACCCCTGCTGTGTTGGTAAGTAGTAGTGCAAATGGGTGCTTATATTCATGGGTGCTCATAGTACAGTAGTATAGCTACTGCGTTACACAGTAGTATACCATTACACAGCACGGTATTCTTGGAGTGGGACTAGACATTTGAGCTTGACTTCAGTCTCATTTGCCCGAGACATTATCACACAATCAAGGCTGTTGCTGCATACGCTCGAGTCATGCAGTGCATGAGGAACGAGAGCTTGCAAGACCCTTGAAGAGAGAACTGTTATGTGCTGCCCTCAGCTGAGAGCTGTCCAGTACCAGACCCATGCACAGAGGCAAATATCTAGGAAGAGGCACCCTACTCCCAGCAAGGACATGATCAATGGACTAAACCAAACATACCACTCAGAGAGAGCTGAATTAGCTCCCTGGAGAGCAGACCAGAGGTCCTCTCTCCCACTCACTTATAATCTCTGCCACTCCCTTCCCTCCAAGGCCATTCACCCAGTGCATACACCCTTGAATCTTTACTAAAATAATTTTCTAAAAGAAACACTACTTCCAGTACTGACCCAAGAAATGTCACGATATCACTAAACACGGGACATTTGGAATCAAACATGCACTATCCTTTCATGTGTACACGGCAACTCCCCACCCTGCATACCGGTAGATACTGTCCTTGGTCACGAGAGACTCATCCATTTCACCCTGCATGTCAGCTGTGCATACGTCTGTATGTGTGTGTGTAGGTATGTACGAATGTGTGTAAGTGTGTGTGTGGGTGAATATGTGCATGTGTGAATGTGTGATGGTGCTTGTGAGTGTGCATACGTATACAGGTCATAATATGTATAGTGAGAGGTTATTGCTTACCCCTAACTTCAAATGGTGAATATTTCACCAGCTCAATTACTAGTGAGTTTGTTGTGCATATGGTGCAAAGTGGCAGGCATTATCTGCAGGCCTGGACCACCTCCCTTCACTTCAAGGACTAGTGTTGTCCACACAAGCATCCTGTAACACATGAATACCGTAGTCGCGCGTTATTAGGCGCATGCGCCTATAACTCCACAGGAAGGAGATATGCGCCTATAAGCGAGATGCGCCTAATAACGAATATTTTTATAATGACATTCCTCGAATAGGAAGTGTGCTTCAATTAGAATTATAGCTTTTTTCCACTCCGTAGGATCGAAAATGGCTGAGTTTCTGCAAGAAAACTGCAGCGCTTAACAGCGAGTACCTGGGACGAGAGTTGAACATGCGCCTAACAGCGAATATGCGCCTATAAGTGAGATGCGCCTAATAACGCGCGACTACGGTATTTCCCAGGGGCAAGAGGTGGTGATGATAATGACCAACAAACACAATCATGAATACCGGCAGAGTTCCACCTCTTGTCTGGCACAGTAACACATGAATGGTGCTATGGGTTCATGGGGTATGACCAGCAAGAGAGACCACCCCACACAACTGTGACCAACCTACGTTGAAACAACCCTGGGTTGTTTGAAGTGACAGCAGCACTGCCTACAGGACTCAAACTACAACTGACCCTCACTCTTGAGGTTTGACTGAACTGGGACAAACACACCCTAAGACCCCACACCGTGGTGTCCACCAACTGCAAGCAGTTCTAGTAGCAGTACTCACGGACTTACTCTTCAGTCCTAGTAGCAGTACTCATGGACTTACTTGATCCTCAATGCAATATTACGCTCATATACTGCCATAATATCAGCAACGAACCTACAGACTGAGGGCAGCATCCAGCAGACCACAGTCACTCACAGTCTGGCTTAGAGTGCTCAGCTCAATCTAACAGGCTTACAACTGCCTCCGGTGTCAGCTCCATGATAGTGGTACTCACAAGTCTGAATTTCATAGCATGCTGCAAATGTTACTGATCGACACCACACACTCAAGAATGATTATTGCACCGGTGTCCCTGAGCAGACAGTGTTCTCTGGTGTCTGCATGGGAATGCATTCTGCAGAGGGTGCTGTGGGCAGCTGCTATAGCTACTAGTCATCATATCTGACAGTGTGACACACACAATCAAGGTTGTACATTGTGATGAATGGTGAACAGATTACTGGTGGAATAAGAATATAACTTGGCATCACTAAACTGCTCTTGGGTGTGTGGACATACAGCCTCATCCCCACAGGTCTTGACCCCCCCCCCCCCCCCTCCGCCTACTTACACAAGCACCCAACACCACATGAATACTGACCGAGTTCCACCCCTTGTCTGGTACAACAGACAGCACTGGGTCAGAAAGAGAGACCACCCCAAACCCAACCCACATTCCACAACCCTGGGTTGTTTGAAGCTAGCAAGCCCTACAGAAAGCCACAACTGACCCTCACTCTTGAGGATGGACTGAACTGGGACAAACTGATTCATGCAACCTCAGGGACCTTGGAGTCATCCAATTGCAAGCAGTCCTAACCTCATTCCCAGGCTCATAAGGGGGAGGAGAGAGGTGGCCCACCAGGATAAACTCATCCAAGTATTGCCCCCCCCCCCCCCCCCACCCCATGAGATTGCGAACGAGGCTAAAGCAGTCTTAGTATACAGCCATAACCATGGACTTGTTGTTCACTTCATGGTATCCCATCAAATGTTTGACTTGGAGTACTCTGGGTACGATCTTGTGCAGTTGATTATGGTGTACCATGACTATGCATGTGGTGTGTTGAATGGAAGTGGTACAATCTGTTGGGAGAGGCTTGGAAGAGCTCACTTGATTGCACAACTGGTACGACTTGCACCACCTACATCAGGTGGTCATAACAAGAGTACCAGAGGAAACAACCGTCCAATCACACACACCAGAAATAGACCCAGTGATTTCCATTCACAGCCAAGCAGCTAGTAAATGCTAACAATTGGGAAGCAAAGGGGAAGGTGTACACGAGTTGTACATTACACAACATTACATTTGTACTGTGCAATTGAAACCATTCCTATGGTGATAGCATGATGTTGCACTGTCAGCAGTTGGTGGGTGGTTAACCCTTTAGGGCCCATAGCGCCTAAAGGCGCATAATTAGCGTCCTTTCACACTATGGCTTCTCACTTCGCGGTGACGGACAGCCTTCGACTAGCACTGCTCCTGGAGTCTTGTCAGTAGTCCCCCTCTGTATAACTACAGAATTAAGGGCGCCAAGCGTCTGGGCTGGCAGCTGTTACAGGCAAACAAGGCCGCCATTGTAAGTTGATCGAACGGTAAGCTAAAAAGCCTTATCTCGCCGTCAGTATACGCTAACTTGCAATAACGCTCCTGCTTTGACTTACTGTTGGTCTGCCCTCTCCAGCAATAAAGTAAGTAGCGATGGTCCTCCGCGTACGGCAAGACAACAGTCGAGTTTTAGCAGCTGGTCGAACGGCGCGATAACCAGACAGCTAGCTCAGTTATCGGCTCCACCCAGTGCCTCCGCCCCTTCCTGCCTTGGTCAACGGTGAGTGTAATCATTGCTGTTAACAGCCAGGGGCACCCTCCCGAGTTTTGTTGGACGCTGCGCGCCCTGGGCAACGCTCAACGCTGCATGCAGATGCCATTTTATGCTGTGGGGGAGATTTCAATATATTTTGGACCCTAAAGAGTTAAGTGGGTGTGAACAAGACTACACGGTGTGACGCTTGTCCTCCGAAGGCATGAGTATTGCCCACCAGATGGAGGTGGATGTGATGTCTATGATGGATGGGCCGCTCGGCACACTTGGAGTGACCAGATGAACAAGATGAGGAGTGATCTACCTCCAAATACCGTAGATTTCAGCTTGGTTGTCCAAAAAATTCGGAATGCAAAACTGCAAAAGTATCATGTGACTTGAATCCACAAATAGAATCCAAGTTGTCACGTGACAACTTGGATTCTATTGGTGGATTCAAGTTACGTGATACTTTTGCATTCCGAATTTTTTGGACAACCAACCTGAAATCTACGGTATGGTCAGTGGGATTAGTTAATTTTCCAAAGAAATTGGGAATGGAACCTAATCACGGAATGGACCCCGAAATGAACACTGACTGACTCACCCCTCACGTCCACCTGGTCTGGGATCGTGGCACTTCCTTGGAGAGTCACTCCCCCCACCTCGTAATTTTCCTTTGTCCTTGATCTGCAGGTGAAGGTGGAGGTAACACACTCACTGCCGTGCAATATCTGTTACACAGAAGGTACTATCGCCCAAGTTTCACTGCCATGGGCCCAGTAGCCATGGCCAATCCTCACCTTCAGGTTTGCTATCCTGACAGCATATCTTCAGTGGAAGTGACAGCTCACGGCCTTCAACAGATTCTCACGGACTCTCGACTGACTGAACTGCAAAAGGTTTCAATAAGAACCACTTCATGACCGACACACTAGGAACAGAACTTGGCCGTCACATGCCACAGACGTCAACAAACAACGACATCAGTAACGTCAAGTGCAGCGTAATGCAAACATATTCAGACACTAGGAAAAACACAGTACAGTAGATAATACATGTTCCATTTTATGCAACTGTGCATGCAGTCGCAGTGGTACTGTTCACCCTCCTCTCCAAATAAAGCACATGCTTTTGGCCCACCTTGTTTCCCTAGTTTCATGCCCAGCCAGAAGCACCTTTGGAAAATCCATCCGGTAATATTGGTCAGTTTTCTTGATACCCTTGATACTATTTGAATGTGCCAATAATGAAGGTGGTGCTTCCACTGGGCATGAGACTACAGTACTCCTCACATATGGCGCCCTGGTGACTGTTGCTAGATGCAGGTGACGCAAAGCCTCAATTAATGCCTTGACTACATTTCCACTCTATGCCGTTATACCAAGCCCAAACAGAGTTTCCATAGGTATTTCTGGCTGAGCACAAGACTACCATATATTTCCCGGAATGTAACGGACCAGAACGCCGCCACCTTATTTCCCGGACCATACGTGATAGACTGGACAATTTTTGGGGGGACGCACTTTTTGACTTAGGAGTTAGGATAGATATAGCCTCGTTCCCAGACCCAAACAACCCCAGCGAAGATCGCTTGCAGTATACTGCAAGCGATCTTCGCTGGGGTTGTTTGGGTCTGGGAACGAGACTAGGATAGATACTAGTTTTGCAAACAGTCCTGTACGCAGAGATCTTCCTTCTTCAGCCACCCGCACTGGCCATAACTTTGTTTGCTTAACAGTAGTTTGACCCCCGGTCCATTCCGGGAAATAAGGCGGCATTCCAGTCCATTTGGTTCCGGTATCGCAAAATTTTGGGGCCCCCATGAGAATAGGGCCACAGAATATTAATGTTTTGGGGCCCCCCAATGTGATATTAGGGCCCCCTTTTAGCTTGCCCACTGAGACGTGAGAGCATTCAAATTCACCACACTGTGGAGTTTCATTGGGTGCTCCACCACTCAAAGTGCAGTTAATTTGCACAAATTTTAATACAGGGTGTCCATCAAGAGGAGGGTGTCCATCGAGAGGAGGATGGTGATACGTTTATACCAGCTAAAGTGTCCGTTGTACAGCAGCTGACCGGGAAAGTGGACTGTGGCATATTTGCCATAGCATAAAGGGAGGGCCCTTGCTTAACCCCTTTGTGCTAGTTTCGCGGGGCAGACCTTTGACCTTGACCTCAATCTTTTGCAAATAAATATACCCTTGCCTGAGGCAATCAGAGGCAATCAGGGAGCAGCAGCACTAAATTGTCCAGGAAGAGGCACCCTACTCCCAGCTAGGATATGATCAGTGGGCTAAACCGTCCATACCACTCAGAGAGAGCTGAATTAGCTCCCTGGAGAGAAGACCAGAGGTCCTCTCTCCCTCCCACTAATAATCTCTGCCACCCTCTTCCCTCCCAGACCATTCACCCAGTGCATACACCACTTCCAGTATTGACCCAAGAAATGTCACAATATCACTAAACATGGACATCTGAATCAAACATGCACTATCCTTTCATGTGTACACGGCAACTCCCCACCTGCATACCGGCAGATACTGTCCTTGGTCACGCCAGACTCCTCCATTTCACCCTGCATATGTCAGCTGTGCATACGTCTGTATGTGTGTGTGTAGGTATGTACGTATGTGTGTGTGGGTGAATGTGTGCATGTGTGAATGTGTGATGGTGCATTGTCTTTGTGAGTGTGCATATGTATACAGGCCATACGTATAGTGAGAGTTTATTGCTTGGGCTGAAATTCCATCAACTTTACCCCTAACTTCAAATGGTGAGTATTTCACCAGACAATTACTAGTGAGTTTGTTGTGCATGTGGTGCAAAGTGGCAGGCATTATCTGCAGGCCTGGACCCACCTCCCTTCACTTCAAGGACTAGTGTTGTCCACACAAGCATCCAGTAACACATGAATATTTCCCAGGTACACCAGGTGGTGATGATAATGACCAACAAACACAATCATGAATACTGGCAGAGTTCCACCTCTACAGTAACACATGAATGGTGCACTGGGTTCATGGGGTATTAGACCAGCAAGAGAGACGACCTCGAGGACGTGGAGTGCGCAGACCATCTTCGGGACTTGCAAATTGCTGCTGCTTCCAAGAATTCCGTAGTTCAGTGCTAGTGCTATGCTAGGCGATTGCACACACAAAGACACAAACATGCAATGCACAGCACGTGCATGGTCTCATGTCATGAACTCAGTACACAGCTGATTTTGCAATGGCATACAAATTAGGGTACATCCCATGTGGTACACAAGCCTCCAGTAAGTACTATCAAATTAGCCTGGTTCCCAGGCCATCGCCCAGCTTTCGCTGGAGAGCCTGGGAACGAGGCTACTATCAAATCTATTACACAAGCACCCAACACCACATGAATAATGACCGAGTTCCACCCCTTGTCTGGTACAACAGACAGCACTGGGTCAGCAAGAGAGACCACCCCAAACCCAACCCACATTCCAACAACCCTGGGTTGTTTGAAGTTAGCAAACAAGCCACAACTGACCCTCACTCTTGAGGATGGACTGAACTGGGACAAACTGATTCATGCAACCTCAGGGACCCTGGAGTAATCCAATTGCAAACAGTCCCAGCCTCGTTCCCAGGCTCGTAAGGAGGAGGAGAGAGGTGGCCCACCAGGATAAAATTGTCCAAGTATTGGCCTCCCCCCATGAGACTGGGAAAAAGGCTAAAGCAGTCATAGTAGACAGCCTCATGGACTTAGTGCTCACTTCATGGTATCCCATCAAATGTTTACATACTACCATGGATGAATATTGACAAGATTGAATGATGTCATACTCATTGTGATAACAAGCTCAAAATTGTGAGTTCAGTTTGTGGTGCTGGCACCAGAGGCAGTTGTAAGCCTGTTAGATTGAGCTGAGCACTCTAAGCCAGACTGTGTGTGACTGTGGTCTATATTTAATGCTGGCTGGCTGCAGTCGATCTAGTTTCATTACTAACCAATTAAGATAAACTCCTGCATGTGACTCACATATGACAAAGTGTATCTCTTGGCATCACTGCTGTGAACTGCACACAGAAACACCAGCAGTAGCAGCTGCTGAAGGAACTCTCACCTTCCATGTTTTACTTGCTCAATACGCAGTGAATGATGACTAGGTCGTCCCCCCCCCCCCCCCCCCCCCCCCCCCCCCCCCATGAGACCGGGAACAAGGCTAAAGTAGTCTAAGTATACAGCCATAACCATGGACTTAGTGTTCACTTCATGGTATCCCATCAAATGTTTTCGTTGGCGAGTTCATGGATCCTTCTTTCAAGAGAAGACTGCCCGATGCCGAGTACTATGCGTGCCTGAAAGACTTCCAACAGATCGTAGGTATCCAAAAGCTGACGGTAAGGCAGCATAGCACAGATACTTTCCACTCCCGGTAGCTAGGTACTAGGAAGACAGGAGAAACTTCACTTCCAACAAAAAAAATGCTCGCAGAACGTGCATTTGTTCCTCCGTGGGTTCAACGTAGCCTAATGCCTGTACTCCAAACAACACCGCTGCTTTCACCACTTCAACAGGGAACCTTTCGCGAAGACGCTTGACTCACACCGTTTAGCTGAGAATCCATTATTGCTGATGACTACATTCCTCCGCTACCAAATTATTCTAATAAACGCCGCTTTGCAATTTCATTGGCCGCTTTCAAATTCTGAAGCGAGCCCAAGGATTTGGACTTGTGTAACCAGACCCTCTTTCTCGCACGTGCGAGGAGGGTCTGGGCACGAGACTACTGCCATGGATAAATATTGACAAGATTGGCATTCTTAGATGCAGTGAATGATGTCATTAGTAGATCAATTGGAGCCAGCATCAAATAGACCACAGTCATTCACAGTCTGGCTTGGAGTACTCAGCTCAATCTAACAAAGCCTGGATATGATCTTAATTATGGTGTACCATGACTGTACATGTGGTGTGTTGAAGGGAAGTGCTACAATCTGATGGGAGAGGCTTGGAAGAGCTCACTTGATTGCACAACTGGTACGACTTGCACCACCTACCTCAGGTGGTCATAACAAGAGTACCAGAGGAAACAACCATCCAATCACACACACCAGAAATACACCCAGTGATTTCCATTCACAGCCAAGCAGCTAGTAAATGCTAACAATTGGGAAGCAAAGGGGAGGGTGTACACGAGTTGTACATTACGCACAACATTATATTTGTACTGTGCAATTGAAACCATTCCTACGTGATAGCACGATGTTGCACTGTCAGCAGTTGGTGGGTGTGAACAAGACTACACGGTGTGACGCTTGTCCTCCAAAGGCACGAGTATTGCCCCCCCCCCCCCCCCCCCCCCCCCCCCCCGTAATTTTTCTTTGTCCTTGATCTGCAGGTGAAGGTGGAGGTAACACACTCACTGCTTGCAATATCTGTTACATAGAAGGTACTATCGCCCAAGTTTCACTGCCATGGGCCCAGTAGCCATGGCCAATCCTCACCTTCAGGTTTGCTATCCTGACAGCATATCTTCAGTGGAAGTGACAGCTCACGGGCTTCAACAGATTCTCACGGACTCTCGTAACTGCAATGAAATGCAAAAGGTTTCAATAAGAACCACTTCATGACCGACACACTAGGAACAGAACTTGGCCTGTCACATTCCACAGACGTCAACAAACAATGACATCAGTAACGTCAAGTGCAGCGTAATGCAATAAGACTAGGAAAGAATACAGTAAGTAACTAGAGGTGTTCATAGAACACATACCCCGCGCTGAACGTCAGGCCAGGATGCATGCAGTGCAGCTACAATCGACGTGACATCTCTGCCGATGCGCATTGAACAGGGCTGCTACTGTGTTCGTGTATGGCCGGCCATATCCAAGGTGTGGGAGTGACCGCTTACCGTATTTACTATATTGTGAAGCTGGAGAGGTGGGGCCAAATGTTACGAATAATAGGAAATAGCTGGAAAAAACAGCCGAAACAATAGCCATGATGTCTGTGAAGTACATAGATCGTGAGAAAGCACTGTTTCCTAGCGGTCATCTCGAAGCACGAAGTTTCCAAATGCACTGCGTGTCCTGTTCTTGAAGTCACGAAGAGGTGGAGCCAATGTTATGAATAGTTATAAAAGTAGGAAATAGCCGAAATACAGCGAAACGGAGCGCCTTGACTTCAGTCAGGTACACATAGAGCAGTTTTTTGCTATTTGCTATAGACCTTATGCACATGACGTCGAAGGCATTACGTCATTAGCGAACGGGCCTTGAAATTAGGCAGCCGCCATTTTGAGTGGCAAAAGAACTAGGATAGGGAATCTTGCCCGGTGGGCTCCACCGGGAAGGGAGGACACCATTAGCCCCGCAACCTGATTTCAATCAGATCAATAGCTAAGTGCACTTTGAATGGCTAACCTTGAACAACAGGCTCAGACAGGATCCCAAGTTCTCCAGTTCTCTGTAGCTGTATGGTTGACAAAATTGCATGCACCTGCACTGCTCGTCTGAAGATCGAGCCCCGAGGCTAATTAGCTCGTGACGTCATAGGTCAATTTGTGCCACACCCAACGAAGAATGCGCCATGTTACACCGAAAATATATAGAACTCTGCAAAACGCGCTGCAGGTACGCAAGCAAGCATTATGTGTGTGTTAGCTGGTCTGGTTCCGAGACTATTGTCAGACTTCTGTATTTTGTGTTTGCACGTCATTTTATTTGTTACGGGCCTGTACCATCACTCGTGCAAGCACATTGAGCTGTACCACAGTAACCAAGCAAAATTACACCCGGAGCCCATCATTACACTAACCGTTATCATGTTATGTTATTGTGCTACTCCTTGCTCAATAATTGTTGTACATGGGTAGGGGGTGGGGCTGAAATCAGTTTGAATTCAGGGTTTGTTGTCAGTCCAGCTCTGTGATTCAATAAGTATGTATAGCTACCACTTGAACACTACAGTGAGGATTCAGTCTGACGGTAGCAGCACTACACAAGTAGTCTACTACAAGACACTTCAGCAAAGGTATGTTAATTGTGTAACTAGTCTTGGAACCAGACCCTTCGCGCGGGGAGGAGGAAGGGTCTGGGTACGTTACATTCAACTTGTCCCCAGGACGGAATGTTGACCTGACAAATCAGGTCAACATTGGTTGCAAATGATGGCATGGAAACAAAAGGTGAGGGGAGCAGCAAGCAGGTCGCGAGTGTGTTTGTACGACAGTATCACAGTTGATCGCTAATTGCCCATGCATAATTGCATTCCGCAAGGACAACTCGAATGTGCGCATGTGATGTGCACAGACCCTACCTCCTCCCTGTGTGAAGGGTCTGGTTCCGAGACTATTGGTGCCCTTGATTATTACAATGGCCTTTTTAAATATGGTTGAAGGTCATAATTTATAGTTTTGTTACATAAACTGGTCCTATTAAGCTAGAACCTGCACATTAAGCTAAATAATAGACTCTTTATGTAGGTTATGATAACCCAGGTTAAAATATCCTACCCACGAAGAGAATCCTAGAGTAGCATGAGCCATAGACAACTAAGCGTATACACTTTATCAGGGCTGGAGGAAGCAGTGCAGCCATGGCCAGACCAATTGTATTATTAGGATGTGTGCCCTAGTAAAACTAAAGCAGAAAGTTAATGCAATAATTATTTACAGATGTACAAAACATCGCCACAGAAACAGAAAGCAGTGGCAGAGTGCACTGAGTGCAGTTGCCCTCACTGACAACTGAAATGATAGTAGAAACTGCACGAACACAGCCTCTGTGGAGGAACTAGATGTATATAGCCTCATTCCCAGCCCTCCCCGCCACCAGTCTTTGACTGTTTGATGTATGCAAATATGGAGGGGGAAGGTCTGGGAGATTTGGTCACGTGCAGTGATGCCAAGTAGACACACAGCTGGCGGTGCCTGACAAAGGATCTCAGTATCACTACCATTTGTTGTTCATGATACACAGGACTTATTACGGTTGGGCACTGCCCCCCTCGTGTGTCTACCCTGATGCCACCAGTATTAACATTGACCAAATCTTTCCCCTCCGTATTTGCATACTGCAAGTGATCAAAGACTGGAGGTGGTAGTGGCCTGGAACGAGGCTGGAGGTCACTGCCGTTGGAAGTGTCACTGTAACAATGACTCTCCCAGGCAATCTAATCTACATTGTTGAGAGAAAATGGGATTCAATACATACATACTCTCAGTCTCATTCAGCTTTACACGTGTACACCTTACAGCATTGTTCCCAGTCCCCCACTCTCAGCCTCTGTTGCTTGGTTGTCATACTGCAACAGATGAGAGCTGGGAGTGAATGAGACCATCTTACACATGCACTAGTGCAGTGCATAAGAACAGCTGTTGAGAGGACCAGAACATGTGTTTATATTCTGTCATTTGTATTCTTGAACTAGGATCCAACCTCTTTGAGTATGAGAGATGGCCTCCATTCTGTCTTCCCGGTATCAACCATCCCCAAGATTCCACCACTATGCAGTCCAAGTTGGGAACAAGTCGTACACATGGGGTGGACGCACACAAGACTTTCTTCGTGGTGAGCAAGACAAACTGAAGTCAACTGTGAATGTCTTTGATCCCTACCTGGAGACCTGGCAGGAACAACGTACAACAGGAGTGCCACCCCGTGGACTCTATGGGGGAGCAGCAGTGGCACACTCAACTTCCTTGTATTCATTTGCTGGTTACGATGGCAAATCTCGGCAAAACTCCCTTCACGTACTGGACACCGACATGCTCATGTGGAAGGAAATACCAAGTAACAGTCCCATGCCAAAGAGTGGGTGTGGCATGGTTTTCTTCGGCACACACCACCTAGCCACCATAGGCGGATACGGTCAACCCACACAGCCCATACAGACCGGATCATCGTTCGTCAAGAGTGTTAATACAGGTGAAGGGTGGACTGACGAGTTTCATGTCTTTGATGTCACAGAAGGTAAGTAATTAATTTTCTCTTGTTGTAACTTCTAGAATAGAGAACTTTTGAGTGATCTCAAGGTAGCAGTCCATATGCTATGTACAAGTTTAGAAAATTATCATCCACTGGGAACAATTTTGAGTTGAGTAGTGATTACCGTAATATATAGGTATCACCATAGTACCAAGCTATACCGGAAAATATCACGAGTTTGTTGCCGTAGTATTGTTACGAGTGCGAAGCACGAGTAACAATGCCGAAGGCGACAAACGAGTGGTATGTTTCCGGTATAGCTTGGTACTATGGTGATACTGATTTTATCATACAAACCTGGAATTTCATTGCACATTCCTCTACCAATGAACGTAGCGAATGCGCGTTACCATAGCTTGCTCATGGCGACAATCATTTCTGGTTGCCAACCCTTCGCATTAGTACGGCAAGCTTCAAACGCTTGGGCGAGAAGGCCTGCGTACCAAGCCCAAGGCGGAGCCACGCCGATAACTGGCAGCTGTACGGTCGGGGCAGTTGTACGGTCCATTTCAAACGGAGTATACGAACGAGTTCAACCTCGACTTCCGGAAGTATCGAGATGTAAGTCAGCCCTCTTCAGGAGCCCAAAAGGTAGTCAGTACCAGCTAGTCCAGGTAGTCTCTGACACGAAACTATCACAGAGTTGCTGTAGCGCACGTGACTTACTGTAGTACATAATACGGATTTCTCGCGTGACCAACAGTACTAATACGGATTTTTCACGTGACCTACAGTACAAAATACGGGTTTTTATCAACCGCGCTTGCGTACCAGGCTTTTCCATTGACTGCTGTACATTATTCAAACGTAGGTGTATGATAATAAGTAGTAATGCAGTAGAGTATGTAAAACCATTTGTAATGCACAACTAAGAGCTACATATGCTAATAGCTACAACAGAACAACAGGTTCTGAGGTGGCACTGAATTGCACAACAGCCAGTTGTAGAATGTGATTGAAAATTACTTGAGTGGGTGTGGCCGATGGTGGTCATGGTCTACCTGCCCCTCCCCTCCCACATCCCCTTCCCCCTCTTTGGGTGTGGTTATGCTCTACTAGCATACAATGTTCACATGCAGCTCTGAGGTGTATTTACCATTGAACTACTGACACTGAGTTGTGTAACTGACTAGCACCATTCTAAATAGTAGCAGTGGCTGCAGTACAAACAGGCAGTAGGGAAAGTCTGGTAACCATGCCAACAACACCTGCAACCAGGTTGCTTAGTACACAACTGGGACTCCTGCCATTTATGCACTCTTGACCTTACTGATTGTGTTGGCTGCAGTAGTCAGTACACCACAGTATACAACAGTAGAAACAATAGCTCAAAGTGTTTCAGTGGAGTCCTGACTCGGCAGCTTCCAAACTAGTCAACTTGATTATCATTCATCCAATCAATCTACATAGGACACGTATAAAATAGTCGGCAGTACTGTAGGCACACTCTATTCTCTATACTTGCCATCAGAAGAAGACAATGAATTCCTAACACACAAATTGTCAGCATGCCTGAGTGTTCTAGCTCCAGCTGTCTGTGTAACAGTACTCTCTCCCAGAAATTGAACCCTTGACTTGCTGCAAATGTACGTATGTGCAATTTATCACCACGCATTAAAACCCAACCCAAGTTACATCCAAATGGTCATCATGTTACATCGGAACCACACAGTTTTACAGTGGCTTGGGAGGGATTACACTCATCTACTGTCTAGCTAATGCTGTTATACCACTCAGAAACTGCCTGCCATTAAATTCATATGGGTTCGCCACATGATCTTTCCACTCATGCACTCCAGCAGACACAAATTCAGGCTCTGATCCACATGGGCATGTTCTCATCCAAGTGTGGGTCTGTGTAGTTCCCTGGTACTGAATGGCACAGCATGCCAGCTAGGTTATGTCCACCTGCTTGGTTCAGGAAGGAACACAAAAAGGATGTATACAAAGGAGTACATAACATTTAAAGGTAGCACCTCAGGACATTATCATCATATCCCATTTCTGAGTGTGTGCAAGGTACCTGTGTTCTGATAAAGTATTGATGTGAGGTCATGACCTCCTGGCTCCCACTGTGACTGGTTACATGTTATGGTGATGGTATTAGTTGCCAGTATTGAGTGTGGAAAGTACTAGTGTTGTGACATTGCTGCACATCACAAGGAGTCACATGACTTCCGGCCCCTCCCCTCCCCACAGTTATCCCCAAGTGAAATGCAAGTGGATTGGGAAACCATGGTAGCATGGTTGACATGAACATACGTTGAAAATGGAATGGAACTTTAATGACTTCTTATGCTGAGGTAGTGCATGAGTCTAACTCTTGAGGAATTTGCATGCAACTATGCGGTCATTACCTACATGTACATAGCCTCTGTGTTTACAATGGGTTGAAACTTGTATTCCAAGTCCATTTGGATCCAGGGTATAATTAAGTTCAGCCAATTGTGAGTATGAGAGTAAACACTGTCTGTACTGCTTCTCCTTCTGCAGGCAAGTGGTCCTCCCCCACGACAACTGGACTAAGACCTCCCCCCTCCTCCGGCTTCACATTCACAGCAGTAAACCACCACAAGGCCGTGTATTTTGGAAGGGACCAGCCAGGACGTGGAATGGTCAATGACACATACGTCATTGACTTTGACTCCATGGTACATATGATTAGAGTGCATGCACTTGCAAATGTGTAGACAGTAGTAACAGTATACAAACTCTAGAAATAGGACACATTCCAATGGCCAGTGGAATACTGCAGAGTTATCCAAGTCATTGTGTGCACTGCAGTAATTATCATAGTACAAATCTACACCAGGAAATATCAATATGTTGCCATGGAGTTAATGATGTATGCATAAACAATGCCATTAGCAGCTACAAGTATGGCAGTGATTTTACTATATGCAAGAAAACTAATTCATGCATGTGGCCTTTCTTAAACAAAGGGTTGAGAATGTGGTTTTGTCGTAACTTTTCATCCTCAAACTTGGGGACTGCACTGCTATAGAGGCACTGATAATACTAGAATCTCTAGAGATGGGTTGAGTGCCATTATGCAATGGTTACACGTGTGTATTATTGGCACTTTGTTTACACACTACTGTTGAATGTTAAGTGGGAAACCCTGCCAGCAGCTGCTGTGGGCAGGGAAATGATTAATTAAGGAAGTGATCCACATCCAAATGGATATTGAGATTCGAGGTATAGGTTATGAATTACTTGTGTTTTCATCATAATGGACTGTTCCCTAGTGGGAGTGCAGACGTATCTGCCCCTGCATTAACAGCAATGTTTTCACATGGTATTCCATATATGGAAAGAAACCCAGTGACAGAAATTTGGATCACTTTCCGTGTTACTAGCTCACTTCAGCTTACAAAACGTACCGCTAAGAACCCAGTGTGATTGTATTTTCCCCCTGAACATGGTAACAAGCCTAACTGTATGGGTTCAGATCACCTTCCATATTTCATACTCACATTGGCTTAAACTATTGATGTTGGTGTAGGGTTCGATGTATGTACGTACTCACACTGACCCACTTAGTAGGTTTTCAGTTAGCATGTTATGTTTTCTAAACAGATACGAGTCACACGGAAAATTGCTTGAAAGTGTGCCTTAGGGTTAGGGTTATAGGTCTACATGTTCTTGATAGGTCTACATAGTCAAGGATTGTTTCAGTTACCATACACACTCACCTATAGCAACCAATAGGCAGTTTGTACAACACTCAAGAGTGATCATTACACCAACACATCCCACAGTGGAACAGAACACCAAAACATATATTCTCCCAGTACGTATACACCCTATTTTAGTAGTGTATGGACTAACAGACCGTACGAACTACTCTACATAACTCTTCAGCCACATATGAAAACTCCATATCAATGCTTTACTGTACAGTGTGTAGGTGGCAAAGAGTAGCTGATGTGGTATTGTACTGCTAGTGGTTTTCCCATTGTACTACTGTACACTGTGAGTTCTGTTTGTGTGTGTTCTGACATGTTTGCCTGATGTGTATTCTGACATGCATTAATTGTCACTTCCCACAGGAATGGACCAAATGGGAGAGGGAAGAGGGAGCCCCTTGGCCAGTGGGGAGATCATGGCATGCTGCCTGCTGCATCAACTATGAGGATGATAAGCCTGTACTACTCATGACTGGGGGGGTTGATAACAATGGCAACACTCTAACAGACGCCTGGCTGCTAGATGTCAACTCTGGGAGGTGGAGGGAGGTGAGGGAGGTGTAGGTGTGTATGGGACCAACTATGACCAAAGTACCTTACTATAACAGCTAGCATCATTCCCAGGCCATTCTCACTGCTTGTTTTGATTGCTTGGAGTATGGTAACACGTGTGGGGGGAGCCTGCATGAAAGTTCATCAAAGGGATGCCTGCCTGAGTGCAACTGCACACAGGCAGGCATCCAGGCTTTTATAATGCCGAGTTGAAAAACCAAAGTGGGTTATGTCCTGATTACGCTAATAAAACGGTACATCTAATCTAGCGGTAGAAATTCAATTCCTGGAATTTCCACTAATCCAATTAAGCGGTAGCTCAGAACACTAATTATTTTCTAGATTCCAATGCACTGATACCAGGAAATGTTCTTATCCAAACAACATGAGTTCCAAGTACACATTTACAAAATTCACTATTCATACGTAGTCAGTCTGATTCGGTCCAAATGCACTGCGTGGCATGGCAGTCGATGCCTATTTCCTGGAATACAGCAGTCCTTGGTCACAAACGAGTTCTCTCGAAATTCAGCGCGTGGCGTCGTGGTTGACTGATGCCCATTTCTTGGAATTACTATAGCCAAGCCGCCGAAATGCAGCGTGTGCGGCAGTGAGTGTCCATTTCCTGGGATAGTGTAGCACACCCACCCATCAACGAGCTTTAGTAGTCACTGCTCTCGGCCGACCACTGCCCATCCAGACTGGTCTAGCAGTGGCTATTTGCTTTCTGTCCATGTCTAGTTGAGCCATCTACCCTCAGTCACAAAACTAGTGCTAGCTTGTTGGGTTTCTAATCATCTGGACAGGTGACCATTAAAATTAACATCCTACTTCCAATAATTATCTTGAACAGTGACCTAATTAGAGGAAATATAGTAGGGAGGAGGTATATAGTGAGGCACACATTTCATTGTCGGATAAGGTTTCCTTAATATACTAACTGAATGTTCTATGGTATTCAAAGTGACTGTGTCACTACGATTGAATCAGCCAAGGTAGTTGCAATGTACTGATACGGTACATATCTCTGATTGAGTAATGTCAGTGTATGAATTTGATGGCTATAGGATTTGTCCACACTGGTTGGCAGTGGTAGGGTCTTACCACAATTGGAAATGAATTCACATGTATGTGTTCTACATTTCATATCAGGTTCTGGATCTGCACAATTGTATGCTCACTGAACCTGCATCCACCAGTCAGTTGTCTTCCCTCTCCACAGCTCACTCTTCCTGAAGGTACACAGCCACGGTGGGCACACACCCTCACTGCGTGTAAAATGGAAGAGAGCCGAGTGCATGCTACTACATTCGGGGGATGTCCAAGTTATGACCCAAAGAGAACAGATGACTCTATACCCAAGCTGGCTGATACAACTGTGCTGGAGTTTGGTGAGCAGAACACATACCATACTATGATATGGTGGCATGCATGTCCATTCACACTGTTGTACTGTGGATTCAACAGGGCCCTAATTGACATCAGGGGCGGAGATATAGGGTGGCTTGAGCCCCCCCACTTTCAAAACAGGGGGGCTGAGCCCCCCCAAAACAACAGACTGGACAGTACTATCCCATGAAATCTAGCACTAACTTATAGCTATGTCACCTCGTTTCTTGGGGGCTGGCATCTCTAACTTGCAGTACAAAGCACGAAGGTGCCACGACAGCCCATCCTGATAACTGAAAAATGAAGGTGAAATTTTTTTCCGTGCTTCGTGCGGACTGATCAGCACTACACACCTCTATGCACTGCCTTCGGCAGCGTGCAATTTTGCTATTAGCCCCCCCCCCCCCCCCCCCCCCACCCACCCACTTTTTGGTCGCTGTCTCCGCCCCTGGACATACACTTGCATCCAGTTCATTTTCTGATAGTGTGTCCAGCCTCGGCCTCCTGTCTCCTGGTATGTATGTGTGGCTACTGACATGCAACCTCCATTGTTACAATCAATGTGTACTGGTTGTGCATCAGGGGCTTCATTAGCCTCATTCCCAGACCATTCTCATGTCCAGCTGGTAGTGTGGATAGTTGGATGGTGCAAAGAATGAAACCTCTCCATTGTGTATGCAACAATTGCCCCTAAAGTGGGTGTGGAGGCTCCTCCTCCTTGTAGTCTTAGCTCCTGGAAGGTTGGCTATGTACAGATTAACTGTACCACTGCTCCATGAAGTAGAATGAAACACCCAACCCTTTCCCCTTCCTCCAACCTGTCCGACCCATTCCTCTTCTATTCACTTGGGACGTGGCTACCATTTCACATCCTGTGTAGTGTGTCAGTACTGATAGACTCACTACCCAGTAGTCATTTGTACATACCAACAGCCCATGTTCTTGGCAACTGTTCACCACTGCTAATTTTCCATGGGGTGGCTAATGAAGTTGGTAACTCATGTACCCTCTCTCTCCCCCCAGAGTTGGTTGAGTCCCCGCCATCTGGAGACATTCCCTCCTCTAGACAGTGGGAACTGGTGTGTGTGGCTGACAGTAGCCAGCTGGGGTCAGCTGAGAGGACAAGGGAACTGAGGCAGAGGAAAACTGAACATGGTATATATGGCCATTGTTACTAGTAATTGCATGAATGGTTGCAGTTATTATATGCACAGTATAAACAGTGGGTAACACTCAACCTAACAAGGTTAACCTATACAGCCACAGTTAACACTTTAACCGATAAAGCCGTCTACAGACGGCATGAGATTTTCATCAGTGATGTCAGACTTTCGGCAATGTCCTTGGGACTTAGGCTCTGCGCCAGCAGAGAGGGCGGGACAGGGGGAGGTGGGTGGGTTTCAGCACTGAGCCTAGGTAGCATGGCCGCTTTTGGGCTTGGCCTTGAAGAGCTCTTGGTTGGAGCTGGGTGGGCCATTTCTCCCCTTCTTTGCACAAATGGGCCGAGAAAACAGTCCTCTCGCCTAGTAGGGCCTCCATTTCTGGCAGTGAAGCATTTTTCTCGGTCTAGACGAGCGATGGTCGGCAGAGAGCCGTGACTATTTGATGCCCCTTGATGGGTGGGTGTGGTTAGAGTCACGAATGTGTAGAGGATTGCTGCATGGTCATGTGTGTGGAGTTTGGGGACTGAAAAGCAGAGAGAACAGGAAATATGGTAGGTTTAGTGCATCTATTAGCTAAGAGAGACCTCCGGAGAAAAACAATTTATCGGTTAATGGGTTAAGGGCTGCTGTACACATACATGTAGTGTACGTGTAACGATTGCTTCCTGAGCTCAGCTTGTCACACGCGTGGTCCAGCTGCGAAGGAATCCGATCAAAAGTTGGCTCAAGTGGGAATTGACGAAATGGGAATTGACGAAATGGGAAGACACCAGATCAAGTACCCAGTGCTCCAGTGGCTTATGAGTTTAAGTTCTAGTTCTCAATTGGCATAATTCATTACTGTATAATAACTGCCAATAAAACTAAACCCTAAAACTTTGTATTGCTCACCATGAGAATTACAACACTATTTTGGTGGCAAGCCAACTTGTGTGCCTCACCTCAACTGTTGCAAGCAGTATAACCAACATCCCTCATCTTTCCCGAGTGACGTGCAAGTGATGTGCAATACTTCTGTGTGAATGGACACATTTAATCCTTGCTATGTCTTCTGAACTTGGTTTACACAAGCATTAACACATAACTAGCCAGCTCATATTCTGAAGTGTAAGTAGGTAAAACAACACTTGCTGCTAACTTATCTACTCCTTCTCCCTCAGCCTTAATGGTACAGGTAGAGTCGCCCAGTAGAGTAAAAATGAAGCAGCGAGAATTTCCAGAGAAGGTTGGAAAGGGTATGCAAGAGAGAGGAGTTACCTCTAGAGTGCACACGACAATAGGAGGTACTCAACAAGAATCACTTGCACGAGAGCGAGCCCTAGAGCAGAGGATCCAGGAGGTTGAAAGGAGGAACCGAGATCTCCAATCAGAAGTTCAGCAAGTCCAGCGACGATCACGGACCCGCCAAGTACAGCGTGACACTGCACAGCAGCAGAATAGGACCCTTGAGGTAGCCCTGCAACGATCACAAGCAGATAAAAGAGCCCTTCAGGAAAGGGCCACTACTGCCGAGCATGGTGTACGAGAGATGGAAGAGTGTCTTCGAAACCTTCAGCAGTCTCTGGATGAAGCCAACACCCAAGCCGCAGATCTCCAGCAAAGGGTGCAAGCAGCAGAACGCAGAGCAGAGGAAGCAGAAAGGAGAGCAGAGGATGCTGAAAGGGGAGTGGAGGATGCAGAAAGGAGAGCGGAGGATGCAGAAAGAAGGGCGGAGGATGCAGAAAGGAGAGCTGAAGAAGCTGGGCTTGAGGAAATGGATCCCTTGTGGGTAGTACGGAGGGATGAGATCAACCTCACAGAGGAAGAGCTGGGGAGAGGAGGCTGGGCTGTTGTCAGAGTTGCAAGATTTCGTGAAACCCGTGTGGCAGCAAAGTGCCTCTATGGACAGATAGCCTCCAACTACAACCGCCTTCTGTTCATCCGTGAAATGAACATGGCAGCCCGAGTTCGCCACCCCAACCTCCTCCAGTTCATCGGAGCCACCCTTCAGGGAGAGCTGATCATCCTCACTGAACTTATGCCAACCACTGTACGAAGAGAGCTGGAGAATGAGCATGTGTTTTCACTGAATCAGATCAACTCCATCAGCCTGGATGTGGCTCGAGCCCTCAACTACCTCCACCTGATGCACCCAACACCTATAATACACCGAGATGTTAGCAGTGCCAATGTTCTACTAGATCCTGGGCCCAACAACAGCTGGAGGGCCAAAGTCTCTGACTACGGCTCCGTCCACTTACTTCAGAGGCTGAGGACCGCTGCCCCTGGAAATCCCACCTACGCAGCTCCTGAGGTTGGGAATGCTGCTCTCCAGTCTCCAAAAATGGACATCTTCAGCTTCGGAGTACTACTGGTGGAAATGTACACAGCTCGCTTCCCTGAGGTAGCCGATTGCCGACGTTTGATTCGTTCCATCCGACACCCCAGCACGGTGGCACTCATCCGACGGTGCCTAGCTGAGGACAGGAATGCAAGACCCTCTGCTAATGATATCATCACTGAACTGAGTGAACCACACAACGCATAGCACCACTATATAAATAGCTTGGAACTCCTCCAACTTGCAGCTAAGGCTATATACTTGACTTGATTGTTTTTGATGTACAAAATGTACCCACAGTTGAAGCTTGATTTCCTTATCCTTCTTGTACAGTTACATGTTGCATGCACTCATTACATTATACTCTTTGGATTGAAGGTGTTGAGCCAGTTTTCATCATTTTAAAAGAGCACAATTTAAATTTATGCTTGCATGAGTGGTGCATGTGCAGTTGAAGTCCGAGCTCTGGGATTGAAACGGTGTTGTATCTCTTGATAAGACATAGAGTTTTACACCTCTGGAATTAAATCGCCCGGGTATACATGTTAAATTAATTGACTTTGTATCACTCAGTATCACTCCTGTATCACTTGATGGGCCGTATAGAGGATTCAGAGCTCTAGATGGAATTTCATGGTTTCATACCAATTTCACATCAAAATCCAAGTTTGCTTTCCAATTTTGATCAACTTGTAGAGAATGGAATCAATGTGACCTAGAATTTGAGTAGTGCAGGAATGGAATAATGATCAAGTTTAGCTAATGAGTGCAGAGAGTGAGGTGAAAGGTGAGAAGAGTAGAATGGTCAACAATGGAACAATGAGAGTCATGCAAGGAGTCTACTATATATAAAATATTATAGTCTTAAGGACATGCAGGTACAATACAACTTGAAGCTTGAATGTGAACATTGTAAAAGCCCAATGGTTTTTGATACATGGGTCACAATTATGACTTGTGAGGCTTTGCCTGAGGATTCTCATACTCACTAGCAGAACAAAAAGTATAGCTACATGGCTGCAATCATGCTACACACATTTTGTGCTTTTATCAGGTGGGGGGATTAACTGCATGAGGGCATACAGGCAACAGAAGGGGAACCGTAGCTAAATATACCATTATTCCTAATTAGTTCACCCACCTAATAGTGTCATAATCATAATCTGACTTTTAACAAAATGCACTCATCACAGCACATACTTCGCGTGTTCATATTTTACACTTCTTTAGAGTATAGTTGTACCAATTCCACCAATCAGATTACTCACTGCGAGGTATCTAAATCTGATAGAAAACCTCGTCTTCAATAGAAAACCTCGTATGGGGTTTTCTATTGAGCCCCCAGGATACACAATTATTGTTTACTGCCAACTTGAAATCCATGGCAACTACATAAAAATTATAGCATGCAGCTGCTTTAGAATTGTTGGCAGTGCACATGTCTGCGTACTACTCTTGTCTTTGTTGGACGGCTACATCAGTACACGAGCTACGCGAGAGCTCGAAGCGGTAAATGACGGCACTGGTGGGGTGGAGCCAAGTTGAGGGGCGGAGCCATATGACTGCTCGTGCGCGCAAGTCACTCGCGCGCCATGTCAGCGTTTACCTGCTGCTCGTAGCCAGTCTGTTATTTCTTCGAAAAGGACATCCGATGGTAAGTTATTCTGTTGAAAACTGGAGCGCTAGCGTAGTTACCGTTGCTGTACTCTAGACCAAGGGATCTAGAAACCTGAGGGCCCTGGGCTGTAGCGTCCCGAGCGCAGCGAGGGCACACAGCGCTAGTATCTGCCTTGTACTCGTTTCCAGTGTTATTTCGTCGAAAAGGACCTCCAACTCGTAGGTTATTCTGTTGACAACTGAAGCGCTAGCGTAGTTACCGTTGCTATACTCTAAATCGGTTAGACACTGAGACCAATGGGATCTACGCGATTTAGAAACCCTCGGGCCCTTAGTAGCGCCCTCGCTGCGCTCGGGACGCTACAGCCCAGGGCCCTCGGGTTTCTAAATCGCGTAGATCCCTTGGTCTCAGTGTCTAACCTATATTTAGTCAATCTCATGCCAGAGGTCCCAGACGTCCATGCCCATGGGCACGCTTGGATGGCATGGGCACATGCCTTATTGCTAATGGCATGCAGTATAGCCTCGTTCCCAGGCGCTCGGTAATTGGGGAGAAGAGCGCCTGGTATCCACTGTTCGCGCATGCGCGGCTCCCTAGGTTTTTGTGGGGAACTTGGAAACTACTGTTATACTGTTATACACAACAAAATACCGTAGTCGCGCGTTATTAGGCACATGCGCCTATAACTCGTTACCGATCCGAAACAGGATGTGGGATTTACCTTCCTGTTACGGACCCGTATACGGGTCCGTTACGGGCATAAACGCTACACGTGCACGGACTGTTTGCACAGGTCCGTTACGGAGGTGAGAGAATACGGGCCAGTAGTACACATATTTAATACATGTCAGTAACAGATGTTTTCTGCAACACATTCATGACATCATGGATTATCCATGATGACATTTACATGTAGCTTGTATTCAAAGACCTGTGCAGTGGTGTGTATAACTGGAGTGCTAGCTACAACTAGAGGTGTTCATAGAACACATACCCCGCGCTGTCATGAACGTCTACAGGCCAGGATGCATGCAGTGCAGCTACAATCGACATGACATCTCTGCCGATGCACATTGAACAGGTACTATCGCATATACTGTGTTCGTGTATGGCCATATCCAAGGTGTGGGAGTGACCGCTTACCGTATATACTGGAGAGGTACGTGGAGCCAAATGTTATGAATAATAGGAAATAGCTGGAAAAAACAGCCGAAACAATAGCCACGATGCCTGTGAAGTACATAGATCGTGAGAAAACACTGTTTCCTAGCGGTCATCTCGAAGCATGAAGTTTCCAATTGCACGTGTGTCCTGTTCTTGATGGGACTCTTAGATGCAGTGAATGATGTCATTAGTAGATCAAATGCAGCCAGTATCAAATAGACTGCAGTCATTCACAGTCTGGGTTGGAGTACTCAGCTCAATCTAACAAAGCCTGGGTACGATCTTGTGCAGTCATTCACAGTCTGGCTTGGAGTGCTCAGCTCAATCTAACAAAGCCTGGGTACGATCTTGTGCAGTCATTCACAGTCTGGCTTGGAGTGCTCAGCTCAATCTAACAAAGCCTGGGTACGATCTTGTGCAGTCATTCACAGTCTGGCTTGGAGTACTCAGCTCAATCTAACAAAGCCTGGGTACGATCTTGTGCAGTCATTCACAGTCTGGCTTGGAGTACTCAGCTCAATCTAACAAAGCCTGGGTATGATCTTGTGCAGTTGATTATGGTGTACCATGACTGTACATGTGGTGTGTTGAAGGGAAGTGCTACAATCTGGTGGGAGAGGCTTGGAAGAGCTAACTTGATTGCACAACTGGCACTGCTTGCACCACCTACCTCAGGTGGTCATAGCAAGAGTACCAGAGGAAACAACCATCCAATCACACACACCAGAAATAGACCCAGTGATTTCCATTGACAGCCTAGTAGACCTAGTAAACGCTAACAATTGGGAAGCAAAAGGGGAGGGTGTACACGAGTTGTACATTACGCACAACATTATATTTTTACTGTGCAATTGAAACCATTCCTGTGGTGATAGCACGATGTTGCACTGTCAGCAGTTGGTGGGTGGTTAAGTGGGTGTGAACAAGACTACACGGTGTGACGCTTGTCCTCCGAAGGCACGAGTATTGCTCACCAACAGTAAAGACCCTTGCCTGGGGCCTGGGTCACTCACCCCCCCCCCCCCCCCCCCCCCCCCCCCCCCCCCCCCTTCTGTTACACAGAAGGTACTATCGCCCAAGTTTCACTGCCAAGGGCCCAGTAGCCATGGCCAATCCTCACCTTCAGGTTTGCTATCCTGACAGCATATCTTCAGTGGAAGTGACAGTTCACGGGCATCAACAGATTCTCACGGACTCTCGTAACTGACTGAACTGCAATGAAATGCAAAAGGTTTCAATAAGAACCACTTCATGACCGACACACTAGGAACAGAACTTGGCCCGTCACATGCCACAGATGTCACCAAACAACGACATCAGTAACGTCAAGTGCAGCGTAATGCAATAAGACTAGACACTAGGAAAGTAAAAATTGGCCTGTCACATGACACAGATCCTACAAAACTAATGTCTCTTCTTCACTAATTGGGGCGAGCCTGAGTGAGCCCCAGACGTGCACAACATGAACCATGTGTGTCTGTCCGTATGTTCATACATCCACCGGTAAAGACACGCTTCTGTAAACAACTGAGAGTTACTTGAGTCTTGGTAAGAAAGATTGCAATTGCTCGACTACACTCAGTGAGTTGGAGACACGAATCATGAACAGTCTACCTCATCAATGGCCATAACAAGGATGGAGACTACTCGTGTATCTACCTCTTCAATCGCTACAGGGATGGACGCTACCGCACGACAACAAAAGATGGTGAGAGTGTTTTCATGGCCCGTTTTTCAGCTACTGCAGGTTGACATTTCTCGGGAGACTTGATTGCATGTTCGTTAATTGGTGGGCGTGGTTAAGTCTCGTATATGCTTAGTATAGCTGAAATTACCTGTGTGAGCAGTTTCGAGCCCAGCAACGCCAGGGAACAGAGAGTTCTATAGACTGAAAATGACCTAGAGAAAGAAATTGGGTCCAAAGAGTTTTAATTAATGATTTGACTACATTCCACTCTTTGCCACTATACCAAGCCCAGACAGAGTTTCCATAGGTATTTCCGGATGGGCACAAGACTACTATTTCCCGGAATGGAACAGACCAGAATGCCACCTTATTTTCCAGGAACAGACCGGACTGGACAAGTTTTTGGGGACGCACTTTCGACTTAGGATAGATACTAGTTTTGCAAACAGTCTTGTACACATCTTCCTTCTTCAGCCACCCGCACTGGCCGTAGCTTAACAGTCCCATCTGTACTTTGACCCCCGGTCCATTCCGGGAAATAAGGTCTCCATTTGGTTCCGGTATTGTAAACTTTGGGCCCCCATGAGAATAGGGCCCCAGGGGGCCCTCCAATGTGATATTATAGCACCACACTAGTGGTACTCATAAGTCTGAATATCATAGCATGCTGCAAATGTTACTGATCAACACCACACATTCGCTTTCACAGTGTCCGTGAGCAGACAGTGTTCTCTGGTGTCTGCTGGGAATGCATTCAGAGGGTGCTGTGGGCAGCTGCTACACTAGTCATCATATCTGACAGTGTGACACACACAATCGAGGTCGTACATTGTGATGAATGGTGAACAGATTACTGGTTGAATATAACTTGGCATCACTAGACTGCTCTTGGGTGTGTGGACATACAGCTTCATCCCCACAGGTCCTGACCCAACTCCCGCCTACTGTCACTTCAAGGGCTAGTATTACATCCAATGTGGTACAAAAGCCTCCAGTAAGTACTATCAAATCTAGTGGTACATTACACAAGCACCCAACACCACATGAATACTGACCGAGTTCCACCCCTTGTCTGGTACAACAGACAGCACTGGGTCAGCAAGAGAGACCACCCCAGACCCAACCCACATTCCAACAACCCTGGGTTGTTTGAAGTTAGCAAGCCCTACAGGACTCATGCACGCCACAACTGACGCTCACTCTTGAGGATGGACTGAACTGGGACAAACTGATTCTTAGGGACCCTGGAGTAATCCAATTGCAAGCAGTCCTAGCCACATTCCCAGGCTCGTAAGGAGGAGGATACAATCGTCCAAGTAATGCCCGCCAAATAACCATGGACTTAGTGTTCACTTCATGGTATCCCATCAAATGTTTACATACTGCCATGGATGAATATTGGCAAGATTGGCACTCTTAGATGCAGTGAATGATGCCTGATAAAAGCTCACAATAATGAGTTCAGTTCCTGGTGCTGGCACCAGAGGCAGTTGTAAGCCTGTTATATTGAGCTGAGCATTCTACTTAATGCTGGCTGGCTGCAGTCGATCCAGTTTCATTACTAACCAATTAAGATAAACTCCTGTACGTGACTCACATGACAGAGAGTATCTCTTGGCATCACTGCATGAACTGCACACAGAAACACCAGCAGTAGCAGCTGTTGAAGGAACTCTCACCTTCCATGTTTTACCTGCTCAATACACGTGTGGCAGCAGAACATGTGCTCCTGGGTGTGTGGAAGTTGGATGGGAAGTGGAGGAAAGAGAGAGAGGAGGAGGAGGAGGAGGAGGGGAGAGGAGGAGGGGACAAAGGGGAGGAGGGGATGAAGTGAGGAGGAGGGGACACAAGGAAGAGAGAAGAAGAGGGAACAAAGAGAGGAGGAGGGGGGAGGAGGGGACAAAGAGAGGAGGAGGGAGGGGTGGGATGGGAAAGACGGAGGGGAGCAGGAGGGGAGAGCAAGCGGAAAATGATGGAGATGACACTGACCCAATACTGCTGAGCCATTTCCGGCCACCACAAGGACAGGGAGCCCACTCTCCAACCATCCCTTCCTAATATAAAACGACATGCATACATAAAATGGAGCCCAGTAAAGCATTCCAAATAAAGGGGGGCATTAAAGGAAAGACAGCACGTTAAAATTCTCTCCCACCATCCCCAGTGAACACACATATAGAACACAGAGCTGTATAAACACACAACTAAACTAGTTTTTAAAAATTATGGGAGGAACCTGCACTGTCAGTACAGCGGCTTGAAAATAGCCTCAATCCCAGGCCCACACTGTTTTAGGTAGTACATTCTTCATGCAATCGAAACTGGTGCGGGCCTGGGTATGGCTACTTTGAAACAAATTGTGGGAATACTGATCATACAAATGACGTCAGACACACACACACATAAATGTACATACGATAGCTAATGGGGTCGGATGAGGAAAGGATAGGGAATCTTGCCCGGTGGGCTCCACCGGGAAGGGAGGACACCATTAGCCCCGCAACCTGGTTTCAATCAGATCAATAGCTAAGTGCACTTTGAATGGCTAACCTTGAACAACAGGCTCAGACAGGATCCCAAGTTCTCTGTATGGTTGACAAAATTGCATGCACTGCATGCACTGCACTGCTCGTCTGAAGATCGAGCCCCGAGGCTAATTAGCTCGTGACGTCATATGTCAATTTGTGCCACACCCAACGAAGAATGCGCCCTGTTACACCGAAAATATATAGAACTCTGCAAAACGCGCTGCAGGTACGCAAGCAAGCATTATGTGTGTGTTAGCTGGTCTGGTTCGGAGACTATTGTCAGACTTCTGTATTTTGTGTTTGCATGTCATTTTATTCGTTACGGGCCTGTACCATCACTCGTGCAAGCTTAAACATTGAGCTGTACCACAGTAACCAAGCAAATTACACCCGGAGCCCATCATCACACTAACCGTTATCATGTTATGTACTCCTTGCTCAATTGTTGTACATGGGTAGGGGGTGGGGCTGAAATCAATTTGAATGTTGTCAGTCCAGCTCTGTGATTCAATAAGTATGTATACCACTTGAACACTACAGTGAGGATTCAGTCTGACGGTAGCAGCACTACACAAGTAGTCTACTACAAGACACTTCAGCAAAGGTATGTTAATTGTGTAACTAGTCTTGGAACCAGACCCTTCGCACGGGGAGGAGGAAGGGTCTGGGTACGTTACATTCAACTTGTCCCCAGGACGGAATGTTGACCTGACAAATCAGGTCAACATTGGTTGCAAATGATGGCATGGAAACAAAAGGTGAGGGGAGCAGCAAGCAGGTCGCGAGTGTGTTTGTACGACAGTATCACAGTTGATCGCTAATTGCCCATGCATAATTGCATTCTGCAAGGACAACTTGAATGTGCGCATGTGATGTGCACAGACCCTACCTCCTCCCCGTGTGAAGGGTCTGGTTCCGAGACTATTGGTGCCCTTGATTATTACAATGGCCTTTTTAAATATGGTTAGAAGGTCATAATTTATAGTTTTGTTACATAAACTGGTCCTATTAAGCTAGAACCTGCACATTAAGCTAAAGAATAGACTCTTTATGTAGGTTATGATAACCCAGGTTAAAATATCCTACCCACGAAGAGAATCCTAGAGTAGCATGAGCCATAGACAACTAAGCGTATACACTTTATCAGGGCTGGGGGAAGCAGTACAGCCATGGCCAGACCAATTGTATTATTAGGATGTGTGCCCTAGTAAAACTAAAGCAGAAAGTTAATGCAATAATACGAAACATCGCCACGGAAACAGAAAGCAGTGGCAGAGTGCACTGAGTGCAGTTGCCCTCACTGACAACTGAAATGATAGTAGAAACTGCACGAACACAGCCTCTGTGGAGGAACTAGATGTATAGCCTCATTCCCAGCCCTCCCCACCACCAGTCTTTGACTGTTTGATGTATGCAAATATGGAAGGGGAAGGTCTGGGAGATTTGGTCACGTGCAGTGATGCCAAGTAGACACACAACTGGCGGTGCCTGACAAAGGATCTCAGTATCAGTACCATTTGTTGTTCATGATACACAGGACTTATTACGGTTGGGCACTGCCCCCCTCGTGTGTCTACCCTGAAGCCACCAGTATTAACATTGACCAAATCTCCCAGTCCTTCCCCCTCCGTATTTGCACACTCCAAGTGATCAAAGACTGGAGGTGGTAGTGACCTGAGAACGAGGCTGGAGGCCACTGCCGTTGGAAGTGTCACTGTAGCAATGACTCTCCCAGGTCCGTCATTCCCAATCTATGGTGATGTAGTAGCCCATAATGACCTAAAGTAGCGCTTGGTTGGGAGGGTGTGGTTGGAGGGGTGTGGCAGACAATCACAAGACTCCTCATGGGAGGAGTGCCATTGCTCGTTAATTAAAGGAATCCTTTCTGTTAGCAAGAACTTCTCCTACATTGAGGAATTTTCAAAATGGGGTTCAAGTATACTCTCAGTCTTTACACGTGTACACCTCACAGCATTGTTCCCAGTCCCCCACTCTCAGCCTCTGTTGCTTGGTTGTCATACTGCAACAGACGAGAGCTGGGAGTGAATGAGACCATCTTACACATGCACTAGTGCAGTGCATAAGAACAGCTGTTGAGAGGACCAGAACATGTGTTTATATTCTGTCATTTGTATTCTTGAACTAGGATCCAACCTCTTTGAGTATGAGAGATGGCCTCCATTCTGTCTTCCCGGTATCAACCATCCCCAAGATTCTTACACTATGCAGGCCAAATTGGGAAGAACTCGTACACGTGGGGTGGACTCACACAAGACTTTCTTCGTGGTGGTCAAGACAAACTGAAGTCAACTGTGAATGTCTTTGATCCCTACCTGGAGACCTGGCAGGAACAACGTACAACAGGAGTGCCACCCCGTGGGCTGTACTACGGAGCAGCAGTGGCACACTCAACTTCCTTGTATTCATTTGCTGGTGTTGATGGCAAATCTTGGCACAACTCCCTTCACGTACTGGACACCGACACGCTCATGTGGAAGGAAATGCCAAGTAACAGTCCCATGCCAAAGAGTGGGTGTGGCATGGTTTTCTTCGGCACACACCACCTAGCCACCATAGGTGGATACGGTCAACCCACACTACAGACCGGATCATCCTTCCACAAGGATACTCACTATACAGATGGGAGAGGCTGGACGAATGAGTTCCATGTCTTTGATGTCACAGAAGGTAAGTAATTAATTTTCTCTTGTTGTAACTTCTAGAATAGAGAATTTTTGAGTGATCTCAAGGTAGCAGTCCATATGCTATGTACAAGTTTAGAAAATTATCATCCACTGGAAACAATTTTGAGTTGAGTAGTTATTACCGTAATAAGTAGTAATGCAGTAGAGTATGTAAAACCATTTGTGATGCACAACTAAGAGCTATGCTAATAGCTACAACAGAACAACAGGTTCTGAGGTGGCACTGAATTGCACAACAGCCTGTTGTAGAATGTGATTGAAAATTACTTGAGTGGGTGTGGCCGATGAGTGGTCATTTCAGGTTTGCATGGCCAATGGTCTACCTGCCCCTCCCCTCCCACATCCCCTTCCACCTCTTTGGGTGTGGTTATGCTCTACTAGCATACAATGTTCACATGCAGGTCTGAGGTGTATTAACCATTGAACTACTGACACTGAGTTGTGTAACCGACTATATAGCACCATTCACAATAGTAGCAGTGGCTGCAGTACAAACAGGCAGTAGAGAAAGTCTGGTAACCATGCCAACAACACCTGCAACCAGGTTGCTTAGTACACAACTGGGATTCCTGCCATTTATGCACTCTTGACCTTACTGATTGTGTTGGCTACAGTAGTCAGTACACCACAGTACAACAGCAGAAACAATAGCTCAAAGTGTTTCAGTGGAGTCCTGACTCAGCAGCTTCCAAACTAGTCAACTTGATTATCATTCATCCAATCAATCTACACAGGACACGTATAAAATAGTCGGCAGTACTGTAGGCACACTCTATTCTCTATACTTGCCATCAGAAGAAGACAATGAATTCCTAACACACAAATTGTCAGCATGCCCGAGTGTTCTAGCTCCAGCTGTCTGTGTAACAGTACTCTCTCCCAGAAATTGAACCCTTGACTTGCTGCATATGTACGTAGCTATGTGCAATTTATCACCACACATTAAAACCCAACCCAAGTTACATCCAAATGGTCATCATGTTACATCGGAACCACACAGTTTACAGTGGCTTGGGAGGGATTACACTGTCTTCTAAATGCATGAGGGCTTGTTGGTGTCCACGAGGTTAGTTTGCAGGTTGCTTATTTTGCTCAAAAGTATCTACTCATCTACTGTCTAGCTAATGCTGTGATACCACTCAGAAACTGCCTGCCATTAAATTCATATGGGTTCGCCACATGATCTTTCCACTCATGCACTCCAGCAGACACAATTTCAGGCTCTGATCCACATGGGCATGTTCTCATCCAAGTGTGGGTCTGTGTAGATCCCTGGTACTGAATGGCACAGCATGGGAACACAGATCCAACAATTAACCTCTTAATGTTCATCTTGTACCTAAATACAGCTTGACTGTGTCATAATTAGGCCAGCTAGGTTATGTCCACCTGCTTGGTTCAGATCAGGAAGGAACACAAAAAGGATGTATACAAAGGAGTACATAAAATTCTAAGGTTGCACCTCAGGACAGTATCATCATATCCCATTTCTGAGTGTGTGCAAGGTACCTGTGTTCTGATATGATGTGAGGTCATGACCTCCTGGCTCCCACTGTGACTGGTTACATGTTATGGTGATGGTATCAGTTGCCAGTATTGAGTGTGGAAAGTACTAGTGTTGTGACATTGCTGCACATCACAAGGAGTCACATGACTTCCGGCCCCTCCCCTCCCCACAGTTATCCCCAAGTGAAATGCAAGTGGATTGGGAAACCATGGTAGCATGCGTTGACATGAACATACATTGAAAATGGAATGGACTTTTGATGACTTCTTATGCTGAGGTAGTGCATGAGTCTAACCCTTGAGGAATTTGCATGCAACTATGCGGTCATTACCTACATGTACAGAGCCTCTATGTTTACAATGGGTTGAAACTTGTTGAAAATGTTAGCATTTTCTATTCCAAGTCCATTTGGATCCAGGGTATAATTAAGTTCAGCCAATTGTGAATATGAGAGTAAACACTGTCTGTACTGCTTCACCTTCTGCAGGCAAGTGGTCCTCCCCCACCACAACTGGACCAAGACCACCACCCGGTTCCCACTTCACATTCACAGCAGTAAACCACCACAAGGCCGTGTATTTTGGAGGGCTCCAGCCAGGATGTGGAAGAGTCAATGATCTATCCGTCATTGATTTTGATGCGATGGTACATATGATTAGAGTGTATGCACTTGCAAAATGTGTAGACTGTAGTAACAGTATACAAACTCTAGAAATAGGACACATTCCAATGGCCAGTGGAATACTGCAGAGTTATCCAAGTCATTGTGTGCACTGAAGTAATTATCATAGTACAAATCTACACCAGGATATATCAATATCAATATGTTGCCATGGAGTTAATGATGTATGCATAAACAAGTATGGCAGTGATTTTACTATATGCAAGAAAACTAATTCATGCATGTGGCCTTTCTTAAACAAAGGGTTGAGAATGTGGTTTTGTCGTAACTTTTCACCCTCGAACTTGGGGACTGCACTGCTAGGCACTGATAATACTAGAATCTGTAGAGATGGGTTGAAGTGCCAGTATGCAATGGTTACACGTGTCTATTGGCACGATGTTTGTACACCCAACGTAGGATGTGCTGATGTAAGGGAATTACAAACAGTCTTAATTAAGTGCTGTACAAGTAATTACCTAGTGTGTTCTAGCCAGATATCTACATCCAAATGTGCTCAATGAATAATCAGACATTGAATGGCTTTGTTTACACACTACTGTTGAATGTTAAGTGGGAAACCCTGCCAGCAGCTGCTGTGGACAGGGAAATGATTAATTAACCCTTTAAGCCCCATTGACGTCTATAGGCGTCATTTAGACCCTATGCACTTGTAGGGCTTCTCGCCAGTCCAAAAAGAGACCAAAAAGTCTTCAGAGGGCCTAGGGACGACTTTAAGGCACGAACTCAAAAATTTGGTCAGATTTCGGCGCGCCTCCCCCACTAAACGTACAAGTGGGGGGGTTTCGAAGGGGGGGCGGCAGCCCCCCCTTCGGCCTGTCGTGGGCGTCTTTTGATTTTAATGAGATTCATTGACCCGAGAATTTTTGATTCTAATGATATTCATAGACCCCACCCTCAAGAAAACCTGCAAATTGGTGGTGTAAGCTGTGCCATCAGTCAGATCTGGCCCAAGTTTAGGGAAATGCTGGGCGAAAATCCGGCTGACATCCACCTTTGACCTCCGATTGCTGGCCTTGTGGGGGGTCATGAATATCATTAACGGTATTGCCAGAGGGGTCTCTCCATGTGTGCGGGCCCCACCAAGTTTGGCCGCTGAGGAGCGAATGCTGTGGGAGAGGAGTACCTACGAAAGTGGTGTGCGCTGAATGCATGAAAATGTGTTGTCTTGGTGGGAAGAATTCGGTGGTTAAAGGGTTAAGGAAGTGATCCACATCCAAATGGATATTCGAGATTCGAGGTATAGGTTATGAATTACTTGTGTTTTCATCATAATGGACTGTTCCCTAGTGGGAGTGCAGACGTATCTGCCCCTGCATTAACAGCAATGTTTTCACATGGTATTCCATATATGGAAAGAAACCCAGTGACAGAATTTGGATCACTTTCCGTGTTACTAGCTCACTTCAGCTTACAAAACGTACTGCTAAGAACCCAGTGTGATTGTATTTTCCCCCTGAACATGGTAACAAGCCTAACTGTATGGGTTCAGATCACCTTCCATATTTCATACTCACATTGGCTTAAACTATTGATGTTGGTGTGGGGTTCGATGTATGTACGTACTCACACTGACCCACTTAGTAGGTTTTCAGTTACCATGTTATGTTTTCTAAGCAGATACGAGTCACACGGAAAATGGCTTGAAAGTGTGCCTTAGGGTTAGGGTTATAGGTCTACATGTTCTTGATGGGTCTACATAGTCAAGGATTGTTTCAGTTACCATACACACTTACCTATAGCTACCAATAGGCAGTTTGTACAACACTCAAGAGTGTTCATTACACCAACACATCCCACGGTGGAACAGAACACCAAACATATATTCTCCCAGTACACCCTATTTTAAGACTAACATAACATACACACTACATAACTCTTCTTGTTCTTGAGCCACATTTGAAAACTCGATCCGTGTCAATGCTTTACTGTAGTGTGTAGGTGGCAAAGAGTAGCTGATGTGGTATTGTACTGCTAGTGGGTTTCCCATTGTACTACTGTACACTGTGAGTTCTGTTTGTGTGTGTTCTGACATTTTTGCCTGATGTGTATTCTGACATGTACTATTCACTGTCACTTCTCCCAGGAATGGACCAAACTGGAGAGGGAAGAGGGAGCCCCTTGGCCAGCGGAGAGATCATTGCATGCTGCCTGCTGCCTCAACTATGAGGATGACCATCCGGTACTACTCATGACTGGTGGGATCGATAACAATTACAATACTCTAACAGATGCCTGGCTGCTAGATGTGACCTCTGGGAGGTGGAGGAAGGTGAGGGAGGTGTAGGTGTGGGGCAAACTACGACCAAAGTACCTTACTATAACTGCATCATTCCCAGGCCATTCTCACTGCTTGTTTTGATTGCTTGGAGTATGGTAACACGTGTGGGGAAACCCTGCATGAAAGTTCATCAAAGGGGTGCCTGCCTGAGTGCAACTGCATACACCAGTTTTAAACTAACTTGACCTGGTCAGTGCAGTGTAGCACCATCAGAAATGTATTTACACAGGCAGGTATCCATACTTTTATAATGCCGAGTCAATATCGTACCCAAACAATTCTGGGCTAGGTAGCTAATCGCACCGAAACTATATTCATAGGTGAGCAATAGGCTGCAGTGGCTGAGAGTTGGTAGTCTAGGGAAAAGTGGAACGGCATCCAGAGAGAACCCTGTGTGGGTCACTCATATCCATCGTGTGCATGACATCAATGCTTACATGTGTAGGTACTACAAGAGTGTAGTTATCTGTTCTGATAATGAAACCTCCCAGCTCTACCCCTGAGTGATTAGCTGCAAGAATAACACCTGTACCATGAACCTTGGAGGAATGAACATGTGGGTAACGTGAAGTGTTTCCTATGGCTTGTCATCCAGGGCTATAGGCTAGAGACATCTACAACTTGAATTACAAAGTACAGCTTGATATTCTGTATGGCACCTGGGTGGAAATTGACGTCATGTATCACGCAGGGGTGTGGCAAGCATGGGCTTTGTCTTCAGTATAGGGCTGGTTTAGACTCAATGTCCACAATCAGTGGGTGCTGGTGGCGTCGGATAAGGTTCTATAATACACTGAACAAATGTTCTAGTGGACCATGGTATCCCAAATTACGCTATGGTTGTATTCAGCCAAGGTAGTTTCAATGTATTGGTGCGATACATATATATTTCTGATTGAGAAATGTATTTAATGGCTGTAGGATTTGTCTTGTCCACACTGGTTGGCAGTGGTAGGGTCTTACAAGAATTGGCAATGAATTCACATGTATGTGTTCTACATTTCAGATCAGGTTCTGGATCTGCACAATTGTACAATACTATGCTCACTGTGTATCTTGAACCTGCATCCACCAGTCAGTTGTCTTCCCTCTCCACAGCTCACTCTTCCTGAAGGTACACAGCCACGGTACGGGCACACCCTCACTGCCTTTGAGATGAACCAAGTCCGGACACATGCCACAACATTTGGGGGATGCTCACGTTTTGACCCTGAGGGAACACTTGACTCTCAACCCAAGCTGGCTGATACAACTGTGCTGGAGTTTGGTGAGCAGAACACACACCATACTACATTGAACTGGGTTGCATGTTCATTGACACTGTCATATGTGAATTCAACAGGCCCCTAATTGACATACTCTTGTGTCCAATTCATTTTCTAATAGTGTGTCCAGCCTCCCGTCTCCTGGTATGTGTGGCTACTGACATGCAGCCTCCATTGTTAGAAGTTGTACTGACTGTGCATCATGCAGGGGGTGACTGATTCAGTTGTTGCATCACCTCATTAGCCTCATTCCCAGACCATTCTCATGTCCAGCCTGCAGGTTGGACAATTGGACGGTGCAAAGCACATCTTCATTGTGTATACAACAATTGCATGCCCCTAAAGTGGGTATGGAGGCTCAGATAATAACAACCACTACTCATGAAAATGTAATAGAAAGATTCACCCAGCCTTTTCCCCTTCCTCAAACCAGTCCCACCCCCCTTCTATTCATAACGGGTGAGTCTGGGGACTAGGCTACCATTTCACATGCAGCTGTGTATTGTGTCAGTGTGCTGATAATCTCACTACCTAGTACTCCATTTGGTGAGCATTACTATACATACCCACAGCCCATGTTCTTGGCAACCGTTGCCATAGCAACAGATTTTTTCAACACTTCACTAGGAGCTGTTTAACAATTACAGGAGAGGGTGATGTCTGCCCTTCTTAACAAGATAATTATTGTATCTACACCACTGCTATCCATACAGTGTGCTGGCTTCTAATTTTCCATTGGGTGGCTAATGAAGTCGGTAACTCATGTGCCCTCTCTCCCCCCAGAGTCGGTTGAGTCCCTGCCATCTGGAGACACTCCCTCCTCTAGACAGTGGGTCCTGGTGGGTGTGGCTGACAGCAGCCAGCTGGGGACGCCAGAGAGAACAAGGGAACTGGAGAAACTTAAACAGAGGAGCATTGAGCATGGTATGACCATTGCTGCTAATGGTAATTATGCATGCTTGATTGGGTGAATGGCTGTAATTCGAGAGAAATTGGTCTAGCTTGATAGACTAGGGAGTTATGTACTCCTAGTGATCTGCAAGCTAGTGGTAATATCTGGCAGTCTGTAGTCAACTGTGTGATTAGTGATGACATCATGACCACTAATTGCAGCTTCCAACCTGCTCTGTTTGTATTGTGTTTATCAGCTAGTGTCACTGCCAGACACACCCTCCCACACCCACCCCAAAACAATCATTCAAATTCAAGCACCGTTCTTGCCTATATTCCCCTAAACTACAACTCTTGCATGTAGCAGTGTATCAATTTCACAAGCTGGAGCATATACTGTTGTTCCTTCTCAGCTGCAACCATCACTTGTCCCTGTGACTTCCTGCACCTCACTCATTTGTCCAAATTAACTCATTTTTTGGCCTTTGTAATAGAATATTCATTTGCTAGTTGGGTTGTCCGTAATGCTTCACATCAATATTGCATTCCCGTGTGATCTGCTACTGTGTGTTAGACTTTGATGAAGAGAGAATGCATTCTTTATTGAACTTGATGCTCAGTATCAGACCACACGTGAATGTAATATGCATGTGAAGAAATGCATTAGGAACAAGTCAACTAGCAAGTGAATGCCATTACAAAGGTAAGCAGTGCTTCTGTCAGTGTTAATTGGTCTGTCTGATTCATCATCTCCAAACAGTTTTCACTTGCATGACGTGACTGCTAGTTGGCAGCTTCCAACCCCCTCTGATTCATTCCATGTGTTTCTCTGTTCTGTGTCGGAGGTTAAATACAATGTAATACTTGACTATTGTTCATTGCTATATGTCATATAGCAATGAACAATAGTCAAGTATTGATGATCAATTTCCATGCCAACACTTGACAAGGCACTCATTCGGTAACAGTGAAGGGTGGGGAGAGAATGGGGTCGGGGATATTCGTCTTAACACCTTATGAGAAAGATCCGTTTGTTCCGATTCCTGGATGTTGCCTGTAGGTCCATTTGTCACTCTCAGCATTTGTATTAGTGCTCACATGCAACACTTACAGTCATACGCAGTAACACTCCACCTTATCCATGGTCTAACCTTAGGTTGCTAAGCTATCCATGGTCTAAACTTAGGTTGCTAAGCTCCCATGCAGTTATAATCCAGCCTCAGTAATATTTGGCTCAAGCCTCTGCCCCTGAGACAATGTTAGATGTGTCTAAAATAATTATTTGTTTCTCTGTTCCTGGTCTGTGTTGGAGATTTATTACATAGCAATGAACAATGGGTAGTCAAGTATTGATGATGTCCTCTGACAATTTCCATGCCAACACTTCACAACACAAGGCACCCATTTGGTAACAATGTTAGATTGTCTTCAGCTAATCTTCCTGACACAATGTTAGATTGTCTCCAGCTAATCTTCCCATCAGTCCATGAACCAGTTTTGTATCACTCTCTTGGCACTTCCACTCCTGTTCGTGCATGTCTCACCTTTTGCATGATGTGTAAACAACATCCAGCATCTGAAACTCATGCCAGATTTCAAATGTTGATTGTACTATTAGCTGCAGGTGTGGGTTTATAGTGAAACCAGTGAGTGAACAAAACTTAGTATACGCAAGCCACTCACACCACTTCTGTGTGTGTCAGTTGTATATACACTCAAATAAATAGCCAGCAGAACTGGATTCCTGATATTTTCTGTAACGGAAACTTTTGAAATGCTTTACTTTGCTACTATAGCCTTCAAGCTGTTTGTCCCCAGCTTTAAGGGCATTTGCATTCAGATCATTGCCATGCTTACAATAACCGTAGGCAAACAGTTTCTTCAGTCAGGTTATACATGAAGCTATCTGTTTGCAAACCTGTACTCTACCCTTCAAAACTTGGAACTTGGCTTGCGGTTCAGTGTCAATATCATGGGATCAAGTTCTGAAAATACACATTCCAGGAAAACAAAGTTGATTGGAATGAGCCAACTTGACCCAAAGAAGATCAGCCTAACTCAATCAAGTGTTTCATTTAGCTGTGTGTAGTGCTACAGTCTACATGCGTTAAGTATACTGCTAACTTTGTCCACTCCCTCCTTAATCCCCCCAGATTTAGAGGTACAGGTGGAAAAGGCCCTCAGGAAAGGACATATACTAACCGACCTGACCACATGCCTGGCGACCGGAGCTCCAGGGTCTGGGAAGACCCATCTCCGATATTTGCTCTATAGACAAATACCACCAGAGATACGAATAAGCACCGAATGCATCGAGGAAGCACAGAGAGCGATCATCAGCAGTCTCGATTCTGAGGACCACGAAGAGAGCCAGTGGAAGCCGGTACACAGTGATGACCTCAAGGAAATAGTGGCAGAAGGAGTCTCTGCAGGTGTGCAAGGGACCGATGATCTCCCCCTTCAAGAGCCACACCCTTCCAAGTCAGATCACTCTCCTGATGGCACCCAATTCGAAGGCTCTACTAGCCGTGTCCCAGACCCAGTTGGCCCCGCAGCAGAGCCAATGCCACCAAAGCCTCAACTGCAATCTACTACCGGTACAGCCACCCATACACCATTAACAACACCGCCTTATTCTGTAGTTGTTGCGCAAAAGAGAGGACCCACTCGCATGCAAGCCATCGATCTGCCAGAAACAGCAGACGTTCTCAAGCTGATGAAAACCTTGGCTACATCTAGACAGCCGCTACGAGCCCACTGGATGCACTACATCGACTCAGGTGGGCAGCCTCAATTCTTGGAGGTACTGGCTGCATTTGTTCGCAACATATCCCTGCTAATACTCCTCATCAAACTCTCAGAGGAGCTTTCTGCTCCACCCAGTGTGGAGTACTTCAGTCCCGATGGCAAATCCCATGACCTTGGGGTTTTCCCACTCTCCAATGAGCAATTGCTAGTTCAGGCAGCCCAGTTGTCCCTGTTCCATCGTTCCCGAATATCGCTTCCCCATGTGGAGACAGAGCTATCACAGACGAAAACCATCGTCGTAGGCACTTTCAAAGACCAGGAGAACAAGTGCAAGGAAAGCAGGGGTGAGAAAAACGATCGAATGAAGCAAATTCTTGAACCATTCAAGGAGCAGCTTATCCCCCGATCGGAATCCGAGATCATCTTTCCTGTCAATGCAAAGTCAGCTGGCCAGGGTGAGAATGAAGATCCAGTTGCATCTGAGCTGCGTGCGGTCATCCAGAAGCTTGCACCCCGACTTAGGATGCTATTTCCTCTGCAATGGTACTTCCTGGAAATGGAGCTGAGGAAGCTGGGCCTGAAAATCGTCACCAAATCTGTGTGCTGGGAAATTGCCAGAAAGCTTGAGTTTGAATCGAAAGAAGGCCTAGAGGCAGCCCTTCATTACCTCCATGAGGCCAACCTCTTCCTCTACTACCCTGATATTCTCAGCAACACCGTCTTTGTTGTACCCCAGGCTGTGATCAGCATCATCACCCACCTCTATGAGCATCATGTTGAGCTGGAGGATGCCCCAGATTCTGATATCGTATCAGAAGATGATTTGCGATATCGTGATCAAGCACTCTTCACTGCTGACGTTCTCAGCTCAGTTGATAGTGACTACAGCAAGGCTGCATTCCCAGATGACGACCTTTTGAAGCTGCTACAGCACAGGTTAATAGTCGCCGAAATGCCATTTCCTATCAATGGTATAACATGCTACATGATGCCAAGTCTCCTACCAGCACTTGAGGAAGGGGATATCATTCGACCACAATTCACAGCTGCCAGTGCCCTTCTAGTCACCTTCCCAGAGGGATGGGCTCCCATTGGGCTCTGCTGTGCCACAGTTGTCTCACTGCTTTCACGCAAAGCCAAGCTTCCATTGAAGATTGCAGATTTCGTATCCAGCATTGTCTTGAAGCTCTACAAGAATCGACTGGAGTTCTCGATTGGTGATCACCCTGGCGTGGTAACATTGGTGAACACCATGAAGCAGTTTGAGCTGCATCCAAGTTCCACTCTCCCAATCAAGCTTCTCCCTTTGATCAGGCAGGCTATCGACCAAAGCATGGAAGAAGCATGTACAAAGTATTCGTACAAAGCATCACACCGGTTCGCATTCACATGCAACTGTGGAGAGTCTCCTACTCATGCCGCACTGATTTCCACAGACGAATCCTCCGTCCAATGCACCAAGGATCCTGAAGAAGTGGAACCCCTGTCAGACAAGCAGAAGCTATGGGTGCTGCCACTGGATTGCTATAGTGAGTGACTTGGCTGCTTCAACACTGGTAACATTGTTAGCCAAATTGTGATCTAAACATACTTTGTCTGATCCAGTATACCATGCTATAATGAGTATATAGACTGAAACAGAATTTTGCCTTTACCGAAAAATTTGGTTAGGGTATCAGAGCTTTATGGTTGACCAAAGTTTGACAATCATAAGAGCTCTCAGCTTTGATCATTTCAAGCATCTATACTAATCTTTATGTTTATATAGCGATTGTTTCCCTGATACTACATATCCTTGAGCGTAATAGGTAAACTGACTTCATTTCTGTTCTGTTATTGCTATAAAGGTTGCTACATTTTGGTTTAATCTGTAGAAGGAAATGACGATAAGTGAAGTTGTTTGAGGAAAACAGCTTTGATAACTACCTTCAAGGCAGTAATTTACGGTCTGGCGTTTGAAATCTTGCACTGAAATGTATGGTCATACAGCATTGGTTCCTGTACTCTTTGTTTTACTGCAGCTGGCTCCGATAAGGTGGATGTGCAGATCCAGACAGAAATCATTGAGACAAAGCACCAGCATGTACAAGCAGGGACTACCACACCACCACCTCAAAGTATGTGCTGAAATAGATGACCCATCTAAAATAATTTTGCAGCTATTTGTTCTCAGAATCGTACTTTTCTAGAATCGATTGAAGACCATCTTGACTCAGCGCTGCACATATATTACAATTTAGGTGTGCCATTCATGCATATAGTATGCCAATGGTGACATGCATGCGGCATGAGTGCCCATTGCATTTACAGCAGACATTGCTGTTATCAAGGAGACAGAATTGTGGAAATTGAGTTGAATTAGACCCAGTTCCCAGTCCCCATATTTGATGCGTTCTAAGCCCTGTTTGTTAAGAAACAAAATTTGAGTGGCCACTGCTCAAATCTGATCCATAAACAGCAATTACTTACTGTGAAATCTTTTTCTTTGCAGTACACTTACGTGGAGTCAACATCGTCGCACAAACAACATTCATTCTCACACAAGAAACACAAAACCTTCAGTTTGAGGGTTACGGCTTCAAACTACATGTTCCAGAAGGCAGTCTACCAGCTGAAGTATCAGAAGCAAAGCTGACCGTACAAGTTAGTCTGTCTGGTCAGTTTCAGATGCCTCCTGACTGTGAGCTCATCAGTGCAGTCTACTGGGTGTACAGTCCCCACAAGTTCACAAAGCCCCTCACCGTTGAGATACAGCACTGTGCTGTCCTCTCCAGTGATCAGCAGTGCTCACAGCTCACCTTCATTTCTACCAAATGCACCCAGAAAGAGCTACCTTACTCCTTCAAAACGAGAGATGGAGGTGTCTTCAGTCACCACAGTTCGTACGGTAGCTTGTCGCTAACCCAGTTCTCTGGGGTTGGGGTTGTCAAACGGAAATTTTCTCGAAGGTCCCGCCGAGTCCAACCTTATCCGCCCACTTCCGTTCAAACCACCCATGATCAGCCGAAGCAACTAGCATCTGCTAACACAGAAATATCCTCACTCTCAACTCCATCAGTAGGAGCTGTTGAGAGCTTAGAAATTGCTGGCCACGACAAGAAGGTCTTTGACCAGTATTGTGGTCAAGTCTATACCAGGAAAGGTGTGAATGACTGCAGAGTGCACTTTGTGATCACCAAGAACCTCGATGCTCACCGCACTGTAAGAATACCCATTATACATGTGCATACTATGCTGAATGGCCTCAGAGCAATTTTTCAACATCCAATCTTCTCCCAATACAGGCTGTGGAGGTTTTCTACACCAGGACATCACATGTCAGAGAAGATACCGAAATGAGCCTTGGATTTGACGGGGAAAACATTTCGCTATCCGTTCCGAGGAAAGGTGTGAAGCTGAAGAGTGGCTGGAAAATCATTCCACTTTATGATCCCATAGTAAGTCACAAATAACTATTGCAAGTCACAAAAAACTATGGTTATTATGGTAGTACTCTAGCTAGTACTGAAGTGAAGGGTTGCTTGCCTGTGTGTTTTTGTGCAGATTAGGAAAGGGAATGTTGATCACTTCAGTGGTGGTCAGATGATTCCCAGGTGTGAGCTGCTCCTTAGATGGCCACATGCAGACAAACCTCACGTGTGCCTTGAGCATGGAATTGACCTGATTGGAGCAACGGGTTGCTCATTCTTTACCCTCTACATCCCAGATGCAGGTGAGCAATTTAGTGATCATTTTGTATTAGCAATGTCAACTTAGAGCTACATGGACATTCACTGTTACCCGTGAAGAATATTTTTCCGAGCCTGATATTTGCCGTATTGATCTTCCAGCTGCAGGCACACTGCCTCCAAGTCCTGGAGTACCGTCTGCTAGCAGTAAAAGCAGTGTACTCTCACCCACAGGTTGGTCATTTGCTAATACTAATTGTCATATCTTGTTGCTATACCAACATAAATGTAGGGATGAATGCATTGTGTCAACATTAAAACTTCATTAATTTGGGATGAGTGTTAGTAGCTCTGCAGTGATAATGAGAGTGTCAGACTACCTCAGCAACTCTATCATGTAGTCATAATGCATCGTGTATCTTTACTTTTCATCAGGTGCTATTCCAAATGAGTTCTCATCGGAAATTACTACTACTCAGATGTTAGTACAGGAAGGAACTAAAACACTTGGTAGGTCGCTAGTGCTTACATATAGCTTCCTTTGTAACCGGTCACTTAGATATCAGCATTACAATACGGTTAACACTTTGCATCCACTGCAGATATCCAAGACCTTGCTGACATCACCGTCTATCTCCACCCACTGGGTAGAACAGCAGTGATCCACCTGGGTCTAGTCCTGGGCCTTGACTACAACCGACTCAGGCCCTTGATAGACTCTCCGGGCTTCCTTACTGAGATGCTGGCTGGGTGGCTGCAGAGAGTGGATCAGGTGCAAAAGGCTGGAGTCCCAACATGGCGGAGACTGGTGGAAGCTTTGAGAGACCCACGAGTAGGCCAGAATGGGATTGCCAGTGAAATAGAGAAGGACCGGCAATGAACACAATGATACACACAGTCACACACTTCTGTATTTCTGTTGATACTCTGCTGTCAACTTTCATTGTCGCACACTCTGTTTTTGTTGTTCTTCATTTTGTGTTGGATCTTTTCTCATGAATAACGGATATACCAGAGGATTTGCAAGTTATAATGAAGTGTTAATAATGTAAAAGGATACCAACATGTGCATGCTAGATAAGTCCATTCAGTGTACAACCCTACAGATATGATCTTTTTTGGTATCCCTACATCCTGTATACGTAATGCCATTTTTTAGCAGCCATGCATGTGCAGATATGCTATATAGCTGCAGGGGTGCTGCAGAGTGTGGATCAGGTGCAGAAAGCTGGAGTCCCAACATGGAAGAGACTAGTGGAGGCTTTGAGAGACCCGTGCAAATTAGGCATGCATGAGTATAGACCTGGCAGATAATTCTAATAATGGTGAAATAGCAATAATTATGAACGAATAACTATAATAATGTACATGCAGTCACAGTTCTCTTCACACTACTGTTGATCAACTTTCATTGTAACAATTGTGATTGCATGGTCATTTACACAAATGTACGAATTTAATGTCATTGCAATAATAATATGATGTGCAGGATATGCAGCAAGCAGTGTGCTGCAATCAGTTGCAAAATGACGGTGATACGTACATCACTCACATATACAGTATGTGATGGCACATACGTGCATAGCAATTATGCTGGTCTGGTAAAGAGTTAACTGAAGGCATTAGAAAGCATACAGATACAGGCAGCAGAAGTGGAGCTAGTCGACTGTATATTCTTCAACATTATGCATGCACTCATCATAGTGCGTCACTTCTGATTTTACACTATGCACCTTTATATATAGTCTCATGCCCAGACTTCCACCCTCAACTACGTATATAGTCTCATGCCCAGACTTCCACCCTCAACTACATGTACATATATAGTCTCATGGCCCCAGACTTCCCCCTCCCCCCCGGCCCCCAACTATAGTCTCATGCCCAGACATCCACCCTCAACTACGTATATAGTCTCATGCCCAGACTCCCCCCCCCCCCCCCCCCCCCCCTCATGCCCAGTCATCCACACCCACTAGCGTGGCTGGATGGCTGGGCACACGCACAAGATCGAGACTACACCTTCTTGCTAATGGTCTGTTATGTAACAGTACTCCTTTGCTGTACAGCACCACTGATGGGAATGAATATCCACTGATATGACAACTATGCATAAAAAACCACTGGCTGGAATGGAAATGGAAAACCAAATGGTTGACTACTGCCTGGAAAACCACACAACAAACCAAGTCTCATAAACGGCTTGTATCTGATATTCATCACGTCCAGTAAGAGCACTCCTTGCCAGGTGGTGTGATGAGTCAACCTACAGAGAAAGAGGACACAGTTATGCCTTTCACTCAGGAACGTGCACAACCAGGTGTTCTGTAGATCTTTTTGCAAGAGAAACCATCATGTAGAGTGGCTAATTAGCAGACCAGAAACCACCATGTAGAGTGGCTAATGAGGAGACCAGAAACCACAACGTAGAGTGGCTAATGAGGAGACCAGAAACCATCACGTAGAGTGGCTAATGAGGAGACCAGAAAATTAATGCTAGCACTAACAGGTACCATGGGAACAACGGCTTTACATCCCCTCCGAAGGATGTGGTGTAAACTACTTTGGATGGAAACACTTTCAAGACAACACCTGTTCATTTTCTAGGGTAGAGCTGAGTAGACTCCTAAGACAGAAAGAAATCTCCTATACCATGGTGGGACATGAACCAGCGACCTTGTGATAAGCAATGTTCAACCAGCCACCCCATTAGGTGGCTGCCACCAGCACTCAGTACCACAACGGAGGACAGAGCCACAGCAGAGCAGCCAGGATCAGCTGGCTTTCTAATGGCTTCTCCAACTGCAAGCCGCTACAGGAGCTACAGGCGCACAGGATAAGTGAAGGGTTTGTGCGTAAAGCTTGATAATATGTGTGTGCATACATATACCGTACCACCGAGGCGCTTGCTAACGTGCCGTGTTTGACTCACTCTTGCTTCCAGCCTGGCAGTCATATCATCACAGAATCCGACGTCCTTCCACCCAGAGACTTGCTATTCTGCCGTGCTTTCCCATCGCGTGTCTTACTCGGAGTAACAGAGCACCCCAAAAGTACACCCTCGAACCGCATGGCCATCTTGCGACTTCCGGGTTGACCGCGCCCCCTCGCATTCTTGCATGATTAATCGAATCGTGGCCGGACAGATGACAGCTGAAGATCAGCCCCGCCCACTGGTGCTGGCTGTTGCTTCTGCTTCTTGCGGGCTATTATCAGAGAGTGAAACTTCTGACGTTTGGATTTCTTCCTCACAGTGCAGTAGTGTAGTGTACCACAGCACCAACCAGTGCTGTGATAAATGAATGAAACAACACAGGAGACGACTAGTCTCGTTCCCAGATGATTTTTCGCATGTAAAGTCTGGCCCGCGAGACTAGGAGACGACTGCTGTGATGGCCGCGATTGCTTGTGGAACATGAGCCACAGGTGCTTGATACATTAGTGCTACCTGGAGAAAAAGAAAACATGTTATCACTCCTAACAGGATGTATGCAATAGTGTGAAGACAGTGGTTATATTGCAATAATGATGCATGTGCACTGAACTTTCGTAGGAGTGAATGACCTACCGTACTATGATGTGAGTAATCAGAATCAGCAGTGAGTATATGCAGATACTTAACGTGAAGTCATACTGATATATCGTACTGATTGTAGACATCACTATAACTTTGTATGCACCTGCATGTTGTTCTGCCCAGATGCTTTTAGTTGGTGAAAATGTATACGTATACTGCTAAAGCACAGTAAGGAAGATACCATGCAACTCTCAGATAATCAGATCTAATGTCGTATAGCATGCATGCATCACATACCCACAATGCAGTACAGATCTGCAAGGTTTGGGCTCCATCTGTTCCCAGTGCACACAGCTACCATCCTCCCTTCTAGAACCAGACTGACGTCACAGCCATAGAGCACAGCTGAACCCTCTGTTGTGTCACTGTATAGTTCTCCAATGTGCCATTCCATGAGGGAACAGGCGGGCCACAGTCAACTGAATCGAAGCAGAGGTAGAAATGCTGCGTACTGTATGCCCGCATTTCTGTTATCGGTATACCAGACCAAAAAGCATTGCTCTCTTCATACCTACCTGACAGCACATCACTGTCACTATATCAACATCAGGCTACGAAATAACAACACAAGAACTGTGTCTGAAGCAGCATAGCAGGTACACCACACGCACATGCTGCACACTGTCCCAGCAAACCATGCAGGTGTTCTGCAGGACATGTGCGGGTCAGTGGCACGAACAGACTGTGAAAGCAGTAGTAGCTCCAATTACTGACTTCAACACAGGGGCTGTGAGTCAGGTTGAAGTTAGATATGGACGGCTGCACATATGAATGGAAACAGGAAATGGTGTTGGTACTGAGCTATCATTAGCATGTCTAGAATGCCTATATTTCTAAAGGTTAGCTACTTCCAGGGTGCATACAGTAGATGCATGCATACTTGTGGGCTGCCCAAGTTGTACAGCGAATGCAAGTCGAGCAGTGCAGTGTGCTACTGTACTCGTCGGGTACAACAACTGAGCAAGTACATGGCCAAAGGTACGTTAATGTGAAGCGCATGCATTGTGAATTTGTACAGTGCTTAGGTATATACAATCTATACAGTGCAAGAATTAACAGGGAACATACCGCAGTCAGTGCACAGTATGAGGTTACATCACCCATGCAATATTAAAAGTCTCACTGCAAGGACTAAATGCAGCAGAGGTGAGAACAAAACACCGCCTCAAGGGCATGCAATGCAACTATGCATTTTACCTTCCTAGAATGATAGTAATTAGCTTGTTCTATATTGAGATATATGATAGATGCTCAGCATACTTATAATTACACAGCTTGTGCAATAGCAGGGCTGTGGGAGTACGCAAATCATTATTGCTACCCTTACCACAGCATATTTAAGTCACGATCGAGCACTTGCAACAAATATTGATGGACATAAGTGTAATATAAAATAGAGCTATTTGCCAAGAGGCTCTGACTGTCTGTCAGTGTTGACTATGAGCTTAGGATGTAATATAAGTTGGCTTCACAGGTGCCAACGGCAAGTAGTACAAACCCTGCAACATGCTTAATTAGGCTGCTAATAATATTCATGAATTGTGTACCTTCACCAGGATTGCTGCAGTCTGTGCAGGGCTATAATTATAGAGGCTTAGTGCTCAGTTCAGATTTAGCCTGCCAGCTACTTCACGATTTTTGTGGCACATTTCAGGCCCCATAGCCACTCATTAAGTATTCTGGGGATAGCTTTTTACCTAAACAACTGCCATCTGGGAGTTAGAAAATAATTTTGTAAGCATTTGCAAACACCATTTCTGAGTAGTACTTCTTGCAAACAACTAGTTAGAAAGTAGCTAATATCATTCCTGAACGGTAATTCTAGCAAACTGTATTCTGGGAGCTTGAAAGCGTCTCTCTTCCGTATGCATCTGAGTGTCAATTATTTTCACTCATGCCTGCCATTGAAGTAACAAACCTAATGTCAATATAAAACTATCTGCTATAGTAGATTGCATTCACCCAAACTTACAGAAAGTATCCTTGTTTACAGATCATGTCTGTTCAACAGATGACATCAGCCTTACCATACAGTACTTGAATACTTAGCAAATACAGTACCAGCGCCTAACGTTATGTGCTAGTTGCTAGTGTCCAAGACAGAAGATGGGAGCCATCAACACTCTGCTGAATAGAATCAGTGGCCATTCTACATGAGATGAAAACTGAAAAACTGGTTTCACAGCTGAATTAATTTTTCCGATTTCTGTCATCCCCAAAACGGAACGAATGACGTCATTTCAATTTCCTGAAAAACAGGATATTGATTGGCCAAATTATACACTGACCCCCCCCCCCCCCCCCCCCCCCCCCCCCCTTGCTTAATGATAACTTGAATTATGAGACAATGATGGGAAACTATGAATGGCAGGTCTGCATGCCTGCTAACATATCATGTCCTGTCCTGACACTCTCCAGTGTGACAATGGCCCCTGCAGTGCACACACACCAATGCAGAAAACTCAAACCAACTAGCGGCATGCTCATAGCAGACCTGAGGATAAGTGAAGGGTTTGTGCATAAAGCTTGATTATGCATGTGTGCGCATTCATACACCGTACCACCTCAATTGACACTCAATCAATCATGCACCTGAATTCCTGTCATTATTTCACTCAAAGGTCCTAACTACAGCATTGGTCCCATGTCAGCAAGTGAACACTCTAACAACTGACAACAGTCTATTCTGTACTACTCATTCTTGCCATATGGCCTCTCTGCCATGGTCATCAGGTTTACCATGTCACACCAAATGAGGTTTCTGACTGCCACAAATGCAACCGTATCATGTACACTCTGCATGGACTATTATGACAAAGAATTGCATGCAAAAAGATCTTTAAAAACAAACTGTCCTGTATTTTCATCCAGTCATTCACTCTCTTATAATTATTAGCATCGCTAAGCGGCTTTTATAGCTATGGAGGAACTAGTCCTACTTGGAAGTGATGAAATCTCCTCATCAGACTCAGAAATCTTGTGCACATCCAAAGCAGCAGCAGGCTTCATATTCCTTTGAGTAAACAACCTGGTCATAGCAACTATAACATCCGCATCCTGTCAAATTATCAGTGCAGCAATCCGTATTGGATTGGTGACAAATCTCACAACAGCACACACAGTTGTACAAAACAATACAGGATATGGAGTGGCAGCTGTCATCAATGAACCTGGAAATATTGTGGTAACGAATTCAGCATTCATTTGTAATGGAAGGGATACAGATCAAAGAGATACTTATTATGGCAATTCATTTGTGAACTGTTCTGCTGCAGGATGTAGTGGAGGTGGAATCAACTTGAGTATCAGGTCCTCCATGTTTCTGTATAGGAATACATTAGGGATAAACCCACCCAGACTTGATGTTAACCTTGAATATCCCTGCTACCAATTTATGATCAATTCAATCCTTATTGGCAACAGAGAGTATACCAAAAGGGGGGTGGGGTATGAAGGCATTTGCGTTCTGTACTCGCGTCTCAGCAAGGTACATGGAAGCACAATAACGATCACAAAACAGCCAGTTTATACATGTAAATGGAACAGCGCAATTTGCTGGGGGTGGAGCTTCTATTGTTATTGAAGAGGAAGTCAGTGCATATATTTTCAAAGAATCTGCATATCCTCCATTTGGCAGTTTTCAATACTCTCTTCTATGGTAACAGAGTGGTGGAGGAGGTCTTTTCTAAAGAAGCATGTCACAGTCACCACACCCTTGAATTCAACAATGTCACATTCAGCAACAACAGTGGAAACCTTGCAGCTCACATGATAATTGCAAAAGATGTGCCTGCTATGCACCCTCACGCAATCATGATCAGAAACTATACATTGCAAATGGAGAAGCTACTGTGGGAAATTCACTTATAATAAACATTTACTGAGTTTACCTGGCAGGAGCAGAAACTTGTATTAATAATGGACACAGTGCATCTACATTCACTTGTGTGGAGATATGTCATTCAAAGTTTACCAACAACATAGGCGTGATTGGATGTGGCGTTTATACCACCACAGAGACATATACTGCACGTGCGTTCCCCATGCAGAATTGACGTCTGCAATAGCTCTTTCACAAGAACTATAATTATGTGTTCAGGTTCACAAACCTTGATTTCCACCATAATTACTCTCCTTTAGCACAATTTCTGCATTACATGAATGCTTCAACTCAGGACCCTGATTCAAAGTTCATATTTAATGATATGTTCTAGACAATAACATCTGACGTACTTACTGAAAGGTCAACTTCAGCTAGGATCTTCCCTACTTATGTTTTGCTTGTCTCACTCGTCATCATGATATTGAGCCACTATTCAACCATTGCTACTAGGGTCTTTCGGAGACATGCAGTGAAGGTATTGGCAACCCTCTTTCTGCTAGCGTATACAACATTTCTTTTTTCCCATGCACGTGAGTGGCATTCCCCATGAGCTTATCGTAATTTTGTTAACATGCCAATGGAGCTAGAACTCCTCTCTATGTAAAATAAGTTTGATTGTTGGTTGAACTAAAACCATATTCCCAGCTAGCAGAATATCGATGAGCAGGGTGAAACACTGTCATGTTTATGATTTACTACCCAAATGTTTGATGCAATAGAATGCAGAATGGTCTCACAACAAAGGTTTAATGCTTATCTGATTCCGATGATACATGAAGGGCTACAAAGTTGTAGCCTCATTTTGAGTATATGAATCACTTTGTTGTCAAGTTAGCTCATTGTCAAGTTAGCTCATTGCATGGGTCATACAATAATCAATTTGTCATACGTAGTGTCATCGATTCGAAAGGAATGTACACATACATTTCTGGACATCAATCCTCTTAGCTATTCAAATTTGTTGCCATAACTAAAGCTTGATCAAGATTGGATCAATGCTGATACATTGCTAACACACAGTTCTCAAACCTAGTTAGCTAACGCTACCATCATCTAATGTCACGAGTCGGACTTAAGCAATCAGAAGCACAATCCGTGTTACAGGATCTGAAAATGAAAGCCCACATGGGCCATATATCTGGCCGCTCTGTGCAAAAGAAATGTAACAGCTTGGATTGTTCATCGACCTGTAGGCATGACAAGTTGGGCACTGTAACCAATCCCCTCCCAACTGCACTTGATCATCATGATGTGGTCACCAATACCAATCTCCCTCAAATTGCAGCTGATCTCAAGGTGGTCACTGAAACTGCACCTGATCATCATGAAGTCACCAATACCAATCTCCCCCGAATTGTAACTGATCACGACTTGGTCGCAAAAACCGAACCCCTCCCAACTGCGGCTGATGGTGATGTGGTCACCAACAACCCCCCGTCAGCACAGACGTCACGTAAACGTAAAAGGAAATACAACACTCGTTCCACAGGCAATGCACCACCACAGTTCTCAAAGACAATATGCAAAGGGAACTCGATTAATTGACCCATAATATCAAACCCTCAGATGCAATTTGATCCCAAGCATACAATTTGGCACTCATCTGCCATCTGCACCTCCCACCAATGTGTAATATTACCCATTCCGGTGAACGAGATTGGGGGCTGGACAGAAGAGTGTGATCTAGGTTGTTAAGTAGGATGTATTGATACTACAGTTGGACTGTCAGTATATATACACCAATATGTTGACATATCAAGTCTCCTGTGCACTGTAGTCTGTACCTTGATCCTTTTGCCTGCCGCGACTGTGTCCCTTCTGTGTAAAGGCTGGTTGCTTCACAGTGACGACCGAGTAGCTCTTCTGTGACAGTGGGAACAGCTGTTGAATCTCTGAAAGGCAGGCTGACTTGGCAGTGCTGAGCTCAGATTTCAACTTCTTGATGCACGCTTTCTTACTCTCCTCACCACCCGTTGCCAAGCAGATGTGGAAGTCCGTGTAGAGGGAGTGCAGAAGCAAGCACAGCATGTCCAAGCAACTTGTAAATAGCTCACTGTGTGATAAACAAAATAGGTTGCACATGAGTCACACTTTAGACACGATACCAACAAGAGTATAAGACATCTCAAAGTGCAGGTGGGGATGGTGTGTGTGTGCACTGATTGCCAGCACCTTGTCATCAAAATGCAGTTGCAATTTAATGACCAACCAGAACCATCAAAAATGACATCACATCGATTCTGATTGGTCACTTTTAGATTTCAAATGCTATTTCGGAGTTGCAAACTATGGTGTGTGTGTGTGTGGGTGTGTGTGTGTGCATGCATGCACTGTAAAAAGAAAAGGGTTGTTTTAACCAGACTCTGATGGTCACCATATCAATGTCTCCTCCACTGTGGTGATCAAAGGATGTACCCACAGCCACAAATGTTGTGTAGCTTCACTTCTAATGGTTTGTAATTATAGGTACGTGACTTAGCTTAATTGTTTACCCATATATAGTGGTCAAGAAGTGTACTAAATGATCTGCTTGGATGACGCACTTCAGTCATTCTTCAGTTACCTGGAACTAAGAAACTTGACCTAGGTTATATAACTCAACAGGCCTACTAGGTTATCCTATAGAGATCAAAGTAGGCTGCACTTGTGTGCTCATTCCTTGATGACAATGCAAGGAGGCACTGAGATGCAAGTGAGGTGACCACAGCCTGGTTAAAACAACCCTTCTCTTTTTGTAGTGTGCACGTGCAGATGTACACGCACATGCACAAACAATGAAATTGACAGGTGGGTTGTACTTTTCCCATGCCTACCTGCTGTCAGTCTGTCTGTCAACAGCTCCAGAGCAGATCACCTGCATGAGAAGTGGCACCCACTCCAGGGTGGCTGCCTCACTGACACAGATGGAACCTAGCATCGAACCAACCAGGTTTAGCCGGAGCTTGAGTGCTGCATACAGCATTGTCTTGCCCTGTTCATCACTGGGCATGCCCTCCTGTGTCCATGCAAGTTGGGAGGAAGAAGAGAGAAGGAAAAGAAAACACTCAAAGAGGATCTCCAAACAGGTTTGTTGGAGGATATTTGCACTTACCACGTGCACCACCCAAAACAACATAAGCAGGACATATGCAGCTTACTCACACTCACCCCACAATATTGTGGGGTGAGTGTGAGTAAGCTGCATGCCACTGAGGAGAGAATGAAACTACTGAGTGTCAGTAAGGTCACAGTAGCAAGTTTGTGGTAGAGCACTGTCATAGTCTAGCTGGGTCTGGCACAGGTTGTCGTGTCAGTATAATAAACATTACAAGTAGCTTCGCTCGCTTAGCTCGCTTAGCTCGCTCAGCTACTTCCCCCTCGTTCGCTACGTGAGTAATCTGGCGCCGGACAGCTTGCATCCATTTCAACTGCTCCTCGATTGCATCCGCTTCAACTGCTGCTCCCCGATTGTGTCCGATTCGGCTGCTGCTCCCCGATTGCGTCCGCTTCGACTGCTGCTCCCCGCCAGCTGTTCTACACCTCTGTTTGAAGATTAATGACAACCAGTAAAGGCAAGCAATACTGGCAATAATCACAAGATGGCTTCAGGAAATAATCGCAAGGTTTAATTTACAGTATCGCCCAACACTACTCACCCCAATAACATCTTGCAGTATAGACTGCCTCTGTCCAACCAAAGCACAACTTGATGTATTTCTTGATACGTCCGTACCTTTTCGAAAGCTGCCAGGAAGGTGGATATCTGTGTCTTGAGAGGTCCCAGTAGTTCTTCATGTGTAGTGGACTGTGCGTGCATACATGCCAGCACTAGCTCCAGGAAGGGCTGCTGCCACTGGAGGCCTGTCTTTGGAGCAGCAACACCACTGCAAAGGGGAGGGAGGAGGAGGGGGAGGGACAAGTTGAAACAGGTAGCAATGACACAATTATTTCCCAAGTATTCAAAATCATTACATTTCGTGCTAAACTTCTTCAGTGAATGCTGCCACATGAGTTGGGGAGTTATGCACCACTTTCCGTCAGTTGTGTTGCACAGTTTCTATATTATGCTCTCTCCCCTGCATAGTTATGCTCTTGCTATGATCACTTTGAAGATATGTACTGACTCTACAGGATGGAATGGTAACTAGGTGAACGTTGGGGTCAGTGGGAGTAAGGCGCATGCATCTTAGTCACTGCAAGGATGACTAACCTGCTTTAGAGAATGAGGTGTTAAGCCCGTTTACACCAGGCTTTAAACCGGTTCAGGATCCTAAACCAGATACATTTAACCGGATATGGATTGGAAACTGGTTTCCACAACCTACCTCAGGATGTGGGATGAACCAGGCAGGACTGATTATAGGAAGGAGTTGTTTTTTAAGTGGATTATCTGCTGCACATTGTAGCTGTCAATATTCATGACAAGTAGTCCAGCCTACTGGCTCCAAAGTTGCAGTGTGGACAGTCTTTACAGAATGAAAGTTGTGAGGTCAGAATAGTTGTGGGAGAGGATTGATTAGCAAAGCTACGCACTCAGTCTCCCACCTGCTGGCTCTGGTGGCCCTTTTCTATCATATACACACATCACTGGACACACGACAAAATTAATAGACACCTACCTATAAGCGCCATCTCCACTTTCTACACAGCACTCAATGGTCTGCACAAGCCACTCATCCCACAGGAGTCCTCAAACACACTGAAGTACAGTAGTAGTTGTGTAAACTCGTGGACAACCAATAGTGGTCCATGATGACCACATGATAAACCCTTTCATCACATGATCTACCAGTAGCAGTCACATAATAAACCCTACTGTCACATGATCTACCAGTAGCAGTCACATGATATGCCTACCATCATAAGATCTGCAGTAGTGGTGACATGTATATCTACCAGTCGCAGTCGCATGATACACCTATAACTCCACAGGAAGGACCTATAAGCGAGATGCGCCTAATAAGAATGACATTTCTCGAATAGGAAGTGCGCTTCAATTCAAATTATGGCTGTTTTCCACTCCGTAGGATCAAAAATGGCAGAGTTTCAGGAAGAAGACTGCAGCACTTAACAGCAAGTCGAGTACCTGGGACAAGCGTTGAACCTGCGCCTAACAGCGAATATGCGTCTATAAGTGAGCTGCACCTAATAACGTGCGACTACGGTATCCTTAAATATGTGCCGGGCTCACCTGAGATGCCAAGTGGTCTAGAAGGTTGAACCGCACTTGCAGGGGAGAGGCCTGTGAGATGTGAACGTTGATGTGCAGGAGAGCATTCCGAAGTGTCCACTGGTCAAGATTCTACAGCAGCAATAGGTTGAGGGTACTCATAGTTTATAATGTACATCAATATCTAACACCATCAATTCCAACCATAAATATTGTTGTTCAATTTCCAAGGTTTCGACTAGTATACTGTAGTCTTCATCAGGGCACACAATACGTAACTGCTAGCCTCGTTCCCAGGCTGTCTGCCGCTTCGTTTTTAGTCGCATACGTGACCTTTGAACCCTTGTCAGATAAGCTGGAAGAAGACCTGATACCACTCCGTGTCCACGTACTTGAACGACAGTCGAATTGATGTTGAGGTACCAGTATGTCCAACCATTGAGAAAGTCATCCATTTTCCCTGCAGCAAAGTCAATGGGTCATAATAGTCACTTAGTATGCATGGCTCCAAAGAAGTGGCGGAATCATGCATTCTTCTACCGTCATCAAAATTGCCGTAACTACATACCCATGCAGTAATGTTACAACACGCCACCAGTAGCTAAGCTATCTCACTTCTCCACCTCACGTTCCAGCTTGAGCCTGCTATCTATGCTTCTCAGAGGCAGTAAAAATGGGAGCAAAGTGGCCGTGCAATGTGTGTGTATCCAGTGCTACCACAAACATTACAAGGAAGCTTTTGTGTGGGAATTTTTTTATGCATAGCTGCTGTTCTGTGTATCCTCTCTGGTACTTATACCCATTCATACTGTGTCAGTGTACCTATTTTATGCACTCCGTAGTCCCTACTAGAAAATAACCACTCATGCACAAAGCTGTTGCTGGCTATATAGCTAGATCAGGAATCCCAGATTAGTGTGAAAGTGTCAAGACAATTTAATATTTGAGGTGAATGTGGTGAAGTAGTCCTTTTCCTCACCAGGATGATGTCAGTCGCATCTAAAACCCAGCCTCCATCCTATTAAAGTTAATAGTGGTCACTCAGTACTTTCACACCGGCGTTAGCCGGTTAGGTTCAGGATAGCTCCTATGCATTATACAACCAACGGGACATTAGCTACTTGAGTTCTGCAATACTCTGACATACACTGCTTACCAGGTACGTAGGAGATACCGACGTTAGCAATTCCCTTGCTGCTTCGGCTTCGACGATGTTCTGGAGGTCACGCAGTTTGATTTGCCGATCGTTCCCGTGCAAGCCCGCGAATCGTCTGCGCTAGCTGCATTCTCATTGGTTAGTATAATTAATCAATTTTTTTGGCGGGGAACTTCCAAATCTTTGACTCCTTGTAATTGGGCAGGTGCGCTTCAACAGAATCCAGTTTTGACGCGTTTGGTGGATACCGGATCGGAACGAGACTACAGGACGATGAAGACGGAGGACTGCCTCGGTGTCGTGCAATTTCGTGCTTGATTAACAGCGAACGAACGCTGTGGCAGCGACATGAAAGCAATTCCCACCCAAGCCTTTAGTCCTTCCAGCTAGCTACACCCTTCTCCTGGTGATCGCCATGGGGTGCTCTACATGGAGGTAGTCTCGGTACCAGACTCTCCGCGCACGTACCGAGACTAACATGGAGGCACATGGATCATAATCACTAGATTTGTGACGGTGAGTCAACCTGCAACCCAGTATGTTTGTAAGTACCACATGTATCATCCCTATATTCATTTTACCTACTTCTCATTGCGTGATGTGCAATCTCGTCGACTGCTTTACTGAGAGGGCTATGGAGTGCTCTACATGGAGTCGAGAAGTCCACATGGGTCATGGTGTTTGGATTGTGATGGTGAGCAACCCACTATCTTTGGTAGTGCCTCCAGCATGATCCCTCCTCCATTCACTTTACCTTATTGTGTGATCACTTCGACTACATACTGTGTGGCTATGGAGTGCTCTACATGGAAGTCCACGTGGAACATGGTGTTTGTGATGATGAGTCCACCAGTATGTGTACCTTCTGCACCATTCCTAGCTTTCCCTAACCTATGTGCGATCTCGCATTACTGTGGAGATGCCATGGATTGCTCTACATGGGGTCCACGTGGATGGGATGGTGAGTCAACCTGTACCACAGTATGTTTTTGTAAATTCCTCCTGCATGATTCCTCCTCCATTCACTTTTCCTTCTCCTACGTATGTGTGATCTCGTCGACTGTGTTACTGAGGGGGTTATATGGAGTGATCTACTTGAAGTCCAGAATTCCACGTGGATCATCGTCTTTGTGGTGAGTGAACCTGTACCCTATTATGTTTTTGTGAATTCCTCCTGCATGATTCCTCCTCCATTCACTTTGCCTTCTCCTACGTATGTGTGATCTCGTCGACTACGTTACTGATGGGATTATGGAGTGGAGCCCAGAATTCCACGAGGATCATGGTCTTTGTTTTGACTCAACCTGCACTCCAGTAGGTTTTTTAAAATTCCTTCTGCATGATTCCTCCTCCATTCACTTTGCCTTCTCCTACGTATGTGTGATCTCGTCGACTACGTTACTGATGGGATTATGCAGTGGAGCCCAGAATTCCACGAGGATCATGGTCTTTGTGGTGAGTGAACCTGCACTCCAGTATGTTTTTGCAAATTCCTCCCGCATGATTCCCCCTACATTCACTTTGCCTTCTCCTACGTATGTGTGATCTCGTCGACTGATGGAGTGATCTACTTGGTGTTCAGAATTCCACGTGGATCATGGTCTTTGTGGTGAGTGAACCTGTACCCTATTATGTTTTTGTAAATTCCTCCTGCATGATTCCTCCTCCATTCACTTTGCCTTCTCCTACGTATGTGTGATCTCGTTGACTGCGTTACTGAGGGGATTATGGAGTGGAGCCCAGAATTCCACATGGATCATGGTCTTTGTGGTGAGTGAACCTGCACTCCAGTATGTTTTTGTAAATTCCTCCTGCATGATTCCTTCCCCATTCACTTTTCCTTCTCCTTTGTATGTGTGATCTCGTCGACTGCATTACTGAGGGAGTTATATGGAGTGATCTACTTGAAGTCCACAATTCCACGTGGATCATGGTCTTTGTGGTGAGTCAACCTGTACCCTATTATGTTTTTGTGAATTCCTCCTGCATGATTCCTCCCATTCACTTTGCCTTCTCCTACGTATGTGTGATCTCGTCGACTGAAGGGGTTATGGAGTGATCTACTTGGTGTCCAGAATTCCACGTGGATCATGGTCTTTGTGGTGAGTCAACCTGCACTCCAGTATGTGTTTGCAAATTCCTCCTGCATGATTCCTCCTCCATTCACTTTGCCTTCTCCTACGTATGTGTGATCTCGTCGACTGCGTTACTGAGGGGATTATGGAGTGGAGCCCAGAATTCCACGTGGATCATGGTCTTTGTGGTGAGTGAACCTGTACTCCAGTATGTTTTTGTGAATTCCTCCTGCATGATTCCTCCTCCATTCACTTTTCCTTCTCCTACGTATGTGTGATCTCGTTGACTGTGTTACTGAGGGGGTTATGGAGTGGAGCCCAGAATTCCACGAGGATCATGGACTTTGTGGTGAGTGAATCTGCACTCCAGTAAGTTTTTGCAAATTCCTCCTGCATGATTCCTCCTCCATTCACTTTGCCTTCTCCTACATATGTGTGATCTCGTCGACTGAAGGGGTTATGGAGTGATCTACTTGTAGTCCAGAATTCCACGTGGAGCATCGTCTTTGTGTTGAGTCAACCTGTACCCCATTATGTTTTTGTGAATTCCTTCTGCATGATTCCTCCTCCATTCACCTTGCCTTCTCCTACGTATGTGTGATCTCATTGACTGTGTTACTGAGGGGATTATGGAGTGGAGCCCAGAATTCCACATTGATCATGGTCTTTGTGGTGAGTCAACCTGTACCCCATTATGTTATTGTAAAATGCCTCCTGCATGATTCCTCCTCAATTCACTTTTGCCTTCTCCTACGTGTGTGTGATCTCGTCGACTGAAGGGGTTATGGAGTGATCTACTTGTAGTCCAGAATTCCACGTGGATCATCGTCTTTGTGGTGAGTCAACCTGTACCCCATTATGTTTTGGTGAATTCCTTCTGCATGATTCCTCCTCCATTCACCTTGCCTTCTCCTACGTATGTGTGATCTCATTGACTGTGTTACTGAGGGGATTATGGAGTGGAGCCCAGAATTCCATGAGGATCATGGTCTTTGTGGTGAGTGAACCTGTACTCCAGTATGTTTTTGTAAATTCCTTCTGCATGATTCCTCCTCCATTCATTTTGCCTTCTCCAATGTATGTGTGATCTCGTCGACTGCGTTACTGAAGGGATTATGGAGTGGAGCCCAGAATTCCACATGGATCATGGTCTTTGTGGTGAGTGAACCTGCACTCCAGTATGTTTTTGCAAATTCCTCCTGCATGATTCCTCCTCCATTCACTTTTCCTTCTCCTACGTATGTGTGATCTCGTCGACTGTGTTACTGAGGGGATTATATGGAGTGATCTACTTGAAGTCCAGAATTCCACGTGGATCATCGTCTTTGTGGTGAGTGAACCTGTACCCTATTATGTTTTTGTGAATTCCTCCTGCATGATTCCTCCTCCATTCACTTTGCCTTCTCCTACGTATGTGTGATCTCGTCGACTACGTTACTGATGGGATTATGGAGTGGAGCCCAGAATTCCACGAGGATCATGGTCTTTGTTTTGACTCAACCTGCACTCCAGTAGGTTTTTTAAAATTCCTTCTGCATGATTCCTCCTCCATTCACTTTGCCTTCTCCTTCGTATGTGTGATCTCATTGACTGTGTTACTGATGGGATTATGCAGTGGAGCCCAGAATTCCACGAGGATCATGGTCTTTGTGGTGAGTGAACCTGCACTCCAGTATGTTTTTGCAAATTCCTCCCGCATGATTCCCCCTACATTCACTTTGCCTTCTCCTACGTATGTGTGATCTCGTCGACTGATGGAGTGATCTACTTGGTGTTCAGAATTCCACGTGGATCATGGTCTTTGTGGTGAGTGAACCTGTACCCTATTATGTTTTTGTAAATTCCTCCTGCATGATTCCTCCTCCATTCACTTTGCCTTCTCCTACGTATGTGTGATCTCGTTGACTGCGTTACTGAGGGGATTATGGAGTGGAGCCCAGAATTCCACATGGATCATGGTCTTTGTGGTGAGTGAACCTGCACTCCAGTATGTTTTTGTAAATTCCTCCTGCATGATTCCTTCCCCATTCACTTTTCCTTCTCCTTTGTATGTGTGATCTCGTCGACTGCATTACTGAGGGAGTTATATGGAGTGATCTACTTGAAGTCCACAATTCCACGTGGATCATGGTCTTTGTGGTGAGTCAACCTGTACCCTATTATGTTTTTGTGAATTCCTCCTGCATGATTCCTCCCATTCACTTTGCCTTCTCCTACGTATGTGTGATCTCGTCGACTGAAGGGGTTATGGAGTGATCTACTTGGTGTCCAGAATTCCACGTGGATCATGGTCTTTGTGGTGAGTCGACCTGCACTCCAGTATGTTTTTGTAAATTCCTCCTGCATGATTCCTTCCCCATTCACTTTTCCTTCTCCTTTGTATGTGTGATCTCGTCGACTGCATTACTGAGGGAGTTATATGGAGTGATCTACTTGAAGTCCACAATTCCACGTGGATCATGGTCTTTGTGGTGAGTCAACCTGTACCCTATTATGTTTTTGTGAATTCCTCCTGCATGATTCCTCCCATTCACTTTGCCTTCTCCTACGTATGTGTCATCTCGTCGACTGAAGGGGTTATGGAGTGATCTACTTGGTGTCCAGAATTCCACGTGGATCATGGTCTTTGTGGTGACTCAACCTGCACTCCAGTATGTGTTTGCAAATTCCTCCTGCATGATTCCTCCTCCATTCACTTTGCCTTCTCCTACATATGTGTGATCTCGTCGACTGCGTTACTGAGGGGATTATGGAGTGGAGCCCAGAATTCCACGTGGATCATGGTCTTTGTGGTGAGTGAACCTGTACTCCAGTATGTTTTTGTGAATTCCTCCTGCATGATTCCTCCTCCATTCACTTTTCCTTCTCCTACGTATGTGTGATCTCGTTGACTGTGTTACTGAGGGGGTTATGGAGTGGAGCCCAGAATTCCACGAGGATCATGGTCTTTGTGGTGAGTGAATCTGCACTCCAGTATGTTTTTGCAAATTCCTCCTGCATGATTCCTCCTCCATTCACTTTGCCTTCTCCTACATATGTGTGATCTCGTCGACTGAAGGGGTTATGGAGTGATCTACTTGTAGTCCAGAATTCCACGTGGAGCATCGTCTTTGTGGTGAGTCAACCTGTACCCCATTATGTTTTTGTGAATTCCTTCTGCATGATTCCTCCTCCGTTCACCTTGCCTTCTCCTACGTATGTGTGATCTCATTGACTGTGTTACTGAGGGGATTATGGAGTGGAGCCCAGAATTCCACATGGATCATGGTCTTTGTGGTGAGTCAACCTGTACCCCATTATTTTTTTGTAAAATGCCTCCTGCATGATTCCTCCTCAATTCACTTTGCCTTCTCCTACGTGTGTGTGATCTCGTCGACTGAAGGGGTTATGGAGTGATCTACTTGGTGTCCAGAATTCCACGTGGATCATGGTCTTTGTGGTGAGTGAACCTGCACTCCAGTATGTTTTTGTGAATTCCTCCTGCATGATTCCTCCTCCATTCACTTTGCCTTCTCCTACATGTGTGATCTCGTCGACTGAAGGGGTTATGGAGTGATCTACTTGTAGTCCAGAATTCCACGTGGAGCATCGTCTTTGGCGTGAGTCAACCTGTACCCCATTATGTTTTTGTGAATTCCTTCTGCATGATTCCTCCTCCATTCACCTTGCCTTCTCCTACGTATGTGTGATCTCATTGACTGTGTTACTGAGGGGATTATGGAGTGGAGCCCAGAATTCCACATGGATCATGGTCTTTGTGGTGAGTCAACCTGTACCCCATTATGTTTTTGTAAAATGCCTCCTGCATGATTCCTCCTCAATTCACTTTGCCTTCTCCTACGTGTGTGTGATCTCGTCGACTGAAGGGGTTATGGAGTGATCTACTTGGTGTCCAGAATTCCACGTGGATCATGGTCTTTGTGGTGAGTGAACCTGCACTCCAGTATGTTTTTGTGAATTCCTCCTGCATGATTCCTCCTCCATTCACTTTGCCTTCTCCTACATGTGTGATCTCGTCGACTGAAGGGGTTATGGAGTGATCTACTTGTAGTCCAGAATTCCACGTGGATCATCGTCTTTGTGGTGAGTCAACCTGTACCCCATTATGTTTTGGTGAATTCCTTCTGCATGATTCCTCCTCCATTCACCTTGCCTTCTCCTACGTATGTGTGATCTCATTGACTGTGTTACTGAGGGGATTATGGAGTGGAGCCCAGAATTCCATGAGGATCATGGTCTTTGTGGTGAGTGAACCTGTACTCCAGTATGTTTTTGTAAATTCCTTCTGCATGATTCCTCCTCCATTCATTTTGCCTTCTCCAATGTATGTGTGATCTCGTCGACTGCGTTACTGAAGGGATTATGGAGTGGAGCCCAGAATTCCACATGGATCATGGTCTTTGTGGTGAGTGAACCTGCACTCCAGTATGTTTTTGCAAATTCCTCCTGCATGATTCCTTCTCCATTCACTTTGCATTCTCCTACGTATGTGTGATCTCGTCGACTGAAGGGGTTATGGAGTGATCTACTTGGTGTCCAGAATTCCACGTGGATCATGGTCTTTGTGGTGACTCAACCTGCACTCCAGTAGGTTTTTTAAAATTCCTTCTTCATGATTCCTTCTACATTCACTTTGCCTTCTCCTACGTATGTGTGATCTCGTCGACTACGTTACTGATGGGATTATGGAGTGGAGCCAAGAATTCCACGAGGATCATGGTCTTTGTGGTGAGTAAACCTGCACTCCAGTATGTTTTTGCAAATTCCTCCTGCATGATTCCTTCTACATTCACTTTGCCTTCTCCTACGTATGTGTGATCTCGTCGACTGATGGAGTGATCTACTCAATTGGTGTCCAGAATTCCACGTGGATCATGGTCTTTGTGGTGAGTGAACCTGTACCCTATTATGTTTTTGTAAATTCCTCCTGCATGATTCCTCCTCCATTCACTTTGCCTTCTCCTACATATGTGTGATCTCGTTGACTGCGTTACTGAGGGGATTATGGAGTGCAGCCCAGAATTCCACATGGATCATGGTCTTTGTGGTGAGTGAACCTGCACTCCAGTATGTTTTTGCAAATTCCTCCTGCATGATTCCTCCTCCATTCACTTTGCCTTCTCCTACATTTGTGTGATCTCGTCGACTGAAGGGGTTATGGAGTGATCTACTTGTAGTCCAGAATTCCACGTGGATCATCGTCTTTGTGGTGTGTCAACCTGTACCTCATTATGTTTTTGTGAATTCCTTCTGCATGATTCCTCCTCCATTCACCTTGCCTTCTCCTACGTATGTGTGATCTCATTGACTGTGTTACTGAGGGGATTATGGAGTGGAGCCCGAATTCCACGTGGATCATAGTCTTTGTGGTGAGTCAACCTGTACCCCATTATGTTTTTGTAAAATGCCTCCTGCATGATTCTTCCTCAATTCACTTTGCCTTCTCCTACGTGTGTGTGATCTCGTCGACTGAAGGGGTTATGGAGTGATCTACTTGGTGTCCAGAATTCCACGTGGATCATGGTCTTTGTGGTGAGTGAACCTGCACTCCAGTATGTTTTTGCAAATTCCTCCTGCATGATTCCTCCTCCATTCACTTTGCCTTCTCCTACGTATGTGTGATCTCGTCGACTGCGTTACTGAGGGGATTATGGAGTGGAGCCCAGAATTCCACGTGGATCATGGTCTTTGTGGTGAGTGAACCTGTACTCCAGTATGTTTTTGTGAATTCCTCCTGCATGATTCCTCCTCCATTCACTTTTCCTTCTCCTACGTATGTGTGATCTCGTTGACTGTGTTACTGAGGGGGTTATGGAGTGGAGCCCAGAATTCCACGAGGATCATGGTCTTTGTGGTGAGTGAATCTGCACTCCAGTATGTTTTTGCAAATTCCTCCTGCATGATTCCTCCTCCATTCACTTTGCCTTCTCCTACATATGTGTGATCTCGTCGACTGAAGGGGTTATGGAGTGATCTACTTGTAGTCCAGAATTCCACGTGGAGCATCGTCTTTGTGGTGAGTCAACCTGTACCCCATTATGTTTTTGTGAATTCCTTCTGCATGATTCCTCCTCCATTCACCTTGCCTTCTCCTACGTATGTGTGATCTCATTGACTGTGTTACTGAGGGGATTATGGAGTGGAGCCCAGAATTCCACATGGATCATGGTCTTTGTGGTGAGTCAACCTGTACCCCATTATGTTTTTGTAAAATGCCTCCTGCATGATTCCTCCTCAATTCACTTTGCCTTCTCCTACGTGTGTGTGATCTCGTCGACTGAAGGGGTTATGGAGTGATCTACTTGGTGTCCAGAATTCCACGAGGATCATGGTCTTTGTGGTGAGTGAATCTGCACTCCAGTATGTTTTTGCAAATTCCTCCTGCATGATTCCTCCTCCATTCACTTTGCCTTCTCCTACATATGTGTGATCTCGTCGACTGAAGGGGTTATGGAGTGATCTACTTGTAGTCCAGAATTCCACGTGGAGCATCGTCTTTGTGGTGAGTCAACCTGTACCCCATTATGTTTTTGTGAATTCCTTCTGCATGATTCCTCCTCCATTCACCTTGCCTTCTCCTACGTATGTGTGATCTCATTGACTGTGTTACTGAGGGGATTATGGAGTGGAGCCCAGAATTCCACATGGATCATGGTCTTTGTGGTGAGTCAACCTGTACCCCATTATGTTTTTGTAAAATGCCTCCTGCATGATTCCTCCTCAATTCACTTTGCCTTCTCCTACGTGTGTGTGATCTCGTCGACTGAAGGGGTTATGGAGTGATCTACTTGGTGTCCAGAATTCCACGTGGATCATGGTCTTTGTGGTGAGTGAACCTGCACTCCAGTATGTTTTTGTGAATTCCTCCTGCATGATTCCTCCTCCATTCACCTTGCCTTCTCCTACGTATGTGTGATCTCATTGACTGTGTTACTGAGGGGATTATGGAGTGGAGCCCAGAATTCCATGAGGATCATGGTCTTTGTGGTGAGTGAACCTGTACTCCAGTATGTTTTTGTAAATTCCTTCTGCATGATTCCTCCTCCATTCATTTTGCCTTCTCCAATGTATGTGTGATCTCGTCGACTCCGTTACTGAAGGGATTATGGAGTGATCTACTTGGAGTCCACGTGCTTGTGGCCTACCAGTGTTACACTCTGGTGATTGTTGGATGGGGGATTTCATCTGTAGGTGTGAGTTTGTTTGTATGTGTATGTGGTGTGTGTGTGTGTGTTGGGGGGGGGGGGGGGGGGGGGGGGGGGGGGGGGGGCAGGCTGAATTGTGATGTTCCCTTTTGCTCCCCACACTTGTAGTCTGTATACACTGACATCAGTGTAGTCTGTTTGTACCTTCTTTCTTCTTGCAGACACATACACACACACACCATACACCTGCACACACACACCACACACACATACCACACACACACACCACACACACACGCACATACACACACACACACACACACACACACACAGGCACCACAACGTTGACGTCAGTGTGGCTGTGAGTACAGAAAAAGGGCTGATCACACCTATTGTCACGTCTGCTGACATCAAGGTGAGAGGGACAACTCACCGCTGGAACTTGAGCTTGAACTAGACCTACCCGTGCATAGCCTTGTTCCCAGGCTTCCTCTGTGGTTGGGGCCTAAAGGTTTTTGGGTTTAGTTTGTTAATGCAGTCCTAACAGTTTTGATCTAGTAGCAGTCACTAACTGACAGTGTAATTGAGGCCTCAGTCTCCACCCCTTACTCTCCCCTCTTCCCTCATCTCCACTACTCCCTCGCTCTCCCTCTCTCCCTCCTGCCCTCCCTCTGACCCTCCCTCCCTCCCTCCCTGTCCCTCCCTCTCTCCTCACTCCCCCCTCCCTCCCTTCCCCCTCCCCTCCCTTCCTCCCTCCCTCCCTCCCTCCCTCCCTCCAGGGCCGTAGGAATAGGTGCGGCAGGTGCGGCGGCCGCCAGACCAATAATATGCTCAGTCTGACTTTTCAAGTTGTTGAATCTTACAGTTTCATCCCAAGATTGCACCAGAAACGATCTCAGAAGGTCTAAAATTCAAAATTTTCCTGGGAGACGGCCCCCAGACCCCCCTATGCGACGCGCTTCGCGCGCTTGCTCCAATTCTCGGCTAGCACGCTGCGCGCGCCATTGCGCAGCCACTATTTCATCGCTCAAAGCCCTCTCCGCCTGACCAAACTAAAATTGCTTCCTACAGGCCTGCCCTCCCTCCCTCCCTCTCTCCCTCCCTCGCTCCCTCCCTCCCTCCATCCCTCACATGCTCATCATTACCACAGGGTCTGAAGACAATCAGTGCAAATATCCATGTACTCACAGAGCGGGCAAGAATCGGAAGGCTCCTGCCTCACGAGTTCCAGGGAGGCACATTCACGTTATCCAACCTGGGCATGTATGGTGTCAAGCAATTTGCTGCTGTCATCAACCGCTCACAGGTGAGTTGGGCATCGGACACACTTCTTTGCCTTGCGTGTGTAACTTGCAGAGTGTGACTGTTGATTCCCCTCTTTGTTTTCACCTCCAAGTATCCATGCATGTTAAGTTACTCTATGCCAGGTATTCGGTACTGCATGCTACAGTAACTGGCAGATGGCCAGAGAGCAAGACTAGATTGAGGTCTCTGAACTGAATCATTTTAGTTCAGTGGTTTTGGCAGAGGTGTGGCTTGAACCCTCCTGTCAAGCAATGCTGAGACTAGCATATATCCTCTCTCTATCTCTTGCAGAAGCCAGTGAAAAGAGGCTGATTGTTGATGAAGAGAGTGTGAAGAGGTAGGCTGAGTGCACGTGTGATCACTTGTTGAAGTATCAACGCATCAATCATCTCCCTTCCCCCTCCCTCCAGGTACCGTGTTGCTAACATGATGACAGTCACTCTCAGTTGTGACCACAGAGTTCTGGATGGAGCTGTAGGAGCGCAGCGGCTAGCCTCCCTCAAATCTCTCGTGGAGAATCCATCAACAATGCTTCTGTGATAGTTGTATGTGCACACCATGATAGTTGTTTGTGCAGGCCATGATATCTAATGCTCATACTGGTAACCTCCCCTCCATGCTACATGCATGTGACTTGCATGCAGTGTGGTTATAATACAGATATGTGTACACTTCCCTTATAGAACGAATGACTACATGTAGGATAGACTGAGATGACGGCTAAATATTTACACCACTAGCTATAATATTATAAGCTAGCTTGTCAGAACACACCTAGGCGGCTCCTGGTATCGGTCACAAGTATTATGCATAATTATGTTTAGTGATTGTCACTCTGTGAACAGATCAACCATGATTGCAAAAGGGGGGACAAGGCCACCTTTGACTCTGAGATTCTAAAGTACAGGCAGTTGTCCTCAATTGCAGTAAGATGTTCTAGCAGACTAAATTTCTAGGAGCTCGTGTGACATAAAGTTCCGAGCTCCCCACCCTGTGTTCATCTCATGAACTGTAGTCATTCAATTAGTACAATCGGCCGCGGAGTGAGTTGTGTCTCTGACGTGGCATGTGTATGAATCAATGTTGTTTTAGTTATCTAAAACTGAAATAGTTTAGTTTATGGTTTTAATTAGGTAGAAGTCGCATTGTTTAGTTTAGTTTTAGTTTTAATTACTAAATCTCAAAAGGGTTAGTAAAGGCTCTTTTAGTTTTAGTAACCACCATTTTTGGGTGATTTTCATTCTAGTTTAGTTGTAGTTTTAATTAACAGACTGAGACAGTCCTCATTTTAGTTTTAGTTTTAATTACTAAAGTGAAATATGCCATACTAAAATGCATAATAGTTTTAGTTTTAGTTAACTAAAACAACATTGGTATGAATGCTGTTGAACATCATTACGCTGATTTAGAACTTGCTGGATAGGATAGTGACTTCACCTCTGAAGGGCCACGTAAGTTCGTCATCATTTTCACCATACACAAGGGCTATGAAAGCTGACAAATGTGCACAATTTAGCAGAATTGTCATTTGGATGCACCCTTAGACGCATTTTGTAGCCTCCAGTTGTGATACTGTATAGAATGTAGGGCTGATCCACTCTGAATCATTCTTTTTCTCAGCAAAATGAGACATCTTGAAAGTCACAGGCTGGGTCCTATTCTTTTCTTCAGCATCCCGAAGATGTCGCTTCAGAGTTTAAATCTTTCCCATTGCAAGATTGAGGTGATGTTCAGTGCTTTCAGAGACATGTATCTGTAAATCTTGTCGAAACAACGTTAACATTACAGCCTGCTTCAGAATACTTACAAGTGACAAGCTCCTTTGGGCACATTATATGATGGGCTGGGATCGAGCTGACGTTGTAAGAGGTTACCCTCATCACACTTGTTGGGACGGTTGCATCTGGACATAAACCAAGATGGCTCTGCATGTCTACTTGAGCTCTTTGCCTGTCTCACACTCAACCATGTGCAGTGGACAAGTGCTCTCAAGGTGATTTTGCAAGTCACATTTCAGCACTTGCTCTGAACAGTTGTTGGGACAGTCCACCTGGGCATATTCACACTGGCTGTCATGGCTGTCATAATCCTCGAGCCTGCCCACCCACATACATGTACAACCATGTTCCTCGTTCTTGCAGCTAATCTTCAGAGACTTGACTTCCATGGCGTGCGCTTCGCTGATCAGCAAAGGTGTTTGCAATCTGACTGCAGTTAGGGCACGTAATCATCCTCTGCCTCGCTTCCTCGACTGATGCAGGATTTGCAGAATATTTTCCCACAACAGCCTACCTGCTGGGGATCACGAGCCACAAGGTGGCAGATGACACAAACAAGGTCATCCGGGGTCACGATAAACTTAAAATCATGCCCGCCACTGTCAGTTGCCATCATGTACTGCTTGTCTTCGTACTCGATGTCAACCATACTTTGCAGTTCATGACGTTGCTATCTCAGCATCTGCAGCCACTCCCACCTGAAAATGTCTCGTACAGGAGGTGGGGCTAGTCGACCATGCATGGTCGATCGAGTCTAGCTCACGGCGCGCGGCGCTATCCGGCGCGCGCTGTAGTGCCAGTACTAGTAGTGGTGAGCTAGCATGCCAAAAGCAGTGGAGTCGCCATCCCTACTAACTCTGAACCTGGAAAAACTAACCATGAGGCGGCGGAGTAAGTCTTACTATTACACTGAAGAGACTGGTCGTGACGTCAGACGGCCCACTCGCAACCATCAGCTAGCTCTTCCCAGTCAACCTTGCAATTGGGTAGGTGTCCTCTTCTTCCATCCCTTCCAGTTGACTTCTATGGCCTATAGGTAGATTTCCCTAGCCTCCTTCCCAGGCCCTCCCACTCTAGTCACAGCTGTGACCGTTGGTCAAACTTTGACCAGCTCTTTTGAGATTGTGCAGCGACTCAGGAGCTTATGAGCGTCGCGCTATGTGCTCCTCAGCGACTCCACCCTTCCTTATAGTATATGGATAAAGATGCATGGTTGCAGTTCAGCTGTGACTGTGGTGCAATTTCAGAGTGACCCCCCCCCCCCCCCCGTAATCTGCCATCATGGGTACCAATTTGTCGTAGAGGTTCCATATTATGATGTTGCAACTGCAGTGTAATGCCGGGTGATTTCCATTCATTCTAGCCTCAAATTTGGCTGTGGCTGTAGCCCGGGAATGAATAAACAATGAAGATTTTGCTTGAACTTACATTTTGTACTGAAGTACATGTAGTTGCTTAGATTGGAGCTTTAGAATGTTCATACTACTTACAGCATGACAGAGCCTGGAAACACTGGCCTTATGCACTGCTGCATTGTGTTCTCAACATGGCACCCGAGCAACCGTTGCTAGATTCTGATGACAAAACTAATGCAAAAAAACTCTTCAACAGGTTCCCCAATCCAATTCTGAATCCCAACAGCACTTGCAGTGTGTGTGGGCTAAAATTCACATCCTATTGCAATGCTCCTGAATCTGAAGTATATGACTTGAGCCATTTGATTGAAACAGCAAAGGTTGGTCCTTAAGTGCAGGCAAGCTACACATGTAGCTAGCTAGAGAATGCTCCAACATGTCTATGCCAAACCTCTTGGATTATATATGACCCACCGCCAGTACAACAGTGCATGATGACATCATCATCATTGCAGTAGCACATATGATGTCTTCATGCACTCTTGACCAGTGTGTTAACTTGTGTCCCTGTATGGAAAACCATGCATACTTCGGCACCCAAATTTGAATGTCCAATATAAATGTTTGATGTCAGTGAATGACATGCATGTCTCTTGTTTCATGCATCCTCCAGGACTGCTGCTGCCCAGCACGTGAAAACGTCACCCCCTCTCACCTTCCCCTTCCTCCCTCTTTTCTTCCCTCCCCTGTTTCCCTCTCCCACCCTCCCTTTCATCCCTACCTCCCCTCTCCTCCTCCCTCCCTCCCTCCCTCCCTCCCTCCCTCCCTCCCTCCCTCCCTCCCTCCCTCTCTCCCTCCCCCCCTCCCTCCCCCCCTCCCTCCCTCCCTCCCTCCCTCCCTCCCTCCCTCCCTCCCTCCCTCCCTCCCTCTCTCCCTCCCCCCCTCCCTCCCTCCCTCCCCCCTCCCTCCCTCTCCCTCCCTCCCTCCCTCCCTCCCTCCCTCCCTCCCTCCCTCTCTCCCTCCCCCCCTCCCTCCCTCCCTCCCCCCTCCCTCCCTCCCCCCTCCCTCCCTCCCTCCCTCCCTCCCTCCCTCCCTCCCTCCCTCCCTCCCGTAAAGCTACCAGTCCTTTCTCCCACCATGGACACTGGAACAATTCAGTTGGGGGAAGCAAGAGGGAAAGGAAGTGTGTGAGACTAGGGCGATGTGCTGGCACTGGTGGAGCCAGACAAAGCCACCGTGGATATGGAGTGCCCCTCAGATGGCTACCCTGCCAAGATCCTTGTGCCTGCCGGCTCTGAAGATCTGCCCCTAGGAAAGGTGGGTGTAGTTTGATCATTTTCTAATTATCGTCTTCCTAATATGTGACCCTAAATCATGCCCTTCCTTCCTTTTCTCCCCCCATCCTCCCTCCTCCTGCCCCCATCCTCCCTCCTCCTCCCCCTATCCTCCCTCCTCCCCCTATCCTCCCTCCTCCTCTTCCAGCTGCTTTGCATCATAGTTGAAGGACATCGCTGCCTTCAGCCTCCTGATACGCCAGCAAAGACAGCTGAGAAAGTAGGCATTTTAATGGGAGAGCTTTCATATTGTTGAAATTCATAGCCTATGCCTGTGATTGATCCTGTGTGTGGGAGGTGGGTAGCCTCGTCCCCGAGATAAAATCTGGGCAGAGACCTGGGAACGAGGCTAGGAAGTGGGAGCATAATACATTAGTGCATTTTATTGTGCAGGAAGGCTATCATCAAGAGTGTTCTGCTAGTAGGCCACCAGTGATCACCAGAGTGTACCACTAGTAGACCACAAGCGATCACCACAGTACCACTGGTGATCGCTTGTGGCCTACTAGTGGTACACACTGGTGATTGCTGGTGGTCTACTAGTGGTACACTCTAGGCTATAGGGATCACTGATGGCCTACTAGTGGTACACTGTGGTGATCGCTGGTTGCCTACTAGTGGTACTGTGGTGATCGCTGGTGGCCTACTAGTGGTACACTCTGGTGATCGCTTGTGGTAAGGTAATTATGAGACACTTAAGCACTTTCTTCCGGCATTGTTTGTGCAACTAGAAAAACGGAAACTGGCTACCCAGGTGGAGTCACTTGAGGCAATATGCAGAGTCAAGACACAGCTGGGAGATTGACCAATTGAGAGATGATGTGATAGCGGAATGAGCAGGTGCACATGAGGCCTCTCCTCGGTCCTCTCCAGTTGGTCAGCTGGTGTTCAGTTGAATCTCAAGTTAGAACAATAATGCACTCTATAGTACTTGTTATGCACACCTAATTGTACATCCAAATAATTATAATTATCTAGTTCACATTTCTCTGTGTGATCTTGTACCTTTCCCTCTACAGTGCAGTTGCATATGTGAACCCAGGCCATTGCACTAACAGCATTAACTCCTACACAATTGAGCTGCTTTGTTCTCCTCAATGCTGTATTTTGATGGTAGCAATTTCACCCTTTCCCATCAAAATAAAAATTGCAGTTGCAATTTATCTGCAAGTTCTGTCATTTGTCTAGTAAGTTCTTCCCTTGTTTCAACCTAAACACTGCCAGTGACTTCCTCCATTTCAGCTATAGTTTTCTGTGTTGTGCCTGATGGGAACATATAAGAAGCACCTGCTGAACTATAATAATCCACAGTTGGTTTGATCCGGTCTTCTGATCGGGACTTGGGTAGCTTTGCCTTGGGACTGTGAAACAGCTGCATGACCCTTGCCCATTTTGAAGAACTAGATCTGATATGTTCATCCTTCCTGTGAAGTTGCCATTGCACGTCTCTCTCTCTTTTTCCTGGTCTCCTTGTCTTGAATTTGCATAATTATGTCTCTAAGATCAGTTCCTTGTTTTGCCAAAAGTTGATTGAAGCTGTCATCGAATGGATATCGTTACATGCTCCTTCAGATGCCGCTTTGATCTGCATGTTTGCTGTGATTGTTTTATCTAGATTTTGTCACTCTAAAAGCTACCCTGTTTGACTGAAACTGCAGCTGTACAGCTAGCTATGTAGAGGAAGAAGCTTTAATGGCTGCCGTGTGGCTGCAAACATGTTGACCTGCATAGAATGTCATCTAACCTGTAGAACAATGTATCAAATGTAGCCGTTACTTGGACTGATGTCAATATTCCACTTCATCAGAAGTTATTGACTGGTTTCCCACATGCACCTATGATAAGGGTAACCTGTAGCTACAGAAACAATTTCTAACTGGATACATGAAAACTTCGATCATCATGATTATATTACATCAGTTCTAATGCCAACTGAGGAATTATGGTTTCCATGCGTTGTCAATGGCTTGTCAAGCATGCAAGAACAGAACACTGCAAATCTAGAGCACCTACAGCAGCTAGAGTAGTCCCACGAAGGGTACCAGGTTGTGATGTGGTCACCCACAACCAAATCCATCACTACAGCACTTGCATGCAGCTTGGTGATGTACACCATAGAGCTGAGAGTGGCAGATCATTTGACATCCTACAGATCATTTGACATTCTGTCCACATAGTGTAGGTGGGTGGGTGGAGCCCCAACCCCCCACCTATACTTCACCCAAGCACATCCTATTAAAGTGTTGCACAATTGCATCAGACGTAGCGTCGCTTGGATTTCCTTACACATCAATTATTATTGAGCTATAGACTAATGTCTTGTATTGCAGAAGTTATGACAACTATGTCCCGCCCTCAACTTCCTGAGTGAGAGAAATTAGTCTAGCTCAACAGACTAAGATTCCTGACACAAATGATTATGGTGAGCTGAAAATGTTTGCAGGATATATTGACAGCACTACATGTCACTGCAGTGCTAGTCACATGCAAGGAGTTTAAATTTCTGCAAAACACGATGCAAAAGGTGAACAAGAATCAACTCATTTCCATACTCCATAATCTGCAAGACACTAGCTGCAGCTAAAGTGAGTGGGTTGACCACCTCCTATTAAACCCATGTTGTACACTGTTGGTCTCGACCACCACCTCCTGGGGGACGTTATCTCCTCGTATGAGGGGAGACGGGGACAGTTCCAGGGAGAGTGATGATGGTGAGGTAATTCACCTTTCAAGGAGCGGGTGTTGATGGGGAGGGGAGGCTGCTCAAATTGTTGGTGGAGATCAAAACTGGCTGTGTGTGTGTGTGTGTGTGTGGTGTGTGTGTGTGTGTGTGTGTGGTGTGTGTGTGTGTGTGTGTGTGTGTGTGTGTGTGTGTGTGTGTGAGAGAGAGTGCATATATATGTACTGTGTGTGTGTATGCGTGTATATGAGTAAGTATGGTGTGTGTGCATGTGTGTGTGTGTGTGTGTGTGTGTGTGTGTATGGCATGTACTCACGCATACACAATGTGTATGTGTGAGTGTGTGTGTATAGTGTGTATGTGTGTGTGAATATGTGAGGCTTGGCCCCACCCACAGCCGGATTGGTCCAGCAGACATCATTGGTAGTTATCACTAGGCAACCAATCAGAATTCAGCTAGCTATAGTAGCAAAACACAAACATAACAGCATCAGAAAGCAGCAAGTACCCTCCATGACAACGTATACCCAGAGTTGCACTAGACATCTGTGAGGTGGTACACTCCACGTTCGTCAGTTGTCCCCACCTCCTTCAGAGTTCAGACACATAGTTACACGATATTAATATGGGAGAGAGGGATGGAGGGGAGGGAGGATGGGAGAGAGGGGGGAAGGAGGGCAGAGAGAGGGGAGGGAGGGAGGGAGGGAGAGAGGGAGGAGGGAGGGGAGGGGGGAGGGTGATTCAGCTAGTAACAAAACACAAACATTACAGCATCAGAAAGCAGCAAGTAGGCGCTCTAATTATGCGTCGCTAAAAAAATTGAAATGCAACACAACAATAGTGCTGGGCGATATCTCGATATCTCTCTTTTATTGTGATACTGAGTTGACTCGATAACAATATCGTCGGATTTCTGGCTTATCGATAATTATCAAGGTCACGATATTACCTCACGCACATGCGCACACAAACGCGCCACATGGGGACAAAATGGAGAGCAAAATGGAGAGCGAATGGAGAGCGAATTCGAAGCAGATCCTGTCGAGGAGGAGGTACTTCCGATATCCCTGGAGACCGACTGGTGGACAGGCCTAACGCAAAGGCAGCGGTATGGTGGTACTTCGGACTAGAAAGCGATGAGTGCTGGGTGATCAAGGGTCTACAGCTCCCCACATGCGAAAGTCGGAAATTGTGGTACGCGAGTTAAAATGAAACAACTTGTACAGCCATTTGAAAATGCACCATCCGAGCGAGTACCAGGCAGTCAGGCCTGCACGGAAGGGGAAAGGAAAATCAAGTGAGGCTAGGGAAGGCACCATTCCCAATCATTTAGGGCTAGGTGTCACTATATAGTCATATCGTGATATTACTTGTGACAATATATCGTGATGGTACATTTTTGATATCGCCCAGCACTACATGACAACAATAGAAATTTGGTCAGCCAAACAGCGACAAACTTCGACACAAGATTAGAAAACACCTCGCTATGTACTGAAGTCAGATGAGTGTAGACAAGGCTATTGCATAGTGGTTGTGTTTGTTCCCTGTTGTCAGACTATAGTGCAAGAAGTAGATGTACAGTGCACGGGGGAAGATTGGGTGTGATTTTGTGAGGGTGACAAGAGCAGTGTTCTTGCTAGGCCTCTACCGAAGGGCACTGTGCCCTTTGGGCTTCTAATGTGCCCTTTGTGGTCTGGTCTAAAATCACAATGTGCCCTTTGCCAGCCTCTGCACATTGATTACTTTTAGCAACCACTTGAAATACATGGCTTCACAAGGTTACTGATCAGTATGAATCTCATTATGTGCCCCTCTTGAACAAATTTCTAGCGAGAACACTGGACACGAGGCTGGTACCACCTAAGAAATCCAGGAAACTCCTGTGGCTCAGGATATGATGGAACTTTAGGGAAAGAGGCTGCAAGCTTCACTGAATACGTCCATGAAGTAGGGATGAAATATTCCCCTCTGACATGAGGGCATAGCTTTTGGTAATACATTACTGCTGGTGAAATTTACTTATGAATCACCAAACATTTCCTGCAATATAATGCATACATATAGAAAAGAGTCTTTAATGTACCACAGAGTCACCAGCACACACACACCTAAGCATCAGACTCACTGTAGGTGCAGTGGGCTGTCCCAGAATCAAGAGGTTCACCTTCCTGCTGTCTCCCCCAGTGGCCAGCACTGTCCCATTGGAGTTATGAGGCACAAACCGACCTAGAGGATGAGGAGGGGGAGCAGCTGGGATGACGTAACCTGTTTGGATATTATGCAAGCCACTATAATAGTACTAAATGCACACAGGGTCACCACTAACTAACTGGACAGCTGCTAAACACCTTTTCATCACAAAGTGTTACACTGTGTAAAGCAGATGTACACTCTCTGAGATGGAGATGAGCAAGTGCTTCAAGATTCACGACGTAGATTCCTGCTTATGAACCTCTCCTGGTAGCTTGTTAGGAATTGCTGAAATAACTTGCAGCTGCTCATACACATTACTATATTATACTTGCGGTCAACGGGTGCCACATCACACATCCCAGTATAGCTATACAACTAGAGAAAAGGGAAGGGATTACCTTATAACTGACACAATGGCAATCTTTCATAAAGAGCTGCATGTGCATTACTTTCCATATAAATATAGAGATAACAGCACGTGTGTACAGTCACTATGGCTATGCATTTCGGGAATGAGAAACTAGCTCACACTAGCATAGACTGCATTTACATGGCTGTTTTCTAAGTCCATTTATGCTTAATTAATTAACACAAGGAAAAAATATGCCACTGTACACACCTGGCTCCAACTAAGGGCTTTCGCAGGCAACCCAGACACGGCCATGCTATTTTCACCGAACTCACCCACCTCCCCTGTCACAACAACTGAGTCTGTACGCACGTACGCTTGGGGGTTGCATGTATATGTGCTACTTGCATTTAGTGGGAGAGGTTTGAAGAGCTAGATGCACTGGAAGTAGTTTGGACGCCACTAGTCTCTGGCCCAGACCCAAACCAACCGCGGTACCAGTATCTAGGGTATGGTTACATAAACTACAAGCTGAACGACTGACCTCCAATGTAGTCTGGTTAGTAAAGAGTTAAACTACCATCTGTACCCAATGCTTCAGGTGACGGACACAGCTGCCCAAACCACTTGCTGTACATCTAGCTCTCCCTCCACTAACTACACCTGTCAAATACCTACAGCCACACTCACACCACTTGTGCCACTTACCTCAAGTAGCCCCTAACAAAGAGTACTAGTGGATCATGTAAACTGAACTACCCTTGGGTCTTAATGAGTTTGGTTGGCATTTCCAACAATAAGGTACAGAAACCAACACCCTCCCTCTCAGCCCTCTGTGTAGTACGCATGGTTTAGCCACTGCCTTGCTGGGAGTAGGGTGCCTTTTCCTGGACAATTTATTTCTTGCACAGCAGAGACCAGAGACAGGAGAATAAGCACAGCTGCCGAATCAGTAGTGCAAATGGGTGCTGGTGCTTATACACACATGTACACAAACAGCAGTAAATCATTACTAGGAATACGCATGCGCATTGTGCTTCGCACAATGTGGATGCGGCCGGTTGGTGGGGCGCGCGGGGTACGTGTTCGAAATGTGCTGAGATGATCTGTTGATAGTTTGTTGGAGATCGAGAGGAGCTGTTGAATATTGGATTAGAGACAGCAAAATATCTGCAGTATAATGATACTTACTCGTTTTGCACCCTTTGTTGTTCACTTCTGGGTCTCTTGAGCCCTTTGGTGTGCTGACATATCTGCTTCCTCTTTCTGAGAGTTGCCAACCGTTGGCTTCGCTCAACACTCGACTCCTCCATATCTGGAGCTGCCAAGTCTCCGAGCTGCAATGATCCCACAGCGCCGTCTTCCCCGACGTCCATCGCCTGAACAACGCCACAATCAGCTACATCTATCTCCCTGTGGTACAGTCGATAGTCTGATCGTTCTTAAGCTTGCAGCTTGGTGGATGCGCTAGGTATATAGCGCATGTGCACGTGCGCATTCGACATTCTAGCTTGCAATAGAGTATAGTAGGTAATTGCATTCCTAAGCATGATAGTTATCATACGTACGTACCACGTACGTACGTACGTATAATCCTGAGAATAGATACCCCATTCAGTGCCTCGCGCTAATGCACTCAGCAACAAACAGCTTCAGGGTATTCATGGGGCGGGACTATAGCCTCGTTCCCAGTCCCACGTCCAGCTTTTTGTCGCTAGCAGTACGGTAAAATTTACTGCAAGCGACGAAAAGCTGGGCGTGGGACTGGGAACAAGACTAGTGGGACTAGATCTTTGACCTTGACCTCAATCTCGTGCTAATGCCCTTCACCTGGGACGTTATCACACAATCAAGGCTGTTGCTGCATCAGAGCAGTGAGCTACGCCAGACTCACACAGCGCATGAAGAGGGAGACCCCTGGAGAGAGAACTGTCAAGTGCTGTCCTCCACGAGGGGGATGACAGCTCACCAGACTAGCTTCTGCACTGGGAGCTGTCCAGTGCCAGACCCACGCACTGAGGCAATCAGGAGCAGCAGCTGAAGCAAGCGTGTGTGTAAAAGCAACCATTTGTAGACCTAACTTCAGAGTAGAAGCCGTCCTGACACTACTGTACAAGAATAGCAACACTATATTGTCCAGGAAGAGGCACCCTACTCCCAGCAAGGATATGATCAGTGGGCTAAACCAAACGTACCACTCAGAGAGAGCTGAATTAGCTCCCTGGAGAGTAGACCAGAGGTCCTCCGTCCCTCCCACTAATAATCTCTGCCACCCTCTTCACTCCCAGACCATTCACCCAATGCATACACTACTTCCAGTATTGACCCAAGAAATGTCACGATATCACTAAACATGGACATCTGGAATCAAACATGCACTATCCTTTCATGTGCACACGGCAACTCCCCACCCTGCATACCGGCAGATACTGTCCTTGGTCACGCCAGACTCCTCCATTTCACCCTGCCTATGTCAGCTGTGCATACATCTGTATGTGTGTGTGTAGGTATGTATGTATGTGTGTATGTGTGAGTGTGTGGGTGAATGTGTGCATGTGTGAATGTGTGACGGTGCATTGTGTTTGTGAGTGTGCATATGTATACAGGCCATATGTATAGTGCAAGCAGTCCTAGCCTCATTCCCAGGCTCGTAAGGGGGAGGAGAGAGTTGGCCCACCAGGTCCCCCCCCCCCCCCCCCCCCCAATGAGACTGGGAACAAGGCTGAAGTAGTCTTAGTATACAGCCATAACCATGGACTTAGTGTTCACTTCATGGTATCCCACCAAATGTTTACATACTGCCATGGATGAAGATTGGCATTCTTAGATGCAGTGAATGATGTCATTAGTAGATCAAATGCAGCCAGCATTAAATAGACCGCAGTCTGGCTTAGAGTACTCAGCTCAATCTAACGGGACACTATAAACAGTGGACCAGGGGACCCGGAGACCCGAGGACCTGGGGACCCGAGGACCCAAGGATCTTCAGCTGTTATGGGAGACAGAAATGCAACTACAAGCCAAAACTCATGGTTATATCATTGCCTGGAGTATGCAAGTCAGCTTGGCACAAATCGGAAGACATTTTCTGCATACAGCATTATCCTCTAATTTGTCTTCATCGCTTTTCCACTTCAGAATCAGATATTCATGTACCTCATTCTCTGGCCCCTACAGCGAAGCCAGACTCTCGCCCACTACACAAGGCTACAGAGGTAGAGCAGAGGTAGAGCAGAGGTAGAGCAGAGGTAGAGCCAGGTGGAACCAGGTAGCGCAGAGGTAGAGCCGGGTAGAGCAGAGGTAGAGCCAGGCAGAGCCAGGTAGAGCCAGGTAGAGTAGAGGTAGACCCAGGTAGAGCAGAGGTATAGAGCCAGGCAGAGCCAGGTAGAGCAGAGGTAGAGCCAGGTAGAGTAGAGGTAGACCCAGGTAGAGCAGAGGTAGAGCCAGGTAGAGCCAGGTAGAGCAGAGGTAGAGGTCCCTTAACCAAGTTCAATTAGTTATTTCTCGTTGCATGGGCAGATCAAAGTACCGGTAGTCACTGTAAACGTGCTACAGCAACTGGGGCCATGTATATCCCTTTGATGTTTGATACATGCCCTGGGAAGCCCAACTCTTCATGGTCCAATCACTGAGTCGCTTGCATTTTCAAAAGTCATAGCATTTAACACAGACCAGTGGAGAATATGCCTATAAGCAGTCTTAGTACAGATAACAGCTAGCTAATTGTTGTTCGCGTGATTCTGTAAGCGCTCTGGGTCTATGTGATCGACAAACAGTTGGCACAGAGCGTTCGGTTACTATCGCTTCACCAACCACGAAGACCAGAATCTAACCGACTTGGGCTTCTTACAGCGTTCAGTCGTCTGTATTCAGTCCCTTCATATTCATGGGAGTATTAGGCAACCTTCTTCAATTTCCTTCTAATAATTGTATGTGTAAACCGCTTTGACTAACAGTGAAGTAACAGACGGCCCTTCATGATATTGTGGGAGTCGTCCCATTTCTTGAAATCACTCACTGTCACGCCATCCATCACGGATTATAGACCCAAAGTCACTTTGGGTCTATATATAATCCGTGATGGATGGCGTGACAGTGAGTGATTTTGAAAAATGGTAAGTGACTACGAGAATCGTGCAAACAACTAGCTACTTGCTTCTCAACCATATCAACAACTAGCAACTCTGCACTGCAGTAATGAACTGAAGCCAGACGAAACCATGGATACAGCGGTTACCAAGGAGTCTCCATAGCAACTGTGGTGCAGTGTGACACAAGCTCCACGCTTAGTCCGGATGTATGCAATTACAGTCACGAGCATGCACGAGGGCATGAAATGCCTGAGTTCCACGCCCGAGGGCAAGTGACTGTAAAATGAATGATTTGCACATTCAGTTTTTGGACAAATCTATTGTCGATTGTCTGTTGTTTATACTGTTCAGTATGATTCACACTTGGATGACTTGTGTCCCTTATAATATAAATTTGGGGTTTTAAAAACATACTTCTCCTCTCCCATCCCCCCCCCCCCCCCCCCCCCCCCCCCCCCCCCCCACACACACACACACACACACACACATACTTACAGCTGTATCTGATGAGCAGTTCGATCACTTGTGCCGTTTCAGTGAACATTAGCAAGCGTTCACGGTCAGCTTACTAATAGCAGGAGCCCATAACAGGAAGGAGCGTCCAACTGGCATACCAATCAGTCGCAAGGTTGCCGCACTTGACACTCCTTATACGGATTTCAATTGCTCCCGTTTGCGGTCTGTGTACGTGTACGGCTGCACAAGATGTAACGTAAGTAGGTGGGCAGGTGTTGTGTATGCTACCGTGGATGGTTAGTTTTTCACACGTCTGCGAGCCCTCACAGGCTTCTTAACAAAGTAGGTGCAAGTTGTAGCCCAGCCCTATAAGGCATTTTGTGCGACTGCTATCTTGCGAGTGATGGAACCCTAACAAGTACGGTAGTTTGACGCTCCTTCGCGCCGCTTCGCGGCGCTCATAAGCTCCTGCTAATAGCCTACACAGGAAGGAGACAAAGATCAGTAATTCAGTATTCATAGACGCACATCAGCAACACTTACCAACACATGCACATCTACGGCAACTATCATTTGCACTGAGGTTGCTTGCTTAAACGCTTCCCGAAGTGGATATTGGTCCGGCAGGAAGTAGGGCAATGGGTTAGGGTACGTATATTAGGGCTCTAGATGCGCGCGCGTTTCCTGTACCTGTACGTATTACTTCCTGCCGGACTAATATACACGTCGTAAACTTCCCAGAAACAGAGCCACTCCCACTCCTTTTTCTAACCTGGACCATGTCACTTGCCCACTTTGTTTGCATCCTACACAGTGAAGGAAGATTTTCGCTCGACCGGGGTCAAGAAATCTTGACCGCCACTTTTGCTGCTTGACCATTTGACCGCATCGCAAAAAGCCTCTTGACCGTTTGACTGACTGCGCTGTATTTCGCCTTTGCGCACATTTAATATTTATTGGTCCGGCAGGCGGCTTAGGGTGTATACGCGAAAGTCCGCCCATGGGCGCTGCATCTTACTTTCTCACCAAACAGGGGGGTGGGCGCTCTTTCGAGTGTTTCCGCATTCAACCTTGAAAGAGCGCCCACCTTTGTTTACGTACACAAGTAGCGCAATAGCAGCGATCGAGCAGCAAGCGCGCGTGAGTCAAAGCCCTCCCAGCACATCTACATCGCTGGAGTCACTAGCAACATCACGCGGCTCACACGTCGTCTTCGCTGCCGCCAAGCGCTGGCTGAGGTCCAGCGTGGAGGCCGCGGGGTCGTCGTCAGCACTGGCAGGCCCGGCAAGCCAGGCAACACACATGGACACCATAGATACGGATACACAGACTAATAGAGACTTAATTGCTGCAAGGAGGTTCTTACCTCAGATACGCTGGAACATCTCACTAATGCGCTCCATCGCCTGTTACACGAGGCACGAGGCTATAGCGCAAGGGTGGGCGCTCATTCGAGTAAACTTTGACCCTATATAGAAAATTGAGCCAAAAGTGGGGGGTGGGCGCTCTTTGCGGAGTGGGCGGACTTTCGCGAGAGTACGGCAGGGCCGGTTCTAGATGCGCGCGCATATCCAGTACCCAATACCTGTTACTGCCGCACCAATATATAGCCACAGCGTAATACATAGCTAGCTATACCGAAGAATGCGTAGCGACTCCACCCCTTCCATAGTATACGGGGTCAAGATGCGCTTGGTTCCCGTTAAGTTTCCAGTACTGGACGATCGCGCGGAGGCCTGACGCTCAAGACAGTGGCAGATCCTTCCTCGGCCGTAGGGGCTGGCTGGGGTCCTTAGGGCCTACAAGCTCGCAGTTAAGAGAAAAGCCGGCCGCTAAATCAGGTGGGTCACACTACGCGTAGCGCGCGTGGAGTCTGTCTTTTCCGTACATAGCTAGTGACATGTATAGCTAGCTAGGCTAGCTACATACAGGTAATCGAAAAATGTAATATGATGTAGGGATACCAGAACGGCAAAAGTAAGGAGACAAGAGGGATGATCACACAAATTAAACAGTGAAGTAGACAACCCGTAACCTCGGAAGGAGGCTATAATAGCGAATCAGAGCATAGACAACATACCATGATCAGAGTCTATCCATGAGGTGAGAGCATGCCCAATTTGCTAAAATTATTACCCACAAATAACAATTGTCACGTGCACGATTAGAACGAGTTGCACAAAAAGTTGCTCTGTCAAGTCAACCGTCGTGGTTCGCCCAAAAGGTATCGGTACAGCGCCCGGTGTGGTGCATCCACTTCTCCATACCGAGTGGAACAAAAAGAAGCCAGTGTCGAGGATTTCGAGACAGAACAACTGGTTAAACTCGCGCGCTGTGAATGGCTGAGAAGAGCGTGACCGAGAGCCCCACGTATGCGGGCGCCCTGCGGACTCCACATGGATCCCAAGCTACTCAAGACTTCCAACAAGACCTGGAAGTAAAAACAGACAGAAACGGTGAGAGCTACCTGGAGATAAATTGTGGTGAGGCACACGGGTGGCTCTATTTAGAAATGTTGGGCAGAGTGAAAGGGGCGAAGACCCTTGAAAAGTGCATTTTACATGAAGGGAATGTTATTTCCCCTCAAGAATTTGAGCAAAGGGGAGGAAAAAGGGCTAAAGCCTGGAGGAAAAGCATTAAGCACAAGGGGAAGCAATTAGCAACCCTCATTTCAAAGGGTGCCATTACAGAGCATGAGTTTGAAACGCCCTTGTCCTTGAATGGTGGTTTACCCAGAGAGGATGATGCTGAGGAGGAATTCCCATCAGAACAGAGCCTTCAACTATCCCAGCCCACAATGGAACCCTTTTTGGTCCAACTGGAAGGCAGACTGACAGCCCTGGTGGAGTCTGCGGTACAAAAGGCTTTGAACAGCATGAGAAGCATGGTGCAAGCCGAAATGGAAATCATGAGAACCAAACTTGCTGGATTGGAAGAAAGGATCCTTAACCTTGAAGTATCCCAGAGACCCAATTTGTCTGCTGAACCCATTCTGACAAGCAACCATAGTCAGCTCGAAAAAGCCAACACTGAAGCCCTTGAGATTAAGCTAAACTTGGTGTCTAAGGTACTCGAAGATCAACAAAAGCTGATTGAAATGAAAGAAAGGGCTGAGAGAGCTAACAATGTAGTGATATTTGGGTTGGCAGAGAGTAATACCCATAGTGTGAGTGAAGAAGTAAGTGACCTATTCAATACAAAACTTGGCCAACCCGACGTCCATATCGCATCTGCCAGAAGACTGGGCAAGCTTGAGCAGAACAGAGGTAAACCTAGACCAGTCTTGGTATCATTGGTATCATCCTCTGACAAGGCTACTGTCATGAAAAATAAGAAGAACTTGGCCAGCACTAAGATCTTTATCAATAATGATCTCACAAAAGAGCAGGCAAGGGAAGACAAAAGGCTACGGGACATCAAAAAGCGTATGATGCAAGATGAATCCTACCATGGCAAGAAGATCTCAATCTACAAAGGAAAGATCTATGTGAACAGGCAACCAGCTGATCAAACCTCCCTACAGGCCTTTGATCAGGCCTGCTAGGGGTTCGGCCAGGATGGCCCAACTGCACTCACAATCCTAACATGGAATATTAATGGCCTAACAGTGAATAAATTAATTGACATCAGTGAAATGATAAATCAGTATGATATAATTCTGCTCTGTGAAACATGGCTAAAAAATCCAGACCAGTTTAACCTGGATATGAAAGGTTACAAATCCATTGTCATTTGTCGTCCAGTGACTAACAAGAGATCCAAGCGAAATTCTGGTGGACTTATATGCTACATAAGGAGGGAAATTTTGGAAGGCATCGAAAGAGTAGATTGTGAGCAGAACTCGAGTGATCGACTATGGTTAAAAGTCAGTTCAGCTTACTTTGGGCTAGAAAACGACACCTTTATCTGTCTCTGCTACATTAGCCCGGAAACATCCACACATCAATCTTCTAGGGACAACCTCTGGAACCTGTTAAAAGAGGAAATTGCTACATTTTCATCGAAGGGTTCCATAGTATTGACAGGTGATATGAATGCTAGAACTGGTATATTACCAGACTTCGTTATTGGTGACTCATATGACCATGTCCCCCTTCCTCCTACCTACACAGCAGACACAAATATTCCGAGAACCTCTGAAGATTCTTGTGTAAATCAATATGGTAGAGAACTACTTGATCTATGTCAGGCAGCTAGACTACGGATAGTCAACGGCAGGTGCGGCAAAGATGGCAGCAAAGGTGCCTTTACCTGTTTTACACCTAGAGGCTCCAGCTTAGTTGACTACACAGTAGTCTCAGAATCACTCTTAAAGCATATAGCCAACTTTGAAGTCAACACACTGTCCGAACTGTCAGACCACTGCTCTATCCTTACGACAATTACAACTGGGAACTTATCCAGCTTTGAGCTCTACAAGCTTAAACAATCCTCAGCAGATATCCTTGAGTCAGCAATACAAAGACTAAAGTACTCTACGGTGAATGATCAAGAACCACCCACCCTAAATCACTTCAACTGGTCTCCAGACGCCAAAGAGAAGGTTACTCAGTACTTGACTAGCAATAAATCGACTGAATACTTCAACATGCTTTCAAGCCAGCTAGCGGATGTCCCCACGCAAGTGACAGCCAACAGACTTACCAACTTTCTGCAAAATGTACTAAGGGAATGTGGTGGAGTTAAAACAAAGAAGCAAACCAAGAGACATGCCACTTATCCATTCCCACGTAATAGCTGGTTTGATGAGGAATGCAAAGTTAAAAAGAAATTGGTCAGACAGGCAGGCAAATTGCTCCAGCGCAGCCCTAATGACCCTGAATTGAGATATAGGCTCTGGAATGAAAAGAAAGAATTTAAAGCACTAACACGCAGAAAGAAACGACAAGCAGTCCAACGGTTGCATCAGAGACTAGAACTTTTGAAAACACATAATCCTCGCACATTCTGGCAACAAATCAATGGTGCAACATCTCAACACCCCCCAGACCACATCCCCATTCCAATGGAGAACATTCTCTCCCATTTTAAAGATCTAAATTAGGGGCCACAACCCACTACCATGGTCAGTGCAATGCCTGGATACGAAGACAACAGTCTCCTAGATTGTGATATTACACTAGAGGAAGTGCACACGGCCATACAGAAAATGAAATCAAACAAGTCACCAGGGGTAGATGGCCTCCCCACCACTATCTTCAAATTGGCTAATGACCCACTCATGAACCTGCTGGTATCCTTATACAACCAAGTGTTGAAGTCGGGTCAATATCCCAGTGAGTGGTGCATGGGACTAATCAAGCCTATACACAAGAGGGGAGAAAAGAATGACCCGAATAACTATAGAGGAATTACACTGCTAAATGTAATGGGAAAGATTTTCTCTGCAGTCATAAAGGAAAGGCTACACTACTGGGCTGAATTGAATGGGCTCTTAAACGAATCCCAGTTTGGTTTTAGACCCGGCCATAAAACCGCTGACCCTATATTCATCCTTCACACAGCTATACAAGCAGGTTTCACACGGAAGTCTCACACATTTGCCTGCTTCGTGGACTTCCAAAAAGCTTTCGACTCAGTGGAACATCGCCTACTGTGGCAAAAGCTGGCAGACAGTGGGATAAGTAACAAACTGCTGCATCTATTGCAAAGTATGTATGGCAATGCATCATCAGCGCTGTTGTTAAATGGCCACATTTCCCCTGTTTTTCCATGCAAGAGAGGAGTTAGACAGGGTTGCAACCTAAGCCCTTTACTCTTCTGCTTGTATGTAGCAGACCTTGAGCAAACTCTGCGAAATGAACAGTCTGGTGCTGTCACCTTAGTACATACAAGATTACCCCTACTAATGTTTGCAGATGACCTGGTACTATTGGCAGATAGCAACACTGGCCTCCAGAGATCTCTGGACATCCTGGCAGAATATTGCCAAAAATGGCACATCAAAGTGAACCAAGAGAAAACAAAAGTAGTGGTATTCTCAAGAAGTAGATACCCACAGAACTACAGTTTTTCTATCAACGAATCTATCCTTGAAATTACCAATGAATATAAATATCTGGGGCTGTTATTACAGCGCAATGGTACTTACAAGAAAGCAGCAACCACCCTGGCCGGCCAAGCAAATAAAGCACTATTCTCGCTTATGAGTAAAGCATCTCACCTCCACTATCCCAAGCCTGCTCTTCTTGGCCACTTGTTTGATTCTCTAGTGAGACCCATTTTAGAATATGCCAGCGAGATCTGGGGTGGGAACCTTGTGAAGGAAATTGAACAGGTTCACCGGCGATTTTGCAAGTTTGCACTTGGTCTCCCACAATCTGCCACAAACCTAGCTATCTATGGTGAGCTGGGAAGGTTCCCACTGGAAATCCGCAGGAACGCTATTATAATCAAATTTTGGCTGAGGCTTGCTACTAACTGGGATATATCACCCCTGCTGAAAGAAGCATATCTACTTCTCTCCTCTCTTCCTTCAGCCAAGTCATGGCTGAGCCAGATTAAAAACCTGCTCGATCGTACAGGCTTTGGCAATGCGTGGCTGAACCCAAGTAGTGTTGACCCAACAGGCTTCATCTCAGATTTCTCCCAGAGATGTGAAGATCAATACAGACAATCTTGGGAGAGTGAGCTCAATGCCTCCTCCGGGAAACTGAGAACTTACCGTTTATTCAAGAAAGAATTCTCCTGTGAAGCGTATTTGAATCTACCTCCCTACCTTCGAGTGCCAATCACAAAACTTAGAACAAGTGCTCACCCATTAAGAATTGAGACCGGACGTTATGCCCTCCCCACCCCTTTGCCAGTAGAACAACGAACCTGCTGGTTTTGTACCAATCAGGTTGAGGACGAACCTCATTTCCTCATTGCCTGCAAACTCTATGACAACAGCAACGCAAGAGGTGTGCTATTTGATCGATGCTCAATACTGAACCCAGCATTCTCCACCATGACAGATACAGATAAAATGATCTTTATATTCCAAAGTAATGATAGTAATGTATTTAAACATTTAGGATACTATATTAGCTATGCATTGAATATCCGACATAAAGCACTCCAGTCAATATAATCCTCCGTATTTTGACTATTGGGCCTTCCTGGCCTCTATTGTCATTAAAATTATTATTATTATTAATAATAGTGACAATAATACCAGGTGATACAAATTGGTAAATCGGTGGTGTGCAAACCACACCGCTGCTTTCGGGTATGTCATGATAGTATATAGCTACAGCTGTCGGGGAAGTTTATGGCAGTAAACCAGCCAAGTCCAAGGGTGACATAGAGTACATGTATCCTTCGAGGCTGTGTAGCAACGTTCATGATTGGTCCACACCAAAGTACCTGATTCGTCCACAGCATACCCTTAGATACAAAGCTAGCTATAGTCTTATGTACATAGCTATACTTACATAGATAACCAGGCTTGTTTTCTCTACAGTTTTACTGTTTGTCAAAACGCACAAGGGGTTTGAACCTCACCCACCATTGAGTCGTTGAAAGCTCTATAAGTGTGAACAACGTACCTGTCAAGATGTGCTTTCACTTTGCGAACGACCAGTGGCTCTCTGAACAGCCTCCAGTATTCCAGTTACCAGTATAATGATTAATTAGTATGTTCATATTTCCTCCTTATAATAATTATTATAATTATGGAAAAAGAGGTGCATGCATGTGCCTATTGACACGCAACTACAGTATTTCCCCTGCAAGGTTACAAATTGCCTTCCCAGTTATGCAATAATATAGCACTACTTTAGATTCCGTCCCAACACTGCTAAGGATTAATTTGAGTGTCTCAAATAACTGCATGGACTAGGATATGGAATTCATTAACAGTGGATGAAATGGACTATGGAATTTTATCTACAGCATAAGGCACCATTTCAAACTGTGTTTTAGCTTCTTTCATCCCTTTGAGCTTCAGACTCACTTTATTGCAGTTAAACTACATACAGAACGTTTCTATGGAAGCTTGATCTTTGACCTCTAGACTTTGAGGAAGATGCATGAATGCAGGTCAGTACGAGGCAGAGCAGGCTATGAGTAGGTTAGTAAATTACTATAGCCACACACCCGAGCCAGGTAGTGCCATGGATAATGTTTCTGGGTATTTCCATTTTCCATTCCACCGCTCCAGTCCATTTCCAGTCCAGCGATTAGAGACGCCTGCTTAATAGTATATTGTGGTCAGAGGTATGCAGAAATGTATGACCACATGAAAAGACAGTGGATTGTAAAAGCCAAGTCTTGCAACAGGGAAAGCAGATTGCCCAAAACCACAGTACAATTATCCCCTATGAATCTAGCACTATATCCAAGAAGCCTGCTTTCCCTGTTGTACCTAAACTTGAATGACATAATATTATGTTCTCACTAACCCATATCACTGGCTTGTAGTTATAGTGTGTCTCTTTATAACAACTCTATCCAATCACAGTTGAATTGGCATCATGACTTAAAAGCGCACGAGATATTTATTATCACTTCCTTCTCCTGTAGGGGACTATCTTCACAGCAGAGTATCCTCAAACTTATAGAAGTACCAATTTACTACAGTTGTAGCATATCAATTGTCGTAAGGTCCATAATGACTACTCGACCCTCCTTGGAGGAGCTGCTAAAAGATGTGACTTCTGCAAAACTTGACCAGCCCTGTAGAGATGAATGTCTCTGTGAGTTAGCCCTCTCCATTATAAACTGGCAGAGCATAGCACCATTCCTGGGGCTCACAGAAGTTGAGGAGAAAGAGATTTCATTCTTGTACCCCAATGAGCTCCGAAGGCAGACAGTTGCAATGCTACAAAAATGGAAATCTAAGCATGGGAAGAAGGCAACATACAAAAGGTTAGCAAGAGTTTTCTGGAAGCTTTCTTTGACAAACATGGTCGAAGAGATCTGTGAACTCCTCAACAGCCCAGACTCCATTGATAGCGAGTCTGATGAAGGTAGTGCCATTCATCCAGAAGCTGTTTCAGAACTTCAAGTTCAGCCACCTCAGTCCACTGACATGGGTGTCCTGAATTCTTATGCTCAATATCTTCGTGGAAGATACAGTGCAAGACTTCCTACATTTCTGACACTTCAGTGGCCCCCTCCACCAACCAAGAAAGTCTTCAACCTTGCGATGATCATGAAAGAGAGTATACAGCGACCATCACTTGATGAGGAAATTGTTAGGCTGACACTAAGGGGAAATGTGGATGATATAGTAGCAAGAAAAGCATCAGTAAAGTTGGAGAACATATTTGAGCATGATAGAGCAAAACAAAGATTTATTTTGGTGGAGGGAGCACCAGGAGCAGGGAAGAGCACTCTAGCTTGGCACATTTGCCAGAAGTGGGAATGTGGTGAGCTCTTCCAGGAATTTAGAGTGGTGATCTTTGTCCAGTTGCGAGACCCAGCCATTCAGGAAGCCAAGTCATTAGTAGACCTTCTTCCAGTTGAAAACGAGACGATAGCAAGTGATGTTGTCGCACAAATTAGTAGATGTAGAGGCCAGGGAATACTTTTCATAGTCGACAGTTGGGATGAACTTCCGGTTCAGTATCACAGATATTCAATCTTTGAGAGGTTGATTTGCTATCCAGAAAGTCTGAATCTCCATTTAAGTACCCTACTCATCACCTCTCGTCCTATAGCTTCTGGTAAACTTCAACCTCTGGTTTCTTCTAGACTTGAAATTGTGGGGTTCACTAAATCTGAAGTAAAGGAGTACTTTGACAATGCTCTAGGTGGTGGCATCCTTGTACAAAAGCTTCAAGATCAGCTTGCAGAGCGTCCAGTGATCGAAGCAGCCTGCTACCTTCCTCTGAATGCCGCCATTATATCTCACCTCTTTCTTGACTACCAAACCCTCCCAAACACTCTACATGGAGTCTTCACCTCACTTGTTGTCTCCTGCATTACAAGGCACCTTACCAAGCTGTCAGGTAAGGGAACATGGGATGACCTCCCCTGTATTGAGTCACTGGATAAACTTCCACCTGAGGTTGAGAATGATTTCTGTCATATTTGTATTTTAGCCTACCAAGGTATAGTGAAAAACCAGGTAACATTTTCAAGCCAAGATTTGCAGCCGTTTCAGCCATCCTTCTCATCACAGCTGAATACCTTGAGCTTAATTCAAGGAACAGAAAGCTTCCAGAGGTCTATTCTGTACAACGTTTTGCACCTACAGATTCAAGAGTTGCTCGCTGCATTCCACATTTCAAAACTGCCACCAAGTGAGCAGGTGAAAATCTTTAAAAACCTCTTTGGGGAATCTAGATTCGCAGCTGTCTTTGAGTTTTATGTAGCATTCTCAAAACTTGAGACTGAAGGTATTCGAGAGATTGTGCCAGGTATTGTGAAAGGATCGACATATGGTTATAAAGGTGATTTAGTATCCCTTCTTCGCTGCTTGTATGAGGCTCAGGACTTTTCACTATGTGGATATGTGGTGTCTTTGTTAGGAGGTAAACTAGACCTTTCATGTGCCTCACTGAGCCCAGTGGATTGTCTCTCTGTTGGTTACTTCCTTCGCTGCACTTGTCTCACCACCACTGGCAATTTTGAGGTGGACCTTCGGGATTGTTTTCTGGATGATTACAAGATTGCTTGTGTAGTTCGAGAACTGTCTAGATGCTCCAATCATAGACATGTTAATTTCGAGATTATGCTACAACACTCAAGTGATTTGACTGTAACTAAAACCTTCCCATCATTGCACCCAGGTACCATCATAGAGTTGTTATATTGTTGCTCTGTAACTTCGCTTGACATTTCATACTGTATCATTGAAGAAAGAGGACTTTACCACTTGTCACATGCTCTTGCTACCAATTCTTGTCTTGTGAAGCTAACTGCATCTCATTGTTCACTGAACATCACTGATGGCCCAGCTCTTACTGAAATGTTGAAAGTAAACAAGACACTACAAACACTCACTATGTCTGTGAACAGTGGTGTGGCAGATGTGGGTGCTTTCTTTATAGCAGAAGGGTTGATACACAACAGTGGACTGAAACACCTTGAGTTGAGGGAGTGTGGCATCACTGCAGAAGGAGCTAAGTCCATTTCTGATGCATTGAAAGTGAACAGGACACTAGAATGTTTGAGCATATCTTGCAACAATATAGGTGACACCGGTGTTGTTTACATGGCAGAAGCATTGAAATCTAACAATGCACTGAAGAGACTTTGTCTTGCTGACTGTGGTCTGACTGAGAAGGGACTGACAGTACTGTCTGCTTCGCTTGTTGTGAATAATTGTCTTCAATACTTAGACATATCAACCATATATCAAGGTGTACCTGTAGACCACAAAGGCTTGAAACAGTTTGTGTCATGCTTGCAAGAGAATCTCCATCTTACAAAGCTCAGAATTGGACCAGCAAGAGACACTCCACACAGAAGTGATATAGTTGAAGATGAATCGTCAATTTTCAATAAGATTCGAAGAGACAAAGGCCTTCAAGGGCTAGAGATTATCTGTTTATATGATGCACTGCCTGTTGATCTCTCTGCAGCTGATGATGATTCGTCCAGTGATGATGACTACATGTCTGCTTGATTAATAATCTTATAGTGTCCTGTAGCTACACAAGCCTATATTTCAAGCCAATTCTGATACCAACTTGTTGTCATGCATTCAACTTATACTACACTCAAATTTCCGTGACATAAACTAGTAAACTATACAAGTTGCTCAACTACGTATGTTCATACATTAAAGTATATACAACCACTCCCCAATAAAAACTGACTCTGCTCCTAAAGTGCTAGTTTACAAGTTGTAAGCTAGTGTTGTAAAGTTTATCTCTATAACTTGGGTACATTATAATCATTATATAGCATTTGCTATTTTATGTATCCATTGCACCCCCCCCCCCCCCCCCCCCCCCCCCCCCCCCCCGCAACAGCTCGTATATCCTAAGGACAAATCAGTTTTCAAGCAGTGTTAGTTCTTGTAGACATTACCAACAGAGGCTTCATACATCAGGATTACCAGTGAGGAAATTACAATGGCCAAGAGATTTACTCTTGGAGCACTGGTAGGATTAGCTGCAAATGTAAGTAGAAGAAGCACTCGAACAAGAAGCATGGCTCCTACCCAGTAGCGATGCCTGTCTTTGAAGGGACCAAAGTAGGCATCGAAAAATGGTTTCAGTTTTGTGACCCAGTGCAAAAGTTTATGGTTTGTGTGTTTTTGGAGACATTGCACAAAGAGAAGCAGTACAGTGTAGGGAAACCACAGAAGTAATAGAACAACCATAGTGACTATAGCTAGGAGCAATGGTGCATGCTCCCGGCTAAAATACTGAATGTTGCCATCATTTGTCCACAATGCAATTCTAGACCCATTGGGATACTCTAGGAATGTGAATGTTATGATGGTATGAAGCAGTTTGGCATAGGACAGCAGAAACAAGGTGGCTATAGCAGTTGTGATTGAATTGTCTGATCCAGCAGCATACTACAGTGAGTACTGCATAGCCAACTGTTGTTTATTTCACCAAATTATTGTATACGTGTTGGGAAATATGCTTCTAACCATTTAACTGGAATCTGTTTGATGGAATTGTGTTCATATGTGATGAGAAAAATTTGAGGTGGTGGTCATGCTTGATATCACAGTGATGACCATTTATGTGACAACTTAGACATTTCACTGATTCAGTACACTTTGTTTTCTCTGCAGCTGGCTCTGATTAGTCTGATAAGGTGGAAGTGAAGGACCAGCAGATTCAGACGACAGCATGGAGCATGACAAAACAGCAAGGTGTTCAAACAGATTGTCATGACCTACTACGTTCTCCCCTTTCCTTGATGCATACGCTGCTGCAGAGATTGTGTACTGTTTGTTGATTCCTCTCCATCTGTTTTAGGCTACCTGCGTAGTGTTGAGGTCATTGACCACACCTCCTTCACCTACACTGGCTGCATGAGCCCAGAGCTTTGAGTGGGTGGACCATGGGTTCAAGTTACATCTGCCAGAAGATGCTCTTCCTCCTGAAGTGGAGGAATGTCGAGCCCATGTCAAGGCCTCCCTCTCTGGTCAGTTCCAGCTCCCAGACGATACGGAGCTTGTCAGTGGCATTTACTGGATAGCCGCTCCCACGTCTTTACAAAATCTGTCACCGACGACATCCAACACTGTTCATCACGGACAGTTCATCCATCAAGTCTTACGTACGACGTTGCTAAGTGTACCCAGGAAGATCTTCCCTTCAAGTTCAACACTCTCAATGTAGGAGTGTTTGCTCCTGGCAGTCAATATGGGAGCATAAGCTTGACCCACTTCTCTGGTGCTGGGATAGCTTCTCAATCTCCACGGCGCCCATCACTGATGCCATGGCTCATTCGCAGATGTCCTCAGGATGAATCAGAATTCTCCAATGAGAAGAGTTATTGTGCCCGACTCGACTACAGCAGCAGTGCAGATATCCACAGCTGGGAGGTGAACTCCACAATCATGTGGGATCTGGAGTTACACATTGCTGTAAGTATTCTTTCTGCCATAATTGACCTCAACATTGTCACTAATCATGGAGTTCATTCCCATTGTTGCAGGCTGTTGATGCCAGGTACTCTGAGACTAATGCCAGAATGGGTCCTGACCAGGAGGTGATGTTTGAAGCGGAGAGGATCACTCTGGATATCACAAAGAAGGGGTTGTGCTGGAGAGTGGATGGACAATCACTCCACATACATATTCTGGAGTGAGTCTATTAATACTCAGTGTGTGTGTCAGTATGAGAGTTGACATATCATGCATCAACTACATGGCCAATTTTGCTGATTACAGTTTGTGAAGAACGTTCATTGCAACTCTTTGTTAGCTGAGTGGATCATTTTTTCAATAGATCTCAAAACATCAGGTGGACCGATTTGTTCCTGGACGTCGAGTGCCCTCCTGTCAGTTGTACGTGAAGTGGACTGGACAGCAGGAGTAGCCTGTGGAGCTGGTGCACAGGGTGGAGCTGCTGGGAGCAAAAGAACCGTTCGACTTCTTCTTGATCCGACCTCCTTCACTGCCACCACCACTATCACCTCAAAGTATGTGTTCATAATTTGCAGAGGTATCCACACTTCATGATAGAGTTGACAATGTGTATAGCCTGTGTATAATATGAAAGAGCTATAGGTTTACTTACTGTAGTTCACCTGAAGTGTAGATGTGAAGTTTCCTCACTAGCTGTTACTCTGCATGTTTACACTCAGCAGCAGGATTTATTCCCAGTTGTTGCTTCCTAAGGCATCAGAAACTCCTTCCATCACAAGTGGCACTTTTCTAGAATCAGTTGGACCTGAGGAATCACCTGGCAATGAGGCTAGTGGTTTTCAATGGGAAAGGAACGCGATAGTTCACCAGAAAGCGTGTATAGATATCATTTGACTTGCAGGAAATTGCAATGTGGATGTTAGTGAACATACCAACCCATTCAAAGTGCTTTCACCAAGCTGTTGGTCATTCATTAGTACTACTATACTAAAGTTGAGCTCTTTGGGTGCACAATCCTTGCAGCCAAAACAGTATTGTGCTATGCTGCTGTAGCAACCCTGATGGGACAGACAGATGTCTCAACAGTTTAATAGTGCATCATACATATCTGCTCTTCTTCAGGTGCTATCAAAATGTCATCAGAAATTACTACCCAGACGTCAGTACTGGAAGACACACTTGGTAATAATTAAGCTAGGAGTGTCAGTTAATGTTGGCTGCCAATATAATTATGTAGTGTGTGTAGTTAGACATCCAGGTATCAATTATGTTTTTACATGCAGGTATCCAAGACCTTGCTGACATCACCATCTACCTCCACCCACTGGGTAGAACAGCAGTGATCAACCTGGGTCTAGTCCTGGGCCTTGACTACCACCGGCTCAAGGGCTTGATAGACTCTCCGGACTTCCTCACTGAGATGCTGGCTGGGTGGCTGCAGAGAATGGATCAGGTGCAGAAAGCTGGAGTCCCAACATGGCGGAGACTGGTGGAAGCTTTGAGAGACCCACGAGTAGGCCAGAATGGGATTGCCAGAGAAATAGAAGATAAGAAGTGAACACTAACTATGCCACACAGTCACACACTTCTCTTCACATCAACTTTATAATACTTAATTGACCATGTACACAGTCATACTGTTTTATTGTTCTTTGTTTGCATAATGATCCTTTTGTCACAATGCCGTTGATAGTATGATGTGCAATAGGATTTGCAGCATGCAGTGTGCTGCAGTCACTATTGCAACACGATAAAAGAAATAATTTTATCTCAAGTGAGAATGGGTTGTGCAGAGGAATGTCCTATAGGTATACTCCCCAATGAAAAAAAAAAGCAAACAATGACAACATAATTATATGTAACCATAAGTTACAATTGCAGTATTACTTCTGCAGTCTCATTCCCAACCCTCAATATGGGGTCTGGGCATGACTACTACTACTTCTCATGCATGTTTGTATTTAAATTGCACCATCCTACTTGAACGGTATATCATACATCGTTATGTAACTAGTATACATTTATCTACATTAGTACTCTGTTGCAATACAGTACCATTGATGGAAAGAACATCCCGATAATTATTATTCCTCGCTGGAATGGAATGGAAAAGATGCTTGACTAATACAGCAAACCGAAGTAAAGTGTCTCATAAATAGCTTGTTCAGGTCCTTCAGGATATCCAACAGAACACAGTATCTCATATTCATCACGTCCAGTAAGAGCACGCCTTGCCAGGTGGTGTGATAAGTCAACCTACAGAGAAAGAGGACACAGTTATGCCTTTCACTCAGGAATGTGCACAACCATGAGCAGAGATTCACTATGAGAAACCACCATAGGTACACCATGGGAGTGACAGTGTTACATCCCCTCCAAAGGATGTGTATATAAACTTCTTTGGATGGAAACACTTTCAAGAAAATACCTATTCATTTTCTAGGGTAGAGCTGAGTAGACTCCTAAGACTGAACCATGGTGGGACACTCGGCTACAAATGCATATAATGAGTGGGCATGGCTTTGGGTAGGGCAATGGGTGGGGCCTATTGAGATAATGAGTGGGCATGGCTTTGGGTAGGGCAATGGGTGGGGCCTATTGAGGAGTGACTGGATATCACACCACCATATACATCTACTTTCCAGAGATATTACATGAAACATGTTTTTATAGTGTAATTTCTTTTAAATTGGGATTCTTCTTTTCGCGAAGCATGCCTACAATTTTCGTGAAGCATGCCTGTATTCACTATAGACAGGTTCCACTGTACTGAAACATTTACAGTGCAAAGTTCAAAGTTAGGTGTTAAATATTATTTTGTTAGTAGTAGGTCAGATCAAAATACCCACATGAAACACTGAACTTTGAACTCAAGTCATTATGGTATTCAATCATTAGAGCTGCGTTGATTGAATGGGAGGTGTTACTGATTTGTAGAAAGTGTGGGAATGTATGGATTCCACTAACGAATGAACTCTGACCTACACCACATGCTGTGCTAACTGTGTTCAGGTCTCATCTTGCTGCTTGTTCACCACACCTTTACACGGTCAAGCATCCACGTGATTCTGCACTGCAATCTGATTGGAGCCGCCAGATTTCAGGCACAGGAAGTCAATGGTTTGAACCCCCAATGTTACAGCTGACTTGGCTGTATACAATCGGTGGACTGGACTACTGGACTGGACTACTGGACTACTGGACTCACCCAAAATTCCATGAAACGCCCTTTTCAGTGAGAAGCTAAACCTCCTTACTCAGCCTATTAGTTCGCTAAAGTTGCTTCCTAGCCTGTTGCGGCATCGTCTCCTCGATTTCCGAGGTCAAAGGTCACGTGCATATTTAATATAGCTACACTTAAAGGCAGGCTAGAGTTTGGTTTCTGCTGATAACGTGCTAACTGCTCTTCTAATCGTTCAAGCAGGCGGAGAATCCTAACTCGAGCTCAATTAAAATGACTTCCCAACAAATGCGTGTGACCTCCATATGAAAACAGTTGATACAAGTCATGGATGCTCAAAGCTAGCTAGCATGGATGCTCAAAGCTAGCTAGCATGGATGCTCAAAGCTAGCTAGCATGGATGCTCAAAGCTAGCTAGCATGGATGCTCAAAGCTCTTCCCCATCCGGGTAGGCCTGGGAACGAGGCTAGCTCAAAGCCAGTACAGAACCCACAAGAATTGTTGAAGCTCATTAAATATGCATGTGACCTTTGACCTCGGAAATCGAGGAGACGATGCCGCAACAGGCTAGGAAGCAACTTTAGCGAACTAATAGGCTGAGTAAGGAGGTTTAGCTTCTCACTGAAAAGGGCGTTTCATGGAAATTTGGGTGAGTCCAGTAGTCCAGTCCAGTAGTCCAGTCCACCGATTGTATACAGCCAGCTGACTTGTACCCTAGTGCATGCTAATTGTCAATTGTGTTTTGATAACAACACCCCAGTTGCTCTTAATTAAACGTTGCTAGGCAACCATACACCACAGGGTGTACACTCTGCACCACCATATTGGGGATAGAGGTATGAGCATGGACCAATGTAGTAGTGAGTGGGAGTGGCAAGTAGTGAGGACTGAAGTACCCCCCCCCCCCCCCCCCCCCCCCCCCCCCCCCCCCCAAAAAAAAATAATAATAATAATAATTGAAACACTCAACACAGGTCACTGCTGGATCGCTATTATTGCCCACATTCACTCCACCATAGTCACACGATTCCCTTCCACCCTCCCACCTTCCCTCCGCCTCCCTCCAACCCTCTCTCAACCTCCCCCCCTCCCCCTCCCTCCCCCACACTCACATTTCCTCCATCTCCCCCTCCCTTCCCTATCTGATCATCCATCCAGGCACCTATCCGTCCCTCCCTCTGCCCCTCCCTTCTCACCCACCTGATGTGAGGGATAAGAAGAGATGACATCATCCCTAAATACGGGAGTGTTTCTCCCCAGGATATCCAAGCCAGGCTACAGTCAACTCCACAACTATAGTGCAAGAAGCAGATGTACAGTACACGGGTGAAGATTGGGGGTGGGTGGGTGCGTTGGAGAAGTCATTCTGTGAGGGTGACACGAGGCTAGTACCGCCTAAGAAATTCAGGAAACTCCTGTGGCTCAGAATATGTTTGAACTTTGGGGAAAGAGGCTGCAAGCTTCCACTGAATATGTCCACGAAGTAGGGATGAAAAGTTGAAATATTCCCCTCGGACATGTCAGGAATAGGTTTTGATAATACTTTACATTTACTACACCAAACATTTCCTGCAATATAATGCATACATACACAAAAGAGTCTTTAATGTACCACAGAGTCACCAGCAAACACACACCTACGTACGTAAGCATCAGACTTACTGTAGGTGCAGTGGCTGTCCCAGAATCCAGAGGTTCACCTTCCTGCTGTCTCCCCCAGTGGCCAGCACTGTCCCATTGGAGCTATGAGGCACAAACTGACCTAGAGGATGAGGAGGGGGAGCAGCTGGGATGACGTAACCCGTTTGGATGTGACATATTATGCAAGCCTTTATAACAGTACTAAATGCACACAGGGTCACCGCCAATTGGACGGCTGCTAAACACCTTTTCATAACAAAGTGTTACACTGTGTAAAGCAGATGTACACTCTCCGAGACGGAGATGAGCAAGTGCTTCAAGATTCACAAGGTAGCTTCCTGCTTATGAACCTCTCCTGGTATATAGCTTGTTAGGACTATTATAGAGTGCAGCTGCTCATACACATTACTATATTTTACTTGTGGTCAACAGGTGCCACATCACACATCCCAGTATAGCTACAGGCTACAAGAGAAAAGGGGAGGGATTAAATTACTTTATAACTGACACAATGGCAATCTTCCATAAAGAGCTGTGCATTACTTTCCATATAAGTGTAGAGATAACAGCACGTGTGTACATGTGCAATGTACAATCATCATGGCTATACGCATTTCGGGAATGAGAAGCTAGCTCACACTAACATAACCTGCTATTAACATAGCTTGACTGTTTTCTATGCTTAACACAAGAGAAATGGCCCACCCGGCTCCAACTAAAGGCTTTCTCAGGCAACCCAGACACGGCCACGCTATATTTACCCTTTGGGCCACCTCCCCCTGTCACAACAACCGAGTCTGTACGTATGATTGGGGGTGGTACGTACTGCAAGTGATTGGTGCATTTAGTGGGAGAGGTTTGAAGAGCTAGATGCACTGGAAGTAGTTTGGACGCCACTAGTCTCTGTCCCAGACCCAAACCAACCCTGGTTCCAGTATCTAGGGTATGTCTATGTAAACTACAAGCTGAATGACGGACCTCCAATGTAGTCTGGTTAGTATAAAGAGTTAACTACCATCTGTACCCAATGCTTCAGGTGATGGACACAGCTGCCCAAACCACCTGCTGTACATCTAGCTCTCCCTTCACTAACTACACCTCTCAAATACCTACAGCCACACTCACACCACTTGTGCCACTTACCTCAAATAGCCCCTAACAAGAGTACAAGTGGATCGTGCAAACTGAACTGCCCATGGGTCTTAATCTGAGTGGTACGTTTGTTTTAGCCCACTGATCATATCCTAGCTGGGAGTAGGGTGCCTTAGCCTCGTTCCCAGGCCCGAGACGGCGAGGAGAAAAGGGCCTGGTTTCCACTGTTTGCGCATGCGCTAACTAGCGGTGGAATTCCACCGGCACCGTGGACGTTCGATTATGTTTGTACACTTGTGACGTAGAAGTGGATAACGTGATCCGTACAGTAAACTAGCTAGCGAGTGCTTAGTAGTGGCGTGCGTTACAACAGCTCTCGATCGTGCTCTCCTATGTCCTCAGGCGGCAAGGCGCTCCTGAATTGAGCTAGAACAGCGACCTGCGATTGAACGATGGGATGTTTTCGTGTGGCTACCGTCGCACCGACCGGGTGGAGTCGGTATGCTACCAGACTCTTCCATTTGTTTTGAATAAAGGATGTCCGGTAAGTCTGCTGCTGGTGGCAATGCAATTGTGGTTGTGTCGCCCCTCATCTCGCGGATCGAGGACCAGTGTAGCAAAATAGGTAGCGTCACACACTCGACCATGTGACTTACGAAGACGTCATTTGCACCCTCCCCTTATGAATAGTGTTACGGTTATAGATAATTAAGCGCATGCGCAAACAGTGGAAACCAGGCCCTTTTCTCCTCGCCGTCTCGGGCCTGGGAACAAGGCTAAGGGTGCCTCTTCCTGGACAATTTAGTTCTTGGGCAGTAGAGCCAGGAGAATAAGCATGCACAGCTGCCTAATTAGTAGTGCAAATGGGTGCTTATATTCACAGGGTGCTTATACACACATGTACACAAACAGCTTCAGGGTATTCATGGGGCTGGACTTAGTCATGTGGACGACCTTTGACCTTGACCTCAATCTCGGGCTAATGCTCTTTTATCTGGGATGCTATCACACAATCAAGGCTGTTGCCATATGCCAGACTTCACACAGCGCATGAGGAACGAGAGATTGCAAGACCCCTGAAGAGAGAACTGTCATGTGGTGCCCTCCATGAGGGGGATGACAGCTGGGAGCTGCCCAGTACTTAACCCATGCACAGGGAGCAGAAGCTGAAGCAAGCTCGTGTGTATAAGCACCCTATGAACATAAGCACACATTTGCACTACTAACTTCAGAGTAGCAGCCGCTTATTCTCCTGACACTTCTGTACAAGAATAGCAACACTAAATTGTCCAGGAAGAGGCACCCTACTCCCAGCTAGAATATGATCAATGGACTAAACCATCCATACCACTAAGAGAGAGCTGAATTAGCTCCCTGGAGACTCAGAGCAGACCAGAAGTCCACTCTCCCACCCACTGCCACCCACTTCCCATTCACCCAGTGCACAGGGGCGAATACAGGAGGGGGGGGGGGGGGGGGGGGGGGGGGGGGGCGATATATGACAGGACGCTGACGGAGGCAGTGAATATACAAGTAATAAAAAACATTTCAAATGTAACAGGATGTAGGGATACCAGAACCGCAACAAGTAAGGAAACAAGGTAGGGATGATCACACAAAACAGTGAAGTATACAACCCCCTACAGAGATCTTTTTCCATAAAAGATATGTAGGGGGATTGTATACTTCACTGTTTTGTGTGATCATCCCTACCTTGTTTCCTTACTTGTTGCGGTTCTGGTATCCCTACATCCTGTTACATTTGAAATGTTTTTTATTACTTGTTTATGTCATTTTTTTTTAGCAGCAGGCGCATGCATACTGGGCTCTGGCATGCCAGCAATGGCTGAAGAATCAGACCCAAGCATCTCAAAAGCCAACCCTTTTCTGGATGGATACTAAGCCAGTGCTCCCTGAGCTGAAGTAGTGTAGGTAAAATAGCTATACCAGATAGTAGTAGCGACACATTGTTGAGTCTTTAGATAGGCATTCACCCCTCTCACAGAACACAGTCTAGTAACATATATAGCACAGAGAATTTACCTCAGTCTAGTTACGGTAAGTTACTGGTAACACAACAGCGCAAGGTACTTCTAATTCAGCGATCTTGAATAATAATTACGTATCGTTGCTAAGTGATCGTTTAAGTGCGCATGCGTACAAACATGAAAATGGCGTGACAAATGAAGCCATAGTTATTGAGTGGGCAGCTGTAGCCGCCTGGTGAAGACTTGGAGGTTGCCAAAAAGCGATGGGCTGGTGCACTGCTCGGTGTAAAATGCTGCTGTTTCGTGCGAAAACCATCATGAGGGATTGAGGCGACGTTGAGCTAGCCCGTCTGAAAGAAAGAAAGAAAGAAGAAGAAAGAAAAACAATTTGCCCGTTTTGCGAGTACCTGGTGCGGTACTTTCGCGACGGTTTTTCGCGACGCGAGGAGTCTTGTTGGTCATGAAAACACTCGAAGATGAACGGTATGTGGTTATAAAGGCTTATAAGTGTACCGTTTCTGAGATTTGGAGAGATTCTTTTGTATTAGCATATATTGCGTGTACGTCGTATCCCTACATACAGAGTCTACCGAATCTGTGATATAGGGGTGCGTAGCGCCAATCAGTACGCGTGAAGTGCAAAAACTTTATTCGCCTTCATTTTTCAGTTGCTAGTATCAGGATGGGCTCTCGTGGCACCTTCGTGCTTTGCACTGCAAGTTCCAGATGTACGAGGATTGCAGGTCCCAGGACCGCCATGTGCTTCTTTCTTGCTCAAATTTCGCTCACGAACGTAATACATACGTACACCAGGGCATACTAGATCGTGGTCTCGTTCCCAAGCCGTTCGGTTTCAGGCAACGCACGGTATTGCGAGCTGAGGAGGCCAGGCCAGGAGTTGCAACGTAGCGGCAGCTAGTTAGTAAGGAGGAAAATAAAGTGATGAAGAAGCAAAAGGGGGGGGGGGGGGGGGGGGTACCGGCCCCCGGTAGATCCACCACAGGTGCATACACCACTTCCAGTATTGACCCAAGAAATGTCACGATATCACTAAACATGGACATCTGGAATCAAACATGCACTATCCTTTCATGTGTACACGGCAACTCCCCACCTGCATACCGGTAGATACTGTCCTTGGTCACGCCAGACTCCTCCATTTCACCCTGCATATGTCAGCTGCACATACGTCTGTATGCGTGTGTATAGGTATGTACGTATGTGTGTATGTGTGGGTGTGTGGGTGAATGTGTGCATGTGTGAATGTGTCATGGTGTATTGTGCTTGTGAGTGTGCATATGTATACAGACCATAATTATGTATAGTGAGAGTTTACTGCTTGGGCTGAAATTCCATCAACTTTACCCCTAACTTCAAATGGTGAATATTTCACCAGCTCAATTACTAGTGAGTTTGTTGTGCATGTGGTGCAAAGTGGCAGGCATTATCTGCAGGCCTGGACCCACCTCCCGTCACTTCAAGGACTAGTGTTCTCCACACAAGCATCCAGTAACACATGAATATTTCCCAGGTGCACCAGGTGGTGATGATAATGACCAACAAACACAATCATGAATACTGGCAGAGTTCCACCTCAGACTCTTGTCTGGCACAGTAACACATGAATGGTGCACTGGGTTCATGGGGTATTAGACTAGCAGGAGAGACCATGCACCCCACACAACTGTAACCCAACCTACATTCTGATGATAATGACCAACAAACACAATCATGAATACTGTCTAGAGTTCCACCTCTTTCATGGGGTATTAGACCAGCAATGAACCCAACCTATGTTGAAACAACCCTACAGGACTCAAACTACAACTGACCCTCACTCTTGAGGTTGGACTGAACTGGGACAAACACAACCTAAGACCCCACACTGTGGTGTCCACCAACTGCAAGCAGTCCTAGTAGCCGTACTCATGGACTTACTTGATCCTCAATGCAATATTACGCTCATATACTGCCATAATATCAGTAATGAACCTACAGACTGAGGGCAGCATTCAGCAGACTACAGTCTGGCTTAGAGTGCTCAGCTCAATCTAACAGGCTTACAACTGCCTCTGGTGCTAGCACCACAACAGCACTCACAAGTCTGCATTTCATAGCATGCAGCAAATTTTACTGATCAACACCACACACTCAAGAATGATGTTTAATTATTGTTGTCTCAGTGACCCTGAGCAGACAGTGTTCTCTGGTGTCTACATGGGAATGTATTCTGCAGAGGGTGCTGTGGGCAGCTGCTACACAAGTCATCATATCTGACAGTGTGACACACACAATCGAGGTCGTACATTGTGATGAATGGTGAACAGATTACTGGTGGAATATAACTTGCACTGCTCTTGGGTGTGTGGACATACAGCCTCATCCCCACAGGTCTTGACCCACCTCCCGCCTACTGTCAAGTATTACATCCCATGTGGTTCACAAGCCTCCAGTAAGTACTATCAAATCTAGTGGTACATTACACAAGCACCCAACACCACATGAATACTGACCGAGTTCCACCCCTTGTCTGGTACAACAGACAGCACTGGGTCAGCAAGAGAGGCCACCCCAAACCCAACCCACATTCCAACAACCCTGGGTTGTTTGAAGTTAGCAAGCCCTACAGGACTCATGCAAGCCACAACTGACCCTCACCCTTGAGGATGGACTGAACTAGGACAAACTGATTCGTGCAACCTAAGGGACCCCAATTGCAAGCAGTTGTAGCCTTAATTGTCTCCAGGCTCGTAAGGGGGAGGAGAGAGGTGGCCCACCAGGATAAAGTCATTCAAGTAACCCCCTAGCCTCGTTCCCAGGCGCTCTTGGTAATTAATTACCAAGAGCACCTGGGAACGAGGCTAGTAACCCCCAACAAGACTGGGAACAAGGCTAAAGCAGTCTTAGTATACAGCCTCATTAGTGCTCACTTCATGGTATCCCATCAAATGTTTACATACTGCCATGGATGAATATTGACAAGATGGGCATTCTTGAATGATGTCATCAGTAGATAAAATGCAGCCATAAATAGACTGCAGTCATTCACAGTCTGGCTTGGAGTAATCTAGGTATGATCTTGTGCAGTTAATCGGTGAGTGGAAGCGAGCCAACCTAGTCGTTTGAACGGCATGATTTTGTTTATATGGTTGCGCGTGGGCCCCCGCACTACGCACAAACGTACGACCGACTCCTTTGCTTCTGGAGATTTCGAATCGTAGCTTGCCCCGTGCTGCGGGAAAATGTGCGGCCGGCTCATCGAACAGTCCTCGTGTCAACGACACGCTGTACGTTTATGGATTCTTCACAAGAAAGAGAACACTGACTCAGCCGTAGACAGCAACGCGACAGAGATCACCGTGCTCGTGAGAGTATAGAAGCTAGACAGCGGCCAGCTCCTTTACTTCCGGAGAGTTCGAAGGTCGAGAAATCGTCACTCGAACTGCGGCTATGCTTGCTTCCGCTCGCCCACAATGCTCAACATTCGACTAGTTATGGTGTACCATGACTATACATGTGGTGTGTTGAATGGAAGTGGTACAATCTGGTGGGAGAGGCTTGGAAGAGCTAACTTGATTGCACAACTGGCACCGCTTGCACCACCTACCTCAGGTGGTCATAACAAGAGTACCAGAGGAAACAACCGTCCAATCACACACACCACAAATAGACCCAGTGATTTCCATTCACAGCCAAGCAGCTAGTAAACGCTAACAATTGGGAAGCAAAGGGGAGGGTGTACACGAGTTGTACATTATGCACAACATTATATTTTCACCGTGCAATTGAAACCATTCCTATGGTGATAGCATGATGTTGCACTGTCAGCAGTTGGTGGGTGGTTAAGTGGGCGTGAACAAGACTACACGGCGTGATGCTTGTCCTCCGAAGGCACGAGTATTGCCCACCAACGGTAAAGATGGAGGTGGATGTGATGTCTATGATGGATGGGCCGCTCGGCACAGTTGGAGGGACTGGAGTGACCAGATGAACAAGACGAGGAGTGATATACCTCCAAATATGGTCAGTGGGATTAGTTTAATTTTCGGAATAGAACCTAATCATGGAATGGACCCTGAAATGAACACTGACTGACTCACCCCTCACGTCCACCTGAAAGCTGGTCTCTGCTCTCCTCTCCTGGTCTGGGATCGTGCCACTCCCCTGAAGAGTCACCACCTCACTCCCCCCCCCTCGTAATTTTCCTTTGTCCTTGATCTGCAGGTGAAGGTGGAGGTAACACACTCACTGCCGTGCAATATCTGTTACACAGAAGGTACTATCGCCCAAGTTTCACTGCCATGGGCCCAGTAGCCATGGCCAATCCTCACCTTCAGGTTTGCTATCCTGACAGCATATCTTCAGTGGAAGTGACAGCTCACGGGCATCAACAGATTCTCACGGACTCTCGTAACTGACTGAACTGCAATGAAATGCAAAAGGTTTCAATAAGAACCACTTCATGACCGACACACTAGGAACAGAACTTGGCTCGTCACATTCCACAGATGGCAACAAACAACGACATCAGTAACGTCAAGTGCAGCGTAATGCAATAAGACTAGACAATAGGAAAGAACATAGTAAATATTAAAAAATTGTCCTGTCACATGTCACAGGTACTACAAAACTAATGTCTCTTCTTCACTAATTGGGGCGAGCCTGAGTGAGCCCCAGACGTGCACAACATGAACCATGTGTGTCTGTCTGTATCTTCATACATCCACCGGTAAAGACACGCTTCCGTAACTGAGAGTTACTTGCGCCGTGATAAGAATGATTGCAAGTGCTCAACTACACTCAGTGAGTTGGAGACACGAATCATGAACAGTCTACCTCTTCACTGGCCACAAAAAGGATGGAGACCACTCGTGTATCTACCTCTTCAATCACTACAGGGATGGACGCTACTGCACGACAACAAAAGATGGTGAGAGTGTTTTCATGGCCCGTTTTTCAGCTACTGCAGGTTGCCATTTCTCGGGAGACTTGATTGCATGTTCGTTAATTGGTGGGCGTGGTTAAGTCACGTATATGCTTAGTATAGCTGAAATTACCTGTGTGAGCAGTTTCGAGCCCAGCAACGCCAGGGAACAGAGATTAGGAGTGTTCTATAGACTGAAAATGACCTAGAGAAAGAAATTGGGCCCTAAAGAGTTTTAATTAATGATTTGACTACATTCCACCCTTTGCCACTATATCAACCCCAGACAGAGTTTCCATAGGTATTTCCGGCTGGGCACAAGACTACTATTTTCCGGAATGGAACAGACCAGAATGCCACCTTATTTTCCAGGAACAGACCGGACTGTACGTGATAGACTGGACAAGTTTTTGGGGACGCACTTTCGACTTAGGACAGATACTAGTTTGCAAAACAGTCCTGTACCAAAACAGTCCTGTACCAGGAGCGCATGAGCCGCCTTCGGCAGCTCATGCGTTCCTGCATCTTCCTTCTTCAGCCTCCCGCACTGGCCGTAGCCTAACAGTCCTATCTGTAGTTTGACCCCCGGTCCATTCCAGGAAATAAGGTCTCCATTTGGTTCCGGTATTGTAAACTTTGGGACCCCATGAGAATAGGGCCCCAGGGGGCCCTCCAATGTGATATTATAGCACCACACTAGTGGTACTCATAAGTCTGAATATCATAGCATGCTGCAAATGTTACTGATCAACACCACACATTCGCTTTCACAGTGTCCGTGAGCAGACAGTGTTCTCTGGTGTCTGCATTCTGCAGAGGGTGCTGTGGGCAGCTGCTACACTAGTCATCATATCTGACAGTGTGACACACACAATCGAGGTCGTACATTGTGATGAATGGTGAACAGATTACTGGTGGAATATAACTTGGCATCACTACACTGCTCTTGGGTGTGTGGACATACAGCCTCATCCCCACAGATCCTGACCCACCTCCCACCTACTGTCACTTCAGGGGCTAGTATTACATCCCATGTGGTACATAAGCCTCCAGTAAGTACTATCAAATCTAGTGGTACATTACACAAGCACCCAACACCACATGAATACTGACCGAGTTCCACCCCTTGTCTGGTACAACAGACAGCACTGGGTCAGCAAGGAGACCACCCCAGACCCAACCCACATTCCAACAACCCTGGGTTATTAGCAAGCCCTACAGGACTCATGCACGCCACAACTGACCCTCACCCTTGAGGATGGACTGAACTGGGACAAACTGATTCATGCAACCTGAGGGACCCTGGAGTAATCCAATTGCAAGCAGTCCTAGCCTCATTCCCAGGCTCGTAAGGAGGAGGATACAATCGTCCAAGTAATGCCTGCCAAATAACCATGGACTTAGTCACGGGGCCACCGTTCACCTTTTTGCCGACGCAATCCCCCTTTTTGCCTTGACCTGTGCGTAGTATACGAAGGTATACGGTCCAAGTAATAAGATATACGGAAGTGCACAAGTAATGGACACGTGCAATGAAGGCTGATGAGCGCTTGAGCGCGCGTTGACGATCCGAGGCCGTGGAAGAAGCGCATCCTCCTACCAAGAAGCTCTGCAGTTGTGGGGCAGATCTCTCATCACTGAGCGTATATCACGTCAGAAAACACTTGGCTGTGTCGAATCACTTGAAGGTACAGCCAGCGAGTGGGCGGCCGGCGCCCACGTCGGAGACGCCTGTGGTTCAGTGCCCGTGCGCAGAGCTGAAATGGAGGTAGCGAGAGGGCCTAGGGGGGATAGGGAGGCGGTTTTGACTGCATAAAAGGCTAGAATTCCTGCAAGTACCAAATTGCCACTTCGAGTACTTTTTTGCCTGAGGGGAGAAACAACCAACCAACTAAAGTGGCATTGCGTCTGGCAATTTGGTAACTGTGGCCCTGTGGACTTAATGTTCACTTCATGGTATCCCATCAAATGTTTACATACTCTTAGATGCAGTGAATGATGTCATTGAACGCCTGATAAAAGCTCACAATAATGAGTTCAGTTCGTGGTGCTGGCACCAGAGGCAGTTGTAAGCCTGTTAGATTGAGCTGAGCATTCTACTTAATGCTGGCTGGCTGCAGTCGATCCAGTTTCATTACTAACCAATTAAGATAAACTCCTGTACGTGACTCACATGACAGAGAGTATCTCTTGGCATCACTGCTGTGAACTGTACACAGAAACACCAGCAGTAGCAGCTGTTGAAGGAACTCTCACCTTCCATGTTTCACCTGCTCAATACACATGTGGCAGCAGAACATGTGCTCCTGGGTGTGTGGAAGTTGGATGGGAAGTGGAGGAAAGAGAGAGTGGGAGGGAGGAGGGGAGAGGAGGAGGGGACAAAGGGGAGGAGAGAGGAGAAGGGGATGAAGTGAGGAGGAGGGGACACAGGGAAGAGAGAAGAAGAGGGGACAAAGAGAGGAGGAGGGGACAAAGAGAGGAGGAGGGATGGGTGGGATGGGAAGACGGAGGGGAGCAGGAGGGGAGAGCAAGCGGAAAATGATGGAGATGACACTGACCCAATACTGCTGAGCCATTTCCGGCCACCACAAGGACAGGGAGCCCACTCTCCAACCATCCCTTCCTAATATAAAACGACATGCATACATAAAATGGAGCCCAGTAAAGCATTCCAAATAAAGGGGCATTAAAGGAAAGACAGCACGTTAAAATTCTCTCCCACCATCCCCAGTGAACACACATATAGAACACAGAGCTGTATAAACGCACAACTAAACTAGTTTTTAAAAATTATGGGAGGAACCTGCACTGTCAGTACAGCGGCTTGAAAATAGCCTCAATCCCAGGCCCACACTGTTTTAGGTTGTACATTCTTCATGCAATCGAAACTGGTGCGGCCGGGGTATGGCTACCTTGAAAACAAATTGTGGGAATACTGATCATACAAATGACGTCAGACACACACACACACATACGATAGCTAATGGGGTCGGATGAGGAAAGGATAGGGAATCTTGCCCGGTGGGCTGCACCGGGAAGGGAGGACACCATTAGCCCCGCAACCTGGTTTCAATCAGATCAATAGCTAAGTGCACTTTGAATGGCTAACCTTGAACAACAGGCTCAGACAGGATCCCAAGTTCTCTGTATGGTTGACAAAATTGCATGCACTGGACTGCACTGCTCGTCTGAAGATCGAGCCCCGAGGCTAATTAGCTCGTGACGTCAAAGGTCAATTTGTGCCACACCCAACGAAGAATGCGCCCTGTTACACATATACATCGAAAATATATAAAACTCTGCAAAACGCGCTGCAGGTACGCAAGCAAGTGTGTTAGCTGGTCTGGTTCCGAGACTATTGTAAGTCTTCTGTATTTTGCGTCAGGTTCTATGCAGGCAGGTGTTGGATGCAAGCTTTGTATTTTGTGTTTGCATGTCATTTTATTTGTTACGGGTCTGTACCATCACTCGTGCAAGCACGTTGAGCTGTACCACAGTAACCAAGCAAAATTACACCCGGAGCCCATCATTACACTAACCGTTATCATGTTATGTACTCCTTGCTCAATTGTTGTACATGGGTAGTGGGTAGGGGGTGGGGCTGAAATCAATTTGAATTCAGGGTTTGTTGTCAGTCCAGCTCTGTGATTCAATAAGTATGTATACCACTTGAACACTACAGTGAGGATTCAGTCTGACGGTAGCAGCACTACACAAGTAGTCTACTACAAGACACTTCAGCAAAGGTATGTTAATTGTGTAACTAGTCTTGGAACCAGACCCTTCGCACGGGGAGGAGGAAGGGTCTGGGTACGTTACATTCAACTTGTCCCCAGGACGGAATGTTGACCTGACAAATCAGGTCAACATTGGTTGAAAATGATGGCATGGAAACAAAAGGTGAGGGGAGCAGCAAGTAGGTCGCGAGTGTGTTTGTACGACAGTATCACAGTTGATCGCTAATTGCCCATGCATAATTGCATTCCGCAAGGACAACTCGAATGTGCGCATGTGATGTGCACAGACCCTACCTCCTCCCCGTGTGAAGGGTCTGGTTCCGAGACTATTGGTGCCCTTGATTATTACAATTGCCTTTTTAAATATGGTTACAAGGTCATAATTTATAGTTTTGTTACATAAACTGGTCCTATTAAGCTAGAACCTGCACATTAAGCTAAAGAATAGACTCTTTATGTAGGTTATGATAACCCAGGTTAAAATATCCTATAGTTACCCACGAAGAGAATCCTAGAGTAGCATGAGCCATAGACAACTAAGCGTATACACTTTATCAGGGCTGGGGGAAGCAGTACAGCCATGGCCAGACCAAATGTATTATTAGGATGTGTGCCCTAGTAAAACTAAAGCAGAAAGTTAGTGCAATAATTATTTACAGATGTACGAAACATCGCCACGGAAACAGAAAGCAGTGGCAGAGTGCACTGAGTGCAGTTGCCCTCACTGACAACTGAAATGATAGTAGAAACTGCACGAACACAGCCTCTGTGGAGGAACTAGATGTATAGCCTCATTCCCAGCCCTCCCCGCCACCAGTCTTTGACTGTTTGATGTATGCAAATATGGAGGCCTGAGGGGGAAGGTCTGGGAGATTTGGTCACGTGCAGTGATGCCAAGTAGACACACAGCTGGCGGTGCCTGACAAAGGATCTCAGTATCAGTACCATTTGTTGTTCATGATACGCAGGACTTATTACGGTTGGGCACTGCCCCCCTCGTGTGTCTACCCTGAAGCCACCAGTATTAACATTGACCAAATCTCCCAGTCCTTCCCCCTCCGTATTTGCACACTGCAAGTGATCAAAGACTGGAGGTGGTAGTGGCCTGGAACGAGGCTGGAGGTCACTGCCGTTGGAAGTGTCACTGTAGCAATGACTCTCCCAGGCAATCTATGGTGATGCAGTAGCACATAATGACCTAAAAGAAGCTCTTGATTGGAAGGGTATGGTTGGAGGGGTGTGGAAGATAATCACATGACTCCTCATGGGAGGCGTGTCATTGCTCGTTCTTTTATGTTAGCAGGTAGTTCTACATTGTTGAGAGAAAATGGGATTCAATACATACATACATACTCTCAGTCTCATTCAGCTTTACACGTGTACACCTTACAGCATTGTTCCCAGTCCCCCACTCTCAGCCTCTGTTGCTTGGTTGTCATACTGCAACAGACGAGAGCTGGGAGTGAATGAGACCATCTTACACATGCACTAGTGCAGTGCATAAGAACAGCTGTTGAGAGGACCAGAACATGTGTTTATATTCTGTCATTTGTATTCTTGAACTAGGATCCAACCTCTTGAATGGTGTGAGCGATGGCCTCCATTCTGTCTTCCCGGTATCAACCATCCCCAAGATTCTACCACTATGCAGGCCAAGTTGGGAGGAACTCGTACATGTGGGGTGGATGCACGCAAGACTTTCATCATGGTGGGCAAGGCAAACTGAAGTCAACTGTGAATGTCTTTGATCCCTACCTGGAGACCTGGCAGGAACAATGTACAACAGGAGTGCCACCCCGTGGACTGGTTGGGGGAGCAGCAGTGGCACACTCAACTTCCTTGTATTCATTTGCTGGTCATGATGGCAAATCTTGGCACAACTCCCTTCACGTACTGGACACCGACACACTCATGTGGAAGGAAATACCAAGTAACAGTCCCATTCCAAAGCAAGGGTGTGGCATGGTTTTCTTCGGCACACACCACCTAGCCACCATAGGCGGATACGGTCAAGCCTCACAGCCCATACAGACTGGATCGTCCTTCTACAAGAATCCTCACCGTACAGATGGAAGTGGCTGGACCAACGAGTTCCATGTCTTTGATGTCACAGAAGGTAAGTATATTTCACTTGTTGCAACTTCTAGTGTGATACTTTGTGTGGGTGCAGGGCTGGCTCTAGAATGAGTTAGCCAATGGATGGGTAGCAGTCCATATGTTATATCCAAGTTTAGAAAATTTGCACCCACTGGGAACAATTTTGAGTTGAGTAGTGATTACCGTAATAGGTAGTAAGCATACAAACAGTAGGGTATGTAAAACCATTTTTAATGCACCACAAAAATGTGAAGAACTATAAAACAGAGCAACAAGGTTCTGATGTGGCACTGAATTGCACAACAGCCTGTTGTAGAATGTGATCGACAATTACTTGAGTGGGTGTGGCCGGATGAAAATTATGTCAAGTTTGCGTGGCCCATGGAGTACCTGCCCCTCCCCTCCCACATCCCCGTCCCCTTCTTTGGGTGTGGTTATGCTCTACTAGCATACAATGTTCACATGCAGGTCTGAGGTGTATTAACCATTGAACTACTGACACTGAGTTGTGTAACCGACTAGCACCATTCACAATAGTAGCAGTGACTGCAGTACAAACAGACAGTAGGGAAAGTCTGGTAACCATGCCAACAACACCTGCAACCAGGTTGCTTAGTACACAAATGGGACTCCTGCCATTTATGCACTCTTGACCTTACTGATTGTGTTGGCTACAGTAGTCAGTACACCACAGTACAACAGTACAAACAATAGCTCAAAGTGTTTCAGTGGAGTTCTGACTCGGCAGCTTCCAAACTAGTCAACTTGATGAAAGTGTTATCATTCATCCAGTCAATCTACATAGGACACGTATAAAATAGTCGGCAGTACTGTAGGCACACTCTATTCTCTATACTTGCCATCAGAAGAAGACAATGAATTCCTAACACACAAATTGTCAGCATGAGTGTTCTAGCTCCAGCTGTCTGTGTAACAGTACTCTCTCCATGAAATTAAACCCTTGACTTACTGTGTATGTACACTACAATATCTTATCACCGCACTAAAACCCAACCCAAGTTATATCCAAATGGTCATCATGTTACATCAGAACCACACAGTTTACACTGGCTTGAGAGGGATTACACTGTCTTCTAAATGCATGAGGGCCTGAAGTTTTGTTGGTGTCCACTAAGTTAGTTAGCAGGTCGCAAATGCTGAAGGAAAGTACCTACTCATCTACTGTCTAACTAATGCCGTGATACCACTCAGAAACTTTAGAGATCCCAAACCCTCCAGCTGGTTCCAGAATCCACCTTACGGAGTCAAAACTTCTTGGGGGAATACATGCCCCAAGACCCCCTTAGCCAGTGCATTTGCCTGCCATTAAATTCGTATGGTTTCACCACATGATCTTTCCACTCGTGCACTCTAGCAGACACAAATTCAGGCTCTGATCCACATGGGCATGTTCTCATCCAAGTGTGGGTCTGTGTATTTCCCTGGTACTGAATGGCACAGCATGGGAACACTGATCCAACAATTAAAACCTCTTAGTGTTCATCTTGTACTGACCATGTAACTATGTGGGGAGAATGTGTACAGCTTGACTGTGTCATAATTAGGTCAGGTTATATGTCCACCTGCTTGGTTCAGATCAGGAAGGAACACAAAAAGGATGTATGCAAAGGAGTACATAAATTTTAAGGTTGCACCTCAGGACATTATCATCATACCCCATTCCTGAGTGAGTGCAAGCTACCTGTTTTCTGATGAAGTATTCATGAGAGGTCATGACCTCCTGGCTCCCACAGTGACTGGGTACATGTTATGGTGATGGTATCAGTTGCCAGTATTGAGTGTGGAAAGTACTAGTGTTGTGACATTGCTGCACAAGGAGTCACATGACTTCCGGCCCCTCCCCTCCCCACAGTTATCCCCAAGTGAAATGCAAGTGGATTGGGAAACCATGGTAGCATGGTTGACATGAACATACATTGAAAATGGAATGGAACTTTTAATGACTTCTTATGCTGAGGCAGTGCATGAGGAATTTGCATGCAACTATGCGTTCATTACCTACATGTACAGAGCCTCTATGTTTACAATGGGTTGAAACTTGTTGAAAATGTTAGCATTTTCTAGTCCAAGTCCATTTGGATCCAGGGTATAATTAAGTGCAGCCAATTGTGAATATGAGAGTAAGCACTGTCTGTACTGCTTCACCTTCTGCAGACAAGTGGTCCTCCCCCACCACAACTGGACCAAGACCACCACCTGGTTCCCACTTCACATTCACAGCAGTAAACCACCACAAGGCCGTGTATTTCGGAGGGTTCCAGCCAGGACGTGGAGGAGTCAATGATCTATCCGTCATTGATTTTGACACGATGGTACATATGATTAGAGTGCATGCACTTGCAAAATGTGTAGACAGTAGTAACAGTATACAAACTCTAGAAATAGGACACATTTCAATGGCCAGTGGAATACTGCAGAGATTTCCAAGTCATTGTGTGCACTGCAGTAATTATCATAGTACAAATCTACACCAGGAAATATCAATATGTTGCCATGGAGTTAATGATGTATGCATAAACAATGCCATTGGCAGCCACAAGAATGGCAATGATTTTACTGTAAGCCAGAAAACTAATTCATGCATGTGGTTTCCAAGCCTTTCTTAAACAAAGGGTTGAGAATGTGGTTTTGTCGTAACTTTTAACCCTCAAACTTGGGGACTACACTACTAGGCACTGATAATACTAGAATCTGTAGAGATGGTTTGAAGTGCCAGTATGCAATGGTTACACATGTGTCTATTGGCACGATGTATGTACACCCAACGTAGGATGTGCTGATGTAAGGGAATTACAAACAGTCTTAATTAAGTTTTGTACAAGCAATTACCTAGTGGTGTATGTGAGTATATGCCAAACAATCTTGGCTCACCACAAAACATACCATTCAAACTCACTGAGGCAGAAACCAACCAGGTATAGGTTATGAATTACTTGTGTTTTCATCATAATGGACTGCTCCCTAGTGTGAGTGCAGACGTATCTGCCCTGCATTAACAGCAATGCTAGGATGTTTTCACAGGTATTCCACATATGGAAACAAACCCAATGGCAGAAATTTGGATCACTTTCCGTGTTACTAGCTCACTTCAGCTTACAAAACGTACCGCTAAGAACCCAGTGTGATTGTATTTTCCCCCTGAACATGATAGCAAGCCTAACGTACTGTATGGTCACCTTCCATATTTCATACTCACATTGGCTTATACTATTGATGTTGGTGTGGGGTTCGATGTATGTACGTACTCACACTGACCCACTTAGTAGGTTTTCAGTTAGCATGTTATGATTTCTAAGCAGATACGAGTCACACGGAAAATGGCTTGAAAGTGTGCCTTAGGGTTAGGGTTATAGGTCTACATATATAGTCAAGGATTGTTTCAGTTACCATACACATTCACCTATAGCTACCAATAGGCAGTTTGTACAACACTCAAGAGTGTTCATTACACCAACACATCCCACGGTGGAACAGAACACCAAACATATATTCTCCCAGTACACCCTATTTTAACAGTGTATGGACTAACAGACCATACAAACTACACTACATAACTCTTCTTGTTCTTGAGCCACATATGATAACTCTGTGTCAATGCTTTACTGTATATAGTGTGTAGGTGGCAAAGAGTAGCTGATGTAGCTAGTGTGTTTTCCCATTGTACTACTGTACACTGTGAGTTTTGTTTGTGTGTATTCTGACATGCTACTATTCACTGTCACTTCTCCCAGGAATGGACCAAACTGGAGAGGGAAGAGGGAGCCCCTTGGCCAGTGGCAAGATCATCACATGCTGCCTGCTGTCTCAACTATGATGATGACCAGCCGGTACTACTCATGACTGGTGGGATTGATAACAATGACAACACTCTAACAGATGCCTGGCTCCTGGACATCAACTCTGGGAGGTGGAGGGAGGTGAGGGAGGTGTAGGTGGGACCAACTATGACCAAAGTACCTTACTACAACAGCCTCATTCCCAGGCCATTCTCACTGCTGGTTTTGATTGCTTTGGGTATGGTAACACGTGTGGGGAAACCCTGCATGAAAGTTCATCAAAGGGACGCCTGCCTGAGTGGAACTGCATACACCAGTTTCTTGACCTGGTCAGTGCAGTGTAGCACCAACTGACCAGAACAGAAATGTCATTACACAGGCAGGCATCCAGGCTTTTATAATGCCGAGTGGATATGACACCCAAACGATTGTGGCTTATGTCCTGATTAGGTAGGCTAATTACAAACTATATTCATAGGTGAGCAAAAGGCTGGCTGAGAGTTGGGGAACGGCAACCAGAGAGAACCCTGTGTGGGTCACTCAGGTCCATCGTGTGCATGACATCAATGCCTACCTGAGTAGGTACTACAAGAGTTTAGTTATCTGTCTTGATAATCCAGCCTCCCACCTCTACCCCTGAGTGATTAGCTGCAAGAATATGACCTTAACAAGACCTTGAAAGGTAGTGCAAATCTGCAAACAAGTAAGTCTGAGTGTCCCCATGGTCCTACCGTAGTTGCGCATTATTAGGGGCACATGTTCCTATACATCCACAGGAAGCTCATGTGTGCCTGGGGTATGCATCCTCCAGACGCTCTAATTTGATTAGGTGTGCAAAAGCACCTGAATTACGCTGACCATATAACCCCACACCTACAAAGAAAGGTGGCCGGGCCAAGTTTCTCTGGCTATATTCCCACTGGGTGACAAACATAGTCTGCAGCCTCATTACCACGCCAGAAATGGGAGGGGGACAATGTTATCCTGGCTCCCATTTTATAGGGAATCTGTGAGGCTGTAAGGTCTATTGTAAGACAACCTAGGTAGTGAGTGCAGAAGTATGGCTAGCCATCCAGAATATCAAGTTGTACGTTGTCATTCAAGACGTATAAATGCCTCCAGCCAATAGCCCTGGATGAGAAGCCACAGGAAAACGAGTTCATTGTAAAGACAGCAAATATGCCTGTTGTTCACTGTTGACACTGTAACCTGGGGACTCACAGTCAGCCTGATATCCCTCCAAAGGTTCATGGTACAGGTGCTGACCATCATAGCACTGCCTGATATCCCTCCAAAGGTTTTGCTTTCTGTCCATGTCTAGTTGAGGTGATCTGCCAACAACCACAAAGCAAGCTTAATTGTTGGTTTTCTGTAGCATCCTACTTCCAATTATCAGTGACTGTAGTATGAAGTTTGTTAAATTAGAGGAACCACGTTAGGGAGGTATACAGTGTGGTACACAATTCATTGTCGGTTAAGGTTTCCTTATATAGAATGCTGACTGAATGTTCTAGTGGACCATGGTATCCCAAATGACACTATGGTTGTATTCAGCCAAGGTAGTTACAATGTACTGATAGGTACATATCTCTGATCAGTAATGTTGTGATGGCTGTATACTTTGTCCACACTGGTTGCAGTGGTAGGGTCTTACCACAATGAATTCACTTGTATGTGTTCTACATTTCAAATCAGGTTCTGTATCTGTGCAATTGTACAATAGTATGCTCACTGTGTATCTTGAACCTGCATCCAACAGTCAGTTGTCTTCCCTCTCCACAGCTCACTCTTCCTGAAGGTACACAGCTGCGGTGCGGGCACACCCTCACTGCCTTCGAGATGGACCAAGGCCGGGTACACGCCACAACATTTGGGGGATACTCACGTTTCGTCCGTGGGGGATCAGATGATGATCACCCCAAGCTGGCTGATACAGCTGTGCTGGAGTTTGGTGAGTAGAACACATACCATGTACATTGTACTGGGTTGCATGTTCATTGACAATGTCCCTAATGAACAGGCCCCTAATTGACATACACTTGGGTCCAATTCATTGTCTAATTGTTTGTCCAGCCTCCCGTCTCCTGGTATGTGTGGCATAGCTAGTGACATGCATGTCAGTAATGGAGAGGTGCTTTCATTCTTTGTGCTGTCCAATTGTCCGTATTGCAAGCAACCACACCTGCACATGAGAATGGTCTGTCCAGCTTTGATTGCTTGCAGTGTGGCAGATTGGACGGCACAAATAATGAAAGTACCTCTCCCTTACTTGTGTATACACTATGGGTTCCTTGTAGTAGTCATAGTCCCTAGAAGGTTGTATATACACACTTTCCCCCTTCCTCGATCCTCACAACCCCATCTCCTCTGCGGGGGACGAGGCACATCCTGTGTAGTGTGTCAGTGCTGGTAGACTCACTATACCCAATGGTTCTGGTACTCCATTGGTGAACATTACTGCACATGGCTACCCATAGTCCATTCTCTTGAGGTTTCCTTTGAGGCTCATTAACCATAGGAGGAAGAGGGTGATAGTTGCCCAATGGGTAACATCAACACTTTATTTACATTAAGTTCACATTGCTGTACTGTCCAGCCCACTAGCTTACTTGCCATGAGTGTCCAAGTGTTTCTATGGAAGTGGGTACTTGTGTACTTGTATACCGTCTCTCCTCCCCCAGAGTCAGTTCAGTCTGGAGACACTCCCTCCTCTAGAGAGTGGGTCCTGGTGGGTGTGGCTGATAGCAGCCAGCTGGGGACAGCTGAGAGGACGAGAGAATTTGATAAACTGCAGCAGAAGAAGAAAACTGAACGTGGTATGACCTGATTTATTCAACAGATAATGATGCATGTTGTATTGGGTGAATACTGAACAGCTGCAATTCTGCACTGTAAGTTCAGATATTATGGTGTTATGTACTTCTATGTAGTCATCTCCAGATGATGTGGCAATATCTGTACTGAGCACATTCACATGAAACATGCAGGAGCATGCTGGTGTCAAACGTTTATGTCCGTAGTGAACTGATAGTGGTGACCGACCATTAATTGGCACCTTCCAACCTACTCTACTTCACTCTGATGTGTTAATGTCACACTGCCGGGATCACACCCTCAGGCTCCCTGGTATTCCGCTATCCATCTACAACTCCTGCATGTAGCAGTAGCTAGTGACCAGCTGGAAATGCTGGAGCATGCCATTGTTCCTTGTCACTGCAGTCATCACTCCCTGTGACGTCTGTACAACTCACTTGTCTGTCCCAGTTTACTGCTACTGTGGCTTCCCACTCTTGAGCTGACTGTTGTAACAGCATTCAATTGCCAGGTGGCTTGTCCCCAATGCATTGTCATCTGCTGCTTTGCACTAAAGTTTGATATCAATGCTGGATAAAACAGTTCCTCGTTCTGTCTGTTTGGTAATTGTCTCATTTTCAAGCTCCGCATGTGTGATCAGACCTCACCCTCCCACCCTCCCACCCTCCCACCTTCCCACCCTCTTGTCCCAATCCAAATATTATTAATACTCACGGTCATTTGCAACACCGGAAACAATTGGTCACGACAATTCAAAGTTCTAAGGGCAAATGTCACTGGCTCAAGCCTCCAGAGATCATCTGCCCTGCGGTCCAGTGACCCATTGTTTGTCTGTCTTGGCAGTTAGCTACATATCCGAAACTTATTGTCTGAGGCTTCAGTACATCACAATATTGATTTGTGTGGGTTTGTAGTGAAACGATTCCTTTGTCTGGTGTATGAAATCCATGCATGCCATCACTTCCGTGTGTGTGAGTTGTACTGGGACAACGTCAGGCTTTGCCCTCATATCCTTCTAGCCTGTTACTCCCTGGCTAGAATGCGCGTTCACGTTCAGATTCACTGTGCTGTTGGGGAGGTGTGTGCTACATTGTTTGTGCTGGTTTTGTGTCAATTCTTTCACATCTTGTGTATCCACAGTAGCATTGCTATCCTGAGTGACGTGCAAGTGGTGTGCAATATTTCAGAGCACTGGTTATTATGTGCATGTACGCACATATGATCCAGCATGCAGCCTTACTTCATTCACACACTTCAGCAGCTGCAAATGTAGATCTTCAGAAAAGATGCTAACATCAGAATTGAGTGACTATTCGTGTTCATGTTACAATACAAAATGTGCAGTTGCTTGTACACTGGCCATGTGAGACTTGTATTGGGATCACTATACGTTGGGTTGTCCACAGTATTACCAAGGAGTCGCTGCCAGTTGTAACCACCCATTTGCAAGCTACCCCTTGCGTTTTTTTTTGTACACAATTAACTTAAGATTATCATTTTGATGACACACCACTAGAGTAAGCAACTGATTATCGGACGACATGTAAAATCGGACGCGCTAGCGCCGAACGAGTATATTACCGGAAGTGGGCGGGACCTTCAGTCGATACTACAGACCCATCGCACTTTGAGTTGAAAGTTTGGTGGTTCTCTGTTGCTTGGTTCTGGAGCTACAGCCAGCCAAAGTTAGATCCGAAACAATGTATGATCGGACAAAATTGATGTATTATCGGATGACGCTCCCTGCCTTTTCTCTGAAGGAACTTTCTCTGAGATTTTTACATTTTCGGGAAGCCTCATGATCCCTCTGCCGCAGGCTCACTTTTTGTCACCGTGGCTGATTCGAGTGCTAGAGAATATCACCGAATGTTGACCATGGTCTCCGTGTCTAATATCGGACGCTGAAATTTCGTCGTATTTTGGCGTAGACACTCACAAGTACACTCTAGTGTTGCAGTACGGATACCATTGGAAAGTGCAGGTCCTCAGCAACGTAATGGCGCAAATCCCGTGTTTATACGTTGCACCGTACCTGAGATACAGCTGCTTTCCCCAGTTTGCTCCTGTATGGGCGGTCCAAGATAGCAACGACAGTATTCCTGGAGAGTTTTGGGGTAAACGACTATATCTCAGGAACGGTGCAACGTATAAACGCGGGACTTATACCATTTTGTTGCTGAGGACCTGCACATTCCAATGATATCCGTATTGCAGCACTATAGTGTACCTGAGAGTGTCATCGCTAAACTACGACGAAATTTCAGCGTCCGATATTAGACACGGAGACCATGGTCAACATTCGGTGATATTCTCCAGCACTCGAATCAGCCACGGTGACAAAAAGTGAGCCTGCGGCAGAGGGATCATGAGGCTTCCCGAAAATGTAAAAATCTCAGAGAAAGTTCCTTCAGAGAAAAAGCAGGGAGCGTCATCCGATAATACATCAATTTTGTCCGATCATACATTGTTTCGGATCTAACTTTGGCTGGCTGTAGTTCCAGAACGAAGCAACAGAGAACCACCCAACTTTCAACTCAGTGTGCGATGGGTCTGTAGTATCGACTGATGGTCCCGCCCACTTCCGGTAATATACTCGTTCGGCGCTAGCGCGTCCGATTTTACATGTCGTCCGATAATCAGTCGCTTACTCTATATACTCTAAAGCTACCAGCAATTCAAACAACCTTCCATTGTGTCATCCGGTTGTGATGAATTGGGCATTTGTAGAGCTAGTTACCTTCTTCTGACCTAGCATATCCTGTTCAGCCATCTTTGATACACTTCTTATACTGAGCTTAGTTTCTTGGACTAATATTTATGTGAGTCTCATCCTTCAAAATGTCACCCAGTGTTCAGAATTCAAGGCAACTATGTGCCACAGTGAGGTAGAATAGCCACAATGTCAATTACTACGGAACTTACCTTATGGACATGTACAATAGCAGGGAAGGTTTTCTGGATTATTGTACACAACTGGACATCCAGTTCAGAATCCACAATTGAATGTAGTGTAGAGTGTAAACATAATTATATACAAGTATTTTAAAAACGCACATTTGAGCTCAGAAGCATTCGTCTATAACATGTTCATTGCCATTATACATTTCAGAGAGAGAGCGAAATACCCAGAAGCTGCAAGAAGAAGTACTTCAAATGGAGGAGAAGGTCGCAACGGCACAGAAAAAAGCCAGACAGGCCCTGGCTAGAGCCGTGAGAGCTGAACAGGAAGCTGACCAAGTCCCAGTTCTAGAACAGCAGCTTTCCCAGACAAAAGAAAACCTGGAAGAACAAATTCACATGAACGATGAAGCAAGGATAGCTGCACAACAGCGGTTTGATCAAACGAGGGCAGCTTTGGAGCATCAAATCCAGGTGAGAGACCAAACGAATACAGCTTTACAGCAAACATATTACCAGATGAAAGCGACTTTAGAGCATCAAATTGAACTTTGGGAGCAAGCAACGGTGTCCATCCAGCAGCAGTTTCATCAAATGAAATCAGCTTTGGAGCATCAACTACGAGAGAAGGAGCAAGTAAGAGTGGCTTTAGAGGCACAAATTCGAGCCAAAGACCAGGAGAAAGGAGAGTTAGAGCGGCAGCTATACAGGAAGGATGAACACATCAGAGCTCTTCAGCAATCTCAAAGTCAACAAGTGTCGGCTGTTGCACAAACCCAAGAGAAAGCAAAAGCAACCCAAGTTCCATACCTGACCAAACCAAGTCAAGTGGATAGTTCAACAGGTGCTTCTTATGCTCCCACTAGCCAGATCACAGCAGTTGAAGTAGCTGAAGTGCAGAAAATCAGCGGCGATGGTCCGGTCATTGCTCAGGAAGAAGCAGCAATTGCTCAACAGCTGATGGAAACTAGAAGAGAGGTTGGAGCAAGGGAAGAGGAACTAGGACAAGCTACGGAACTTGCAGCTAAACTGCAGCTTGAGTTGGAGAGCAAGAACTTAGAAGTAACATTTCTACGTTGTGATGGACAAGAAAAAGATGATGAAATTGCTACCATTAAACGACACAGAGCTGAGGAGAACAAAGCACTGCAGAGTCAAGTGGACTCACTCCAAATAGAGCTCAGAAATCTTCAGCAAAATGTAGCAGAGAAAAAGAATAAAATTGCTGCCATCATCAATGACTCCCAATGCAACCAAGACAGAATTGAAACACTGGAACTGGAGAAGCAGGAACTGACTACCCAGATGACAAAAGTGGAATTCTTTCGAGACACTTACAGCTTGGAGATTGACCAACTGAGAGACGATCTGATGGATAAAGAAGTGGAAATTGACTTCCTCAGGAAAGAGCAGGTGCACATGCTGCCTACATCCACCTCCTCTCCAGTTGGTAAGCTGGTGCTGACAATTGCACGTTAGTGTAGCTTATTTTATTGACTGTCAGAGCGCAAAGTAGAATAACTTGAAAAGGAGAGATCTCGAGTTAGACCCATTTTAGCCAGTTGTTACATACTGGTCTAAGACTGTTGTTTTGTTATTCTATTCGATGCTCGATCTAACATGTACTGTTTTCTCTACAGTACCATTCCGTGGAGCAGAGATCGTTGCACAAACAACATTCACTCTCTCACAAGAATCGCAGAACCTTCAGTTTGAGGGTTACGGCTTCAAGCTTCATGTCCCAGAAGGCAGTCTACCAGCTGAAGTATCAGAAGCAAAGCTCGATGTACAAGTCAGTCTGTCTGGTCAGTTTCAGATGCCTCCTGACTGTGAGCTCATTAGTGCAATCTACTGGGTGTACAGTCCCCACAAGTTCATAAAGCCCCTCACTGTTGAGATACAGCACTGTGCTGTACTCTCCAGTGATCAGCAGTGCTCACAGCTCGCCTTCGTTTCCACCAAATGCACCCAGAAAGAGCTACCTTATTTGTTCAAAACGCGAGACGGAGGTGTCTTCAGTCACCACAGTTCGTATGGTAGCTTGTCGCTAACCCAGTTTTCTGGGGTTGGGGTTGTCAAACGGAAAATTGCCCGAAGGTCCCGCCGAGCCCAACCTTATCCGCCCACTTCCATTCAAACCACCCATGATCAGCCAAAGCAACTAGCATCTGCTAACACAGAAACATCCACACTCTCAGCTCCATCAGTAGGAGCTGTTGAGAGCTTAGAAATTGCTGGCCACGACAAGGAGATCTTTGACCAGTATTGTGGTCAGGTCTATACCAGGAAAGGTGTGAATGACTGCAGAGTGCACTTTGTGATCACCAAGAACCTCGATGCTCACCGCACTGTAAGTATACCCATTATACATGTGCATACTATGCTGGATGGAGCAATTTTTCAACATCCAATCTTCTCCCAATACAGGCTGTGGAGGTTTTCTATACCAGGACATCACATGTCAGAGAAGATACCGAAATGAGCCTTGGATTTGACGGGGAAAACATTTCGCTATCCGTTCCGAGGAAAGGTGTGAAGCTGAAGAGTGGCTGGAAAATCATTCCCCTTTATGATCCCATAGTAAGTCACAAATAACTATAACTATAGCTATTGTGGCCGTACCCTTGAGCTCGTGCAATTTGAAGTTAAGAGTTGCTTGCCTGCGTGTTTTTGTGCAGATTAGGAAAGGGAATGTTGATCACTTCAGTGGTGGCCAGATGATTCCCAGGTGTGAGCTGCTCCTTCGTTGGCCATATGCAGACAAACCTCATGTGTGCCTTGAGCATGGAATTGACCTGATTGGAGCAACGGGTTGCTCATTCTTCACCCTCTACATCCCAGATGCAGGTGAGCAATTTATTTTGTATGAGTAATGTCAACTTTAGAGCTACATGGACATTCACTATTACCTGTGAAAAACCAAACCTGATAGTTGCCGTATTAATCTTCCAGCTGCAGGCACACTGACTCCAAGTGCTGGAGTACCGTCTCCTAGCAGTAAAAGCAGTGTACTCTCACCCACAGGTTGGTCATTTGATGTAACCACTCTGATTCTGTTGTGCTGTTTATCGTGCTGTTATAGCAACATGACCATTGATGAACAACATTCGAATTACTTAATTTTGGAATTGGTATTAGCAACACCCTCCGTATTTCTACACATTAATTATGATGTAAGGTATAGTAAGTTTTGAGCAAGATCTGGAGAGTGTCCAGTCATACTCCCACAGTGCAGATCCTAGTACTCAATGGTCATATCTCTTTCATTATGTCCGTATACTTTTACGACCCTGTATATCTCTGCTTTCATCAGGTGCTATTTCAAAGGAATTCTCATCAGAAATTACTATCCAGATGTCAGCGCAGAAAGATACTAAAATACTAGGTAATTATAGCATGAGTAGTATTTCACATCTTCTGTATAGGGCATTAGAACATAATCATTATAGACCAGCTGTATAGTCATTGAGGTACTCAGACACCTTGCACAGAATGGCAGTTTCCATTCCTTACACAAACCTTTCAGTCAGAGGACCTTCAGTTATACTACCATATGTTTCCCTCATATGTTAATTGCTTTACTCAAGTTGGATGATGAATGTTTCAGCAACATTCAAACATGCTTCCCTCTGGACTACATCACAGTAGTTGAACTTTTATCTTCTCATCAGGTGGAAAGACTGAGGGAGCACCCAGAAAGCCCGTGATGAAAGATCTTATGGATGCTCTCTACCACAAGGTGGCCGACAAATGGAAGGCGGTTGGAGTTCTCCTGGAGATTCCGAAGGGAACACTGGCAGGCATCGCTGAGAAGTGTCAACACGACCCCCACAAGTGCCTTCTAGAGATGCTGGAGACTTGGCTGGAGCGAATCCATCCTCCTGCCTCCTGGGCTGCCATCGTTGAGGCAGTGGAGTTTCTAGGTGAGGAGCAGCTTGGGAGAGAACTGAGACAAGCACATTCCTACTAGTTCCCCCAATTTCTGACCATTCACAACTCCTAACATCAGACACTGGCCTTATAGAAAGTATTTGTACTCCAGCATACTGTCCTCAGCCCTACTGTCACTTTTCTCATACTGTATAAATTTTGTATGCAGAGAATTGTATGCCTGTGACCCATTAGTCAGCCATTACCCACTTTGCATTAAATTTGTATAGTATCTCACTCCATTCCACTCCACATTTTATACTGTCTGCAACAGCTTGAGAATGAGCTACAACAGAAGTTCTCAAGCCTACAGTAATATTTCTGTACATTCACATCTTGTATACGTAATTGTTCCTATGCTGCTGAAATCTTAAAATGACTTTCCACACGTATACACCTGCTATGATTGCGCATGCGCATGTGTTTATATACGTACGTCAGTTCACTGAGGTAGAAGGGGATCGGTTCCATGCAGTGGCATGTAATATGCAGTGCAGTGACATGTAATAATACGTATGTAACCCAGCAATAAATATGCAAGAACTCAGCATCTCTCATGACTATATAGAGGATGATCACTGTATGAACAACAGCTAGAATCTGATGCATGTTTTCATGTGAGCAAAATCCACTGCTTGGTGCATTTAGTTAGCCAACTACTTATCTGAGCTTAATTATTTTCAACTTACACAAATGCAGACCTAAATCAGATCAGAGTCCTGTGCTCATGCTTTGCAGTCCAGCGGTCTAGTAATTAAGTGTCTTGATCCAAGTAGTAGGTGTTGCTCACACAACACCCAGAAGTTTGCAATTGAGTTGCCCACCATTTAGTTTGGTGTTGCTCATGCAATTCACCTATGACATTTGTAATTCGCACTATAGCACATTATTACAAAGTGAGGATAACTTCATGCAGCTAGATACTGAAAAGTGAAATTGTTTCCGAGCTACACATGGCTGGGAGGGTGACCAACACAAGCTGAGAGATGAAATTGACTTCCTCAGAAAAGAGCAGGTGCACATGATGCCTACATCCACCTCCTCTCCAGTTGGCCAGCTGATGTTCACATATTGTTGGTGTAGAATTTCCTTTCATGGATTAATTATCAGAGCACTAGCTAAGTAGCTACAATCATTTTTATTGCATTCTATTCTAAAGTTATAATTATACCTTATATTGCACATGACAATATCCAGTGCAAATTTCTCTGTTCTTGCAACCCCCCCCCCCCCCCCCCCCCCCCCCCCCCCCCGCACTTTTGTGTGGAGCACATACACACTGGCAGATCCAGGGGTACTTCGTTGAGTTCGGTCGAACTACCCAGAATTATACCCACAAAATATCGTAGACTACGTATCGACAAGGGCGCATCGACCCTACCTTGACCGTTCGCGGGCTGAAAGCCTGAAGGCAGACATAGTCTTGAGCTAGCTAGGTTTACGCTGCTACACAATTTTAATTTTACATGTACATCAATTATTTTTGTTCTGTATATACGTATAATTAGAAAATAAAGCAATAACGCAGTGTTCAATCGACTGTCCACGTATGTGGTTGTAATGAAAAGAAGGAAGCTAACAGTCCCACACATCGATACTTACTGGTTACTTAGTCAATCTTCTTTGCGTCTGGGAACATGTCCAGAATGCGCAGAGTGCTACGAGAGCGCTTCCTGATCGCTAAAAAGAACACGTAAAAAATTTACCGCGCTTCGCGCGGACTGATCGCCGCGCACCGCCTTCGGCGGGGCGCTGTCACAGTGTATGTGCCAACCGAACCACCCTTTCTAAATTTCTAGATCCGCCACTGCATACATGTAACTCTTGCACAAAGAAATGGCTGCAGTGTGGCTGGCAGTATGTGTTGGACTCCATAGAAATGTCACCCGACCTTCAAATATAATCTGTTGTCTTGGACTTATGTCAATCTTTCACTGTATTGCTGGGGAGAGTTCCTGGTTGCATGGACACCATTAGAACAGGGACATTGGAATTATATTTCCGTTCATTATCGTTCATTTCAGATTCATGAGTGGTAAACTGAGGAAGCAGCTAGTTTCCACATGCTGTCAACAGCTTGAAGCAAGAATAGAACACTGCAAATCTATATATATAGAGCACCTACAGCAGATCGAGAGTATAGTCCCATGAAGGGTATACCAGGTTGTGATGTGGTCAACTACAGCAGCTAGAGTAGTCCTATGAAGGGTATCAGGTTGTGATGTGGTCACCTACAGTAGCTAGAGTAGTCCCATGAATTCAAGGGTATCAGGTTGCAACGTGGTCACCAGGAACCAAATCCACCACTATATAGCTACGTACTGGATGCAGCTTGCTGATGTATACACCACAGAGCTGCATGGGAGTGCCAGTCATTAGACAGACATCCAGCTGTCCACATAGTGTAGGTGGGTGGGTGGAGCTCCAACCTCCCACCCCGATACTTCACCCAGGCACATCCTAGTGTTGCTCAGGATACTAGCTAGTGTAGCTTGGCTTGGATTTCCTTATAATACCCTATTGAGCAATATAACAGTACTATTGTCTTGCATTGCAGAAAGCAATAACAAACGTATACGCCCCACCGTCAACTTCCTGATTGAGATAAAGATAAATATTGGTCTAGCTCAATAGACCAGGATACCCTGAGACAAATGATCATGGTGAGCCGATACTGTTTGTGGGATATATTGACAGCACTACATGTCATTGCAGTGCTAGTCACATGCAAGGAGTTTAAATTTCTGCAAAACACGATGCAAAAGGTGAACAAGAATCAACTCATTTCCATACTCCATATTCTGCAAGACACTAGCTGCAGCTAAAGTGAGTGGATTGACCACCTCCTATTAAACCCATGTTGTGCACCGTTCATCTCGACCACCACCTCCTGGGGGATGTTATCTCCTGGTATGAGGGGAGACGGGGACAGTTCCAGGGAGAGTGATGATAGTGAGGTAATTTGCCTTTGAAGGAGCGGGTGTTGATAGGAGGGAGGCTGCTCAAATTTTAGGTGGAGATAAAAACTGGATTCACCTGTGTGTGTGTGTGTGTGTGTGTGTGTGTGTGTGTGTGTGTGTGTGTGTGTGTGTGTGTGTGTGCATGTGCAATGTGTGTGTGTGCATGTGCAATGTGTGTGTGTGTGAGTGCATGTGTATGTAGTGTATGGCATTTGTGTGTGTGAATATGCATGTATATGAGTAAGTGTGTGTGTATGTGTGTATGTGTGTGTGGGCCCTTACTACACTGCTTTTGAACCCTGTGCAGTAACTTTCGCATGAAGAGGGGAGTGGTCACTTGATACATGGTGGGCGCTTGATACGTACTCTACGTATGTGAGGCTTGATAGTTATCACTAGGCAACCTATCAGAATATTTCAGCTAGCTATAGTAACAAAACAACCCTCCATGACAACGTACCCTGAGTTGCACTAGACGTCTGTGAGGTGGTACACTCCACGTTGGTCAGTTGTCCCCACCTCCTTCAGAGTTCAGTTACAAGATATTCTGAATGACATCCACCTGGGAGAGAGGGAGGGAGGAGATGGAGGGTGGGAGAGATGGGAGAGGGAGGGGGAGGGAGGGGGGAGGAGGGGGAAGGAGAGGGGAGAGAGGGAGGGAGGGAGAGAGGGGAGGGAGGGAGGGAGGGGGGAGGGAGGGAGGGTTAGTTATCACTAGGCAACCAATCAGATTTACTACCAGATTTCAGCAAGTAACAAAACACAAACATTACAGCATCAGAAAGCAGCAAGTACCGTAGGCGCTCTAATTATGTGTTGCTCAAAAAATTGAAATGCAACACAACAATAGAAATTCGGTCAGCCAAACGGCGACAAACTTCGACGCATGATTGTCTCGCTATGTACTAAAGTCAGACGAGTGTAGACAAGGCTATTGCATAGCGGTTGTGTTTGTTCCCGGTATGTCGGACTGTCACTGCCTTTTCTCCTACACAGGGCGTCCTTATCCTGGGGCACAGAATACATAAGTGAGTTGCTTTCTCATACCTATTACCTTCACTGATGTCCCAGCCATATCGCAACTGTCTTTATACATCAACATTCACTGGCAGTGATGTGATGCACCCTCATTGCCGTTCAACTGTACTGTGTGTGCTTCGAGCTAGCTGCCATGCTGCCATGCTGCCGTTACACAAATTAGTCCCCTGGAGTGCGAAGCATTATTGGTTTGAGACATTGAAGTTTGACGCAGACTTAAAAGGGACGCATAATTAGGGCACCTAATGGTATACACTGCACCACCATATTGGGGATAGAGGTACGAGCAAGGACCAATGTAGTTGTGAGGAACGGCCCAGCAGTGGGAGTGCCCCCCCCCCCCCCCCCCCCCCAACCAAAAAACCCCAACTTAACAGTCAATACAGGTCATTGGTGGATCACTATTATTGCCCACCTTCACAATTAACACCACTGTCACTTCCACCCTCCAACCTTCCCTCCCCCTCCCTCCCCCCGTCCCTTCCTCTCTCCCTCCCTCCTCACCCACCTGATGTGAGGGATAAGAAGAGATGACATCATCCCTAAATACGGGAGTGCTTCTCTCCAGGATATCCAAGCCAGGCAGGCTACAGTCAACTCCTCAACTATAGTGCAAGAAGTAGATGTACAGCACACGGGTGAAGATTGGGGGCGCATTTTGTGAGGGTAACACAAGGCTGGTGCCACCCAGGAAACTCCTGTGGCTCGGAAATTTGGGGAAAGAGGCTGCAAGCTTCCACAGAATACGTCCATGAAGTAGGGATGAAAATGCTGAAATATTCCCCTCGGACATGTTAGGAATAGCTTTTGGTAATATACTGCTGGTGAAATTTACTTCACCAAACATTTCCTGCATTATAGATAGCTAAGCATCAGACTCACTGTAGGTACAGTGGGCTGCCCCAGAGTCCAGAGGTTCACCTTCCTGCTGTCTCCCCCAGTGGCCAGCACTGTCCCATTGGAGCTATGAGGCACAAACTGACCTAGAGGATGAGGAGGGGGAGCAGCTGGGATGACGTAACCCGTTGGGTGTGACATATTATGCAAGCCACTATAGTAGTACTAAATGCACACAGGGCCATCGCTAACTAACTGGACGGCTGCTAAACACCTTTTCATCACGAAGTGTAAAGCAGATGTACACTCTCCGAGACGGAAATGAGCAAGTGCTTCAAGATTCACAAGGTAGCTTCCTAGCCTCGTTCCCAGTCCCACGCCCAGCTTTTCATCGCTTGCAGTACTGCAAGCGATGAAAAGCTGGGCGTGGGACTGGGAACGAGGCTAGTGGCTTCCTGCTTACGAACCACTCCTGGTAGCTTATTCATGAAATAACGTGCAGCTGCTCATTACTATATTTTACTTCCGGTCAACAGGTGCCACATCACACATCCCAGTATAGCTACACGCTACAAGAGAAAAGGGGAGGGATCACTTTATATAATGGCATCCTTCCATAAAGAGCTGTGCATTACTTTCCTATAAATGTAGAGATAACTGCACAAGTGAATAATCGTCATGGCTACGCTTGTCAGGAAAGATAAGCTAGCTCACACTAACATTAACTGTTTCTAAGTCCATTTATGCTCAACATGAGAGAATGGCCCCAACTAAGGGCTTTCGCAGGCAACCCAGATACGGCCATGCTCCCCCCCCCCTTATCACAACAAGTGAGTGTGTGCATGTGTTTGGGGGCTGTACGTATGTGCAGGCTTTAGTAAAATTGACAGTGGGAGTGGTTTGAAGAGCTAGATGCACAGCAAGTAGTTTGGACACCACTAGTCTCCGTCCCAGACCCAAACCAACCCCGGTACCAGTATCTAGGGTATGTTTATGTAAACCTACAAGCTGAACGACTGACCTCCAATGTAGTCTGGTTAGTAAAGACTTAAACTACCATCTGTACCCAATGCTTCAGATGATGGACACAGCTGCCCAAACCACCTGCTGTACATCTAGCTCTCGATCCCTCCACTAACTACACCTGTCAAATACCTACAGCCACACTCACACCACTTGTGCCACTTACCTCAAGTAGCCACTAACAAGAGTACAAGTGGATCGTGTAAACTGAACTGCCCTTGGGTCTTAATGAGTTTTGGTTGGCCCTTGGGTCATAATGAGTTGGCATTCCAACAATAATGTAGTCTTATTACAGAAACTAACATCCACCCTCTCAGCTCTGAGTGGTATGGATGGTTTAGCCCATTGATCATATCCTTGCTGGGAGTAGGGTGCCTCTTCCTGGACAATTTAGTGTTGCTATTCTTGTACGGTAGTGTCAGGAGAATAAGCACAGCTGCCTGTTCATGTGCTACTTTGACTTGATATAGGTAGGCCTACCGCCGATTATTAATACAGCATGCACGATGAGATAACTAGGCCTACCGATTTTTAGTACAGCCATGTCAATCAGCATGTGGACTTAGATACCGTAAGTGGTGGCAGTAATGTTAGAAACAGGGTGTGGTCAAATTGTATAAATTAGAAACAAGACTTTCCCGCAGCTTTTCCCAGCCTCTCGAGTGGATCTCTGGTCTGTGAGTTCTGTAGACGTTAGTATTTTTTCTGAATTCTGACATTTCATCCTGAACTAAGCCTTCAACAAGGCCTTCGTAGCCGAAAGTGCTGATTTTTGTGACACAAACCGATCACGTAACCCCTGCTGTGTTGGTAAGTAGTAGTGCAAATGGGTGCTTATATTCATGGGTGCTTATAGTACAGTAGTATAGCTACTGCGTTACACAGTAGTATAACATTACACAGCACGGTATTCTTGGAGTGCGACTAGACATTTGAGCTTGACTTCAGTCTCGTTTGCCCGAGACATTATCACACAATCAAGGCTGTTGCTGCATACGCTCGAGTCATGCAGCGCATGAGGAACTAGAGCTTACAAGACCCTTGAAGAGAGAACTGTTATGTGCTGCCCTCAGCTGAGAGCTGTCCAGTACCAGACCCATGCACAGAGGCAAATATCTAGGAAGAGGCACCCTACTCCCAGCAAGGATATGATCAATGGGCTAAACCAAACATACCACTCAGAGAGAGCTGAATTAGCTCCCTGGAGAGCAGACCAGAGGTCCTCTCTCCCACTCGCTTATAATCTCTGCCACTCCCTTCCCTCCAAGGCCATTCACCCAGTGCATACACCCTTCAATCTTTACTGCCCCCCCTTGAATGATACCCAATAAGCATATGTATGCAAGGCTATTCATGCCTCCCCCCTTACTTCACCGCACTACGATTTGGCCCCCCCCCCCCCCCCCCCCCCCCGAACAATTTTCTAAAAGAAACACTACTTCCAGTATTGACACAAGAGATGTCACGATATCACTAAACACGGGACATCTGGAATCAAACATGCACTATCCTTTCATGTGTACACGGCAACTCCCCACCCTGCATACCGGCAGATACTGTCCTTGGTCACGCCAGACTCCTCCATTTCACCCTGCATATGTCAGCTGTGCATACGTCTGTATGTGTGTGTAGGTATGTACGAATGTGTATAAGTGTGTGTGTGGGTGAATATGTGCATGTGTGAATGTGTGATGGTGGTTGTGAGTGTGCATATGTATAGTGAGAGGTTATTGCTTGGGCTGAAATTCCATCAACGTTACCCCTAACTTCAATATTTCACCAGCTCAATTACTAGTGAGTTTGTTGTGCATATGGTGCAAAGTGGCAGGCATTATCTGCAGGCCTGGACCACCTCCCTTCACTTCAAGGACTAGTGTTGTCCACACAAGCATCCAGTAACACATGAATATTTCCCAGGTGCAGGAGGTGGTTATGATAATAACCAACAAACACAATCATGAATACTGGCAGAGTTCCACCTCTTGTCTGGCACAGTAACACATGAATGGTGCACTGGGTTCATGGGGTATTAGACCAGCAAGAGAGACCACCCCACACAACTGTAACCCAACCTACGTTGAAACAACCCTGGGTTGTTTCAACTGACAGTAGCACTGCCTACAGGACTCAAACTACAACTGACCCTCACTCTTGAGGTTGGACTGAACTGGGACAAACACAACCTAAGACCCCACACCGTGGTGTCCACCAACTGCAAGCAGTCCTAGTAGCAGTACTCACAGACTTACTTGGTCCTCAATGCAATATTACGCTCATATACTGCCATAATATCAGTAACGAACCTACAGACTGAGGGCAGCATTCAGCAGACTACAGTCACTCACACTCTGGCTTAGAGTGCACAGCTCAATCTAACAGGCTTACAACTGCCTATAGGGGTACTCACAAGTCTAGCTGCATTTCATAGCATGCAGCAAATTTTACTGATCAACACCACACACTCAAGAATGATTATTGTACCGGTGTCTCTGAGCAGACAGTGTTCTCTGGTGTCTGCATGGGAATGTATTCTGCAGAGGGTGCTGTGGGCAGCTGCTACACTAGTCATCATATCTGACAGTGTGACACACACAATCGAGGTCATACATTGTGATGAATGGTGAACAGATTACTGGTTGAATATAACTTGGCATCGCTACATTGCTCTTGGGTGTGTGGACATACAGCCTCATCCCCACAGGTCCTGACCCACCTCCCGCCTACTGTCACTTCAAGGGCTAGTATTACATCCCATGTGGTACACAAGCCTCCAGTAAGTACTATCAAATCTAGTGGTACATTACACAAGCACCCAACACCACATGAATACTGACCGAGTTCCACCCCTTGTCTGGTACAACAGACAGCACTGGGTCAGCAAGAGAGACCACCCCAAACCCAACCCACATTCCAACAACCCTGGGTTGTTTGAAGCTAGCAAGCCCTACAGGACTCATGCACGCCACAACTGACCCTCACTCTTGAGGATGGACTGAACTGGGACAAACTGATTCATGCAACCTCAGGGACCCTGGAGTAATCCAATTGCAAGCAGTCCTAGCCTCATTCCCAGGCTCGTAAGGAGGAGGATACAATCGTCCAAGTAATGCCCGCCAAATAACCATGGACTTAGTGTTCACTTCATGGTATCCCATCAAATGTTTACATACTGCCATGGATGAATATTGACAAGATTGGCATTCTTGAATGATGTCATTGGTAGATAAAATGCAGCCATAAATAGACTGCAGTCATGTACAGTCTGGCTTGGAGTAATCTAGGTATGATCTTGTGCAGTTAATTGGTGAGCGGAAGTGAGCCAACCTAGTCGTTCGAACGGCATGATATATCTGTTTATATAGTGATCATTGACTGACGCTGCCACCTTTTGGTCGCGCGTGGGCCCCTGCGCTAGGCGCAAACGTACGACCGGCTCCTTTGCTTCCGGAGATATCGAATCATTGCTTGCCCCGTGCTTCGGGAAAATGTGCGCCCGGCTCCTCGAACAGTCCTCGTGTCAACGATACGCTGTACGTTTATGGATTCTTCACAAGAAAGAGAAGACTGACTCAGCTGTAGACAGCAACGCGACAGAGATCGCCGTGCTCGTGAGAGTGTAGAAGCTAGACAGTGGCCGGCTTCTTTACTTCCGGAGAGTTCGAAGGTCGAGTAATCGTCACTTGAACTGCAGCTACACTTGCTTCCGCTCACCCACAATGTTCAGCATTCGACTAGTTATGGTGTACCATGACTATACATGTGGTGTGTTGAATGGAAGTGGTACAATCTGTTGGGAGAGGCTTGGAAGAGCTAACTTTATTGCACAACTGGTACCACTTGCACCACCTACCTCAGGTGGTCATAACAAGAGTACCAGAGGAAACAACCGTCCAATCACACACACCAGAAATAGACCCAGTGATTTCCATTCACAGCCAAGCAGCTAGTAAATGCTAACAATTGGGAAGCAAAGGGGAGGGTGTACACGAGTTGTACATTATGCACAACATTATATTTTTACCGTGCAATTGAAACCATTCCTATAGTGATAGCATGATGTTGCACTGTCAGCAGTTGGTGGGTGGTTAAGTGGGTGTGAACAAGACTACACGGCGTGATGCTTGTCCTCCGAAGGCACGAGTATTGCCCACCAACGGTAAAGGTGGAGGTGGATGTGATGTCTATGATGGATGGGCCGCTCGGCACACTTGGAGGGACTGGAGTGACCAGATGAACAAGACGAGGAGTGATATACCTCCAAATATGGTCAGTGGGATTAGTTTAATTTTCCAAAGAATGGAACCTAATCACAGAATGGACCCTGAAATGAACACTGACTGACTCACCCCTCACGTCCACCTGAAGGTGGTCTCTGCTCTCCTCTCCTGGTCTGGGACTGTGCCACTCCCCCACCACCTCCCCTGAAGAGTCACCACCTCACTCCCCCCCCCCCCCCCCTCGTAATTTTCCTTTGTCCTTGATCTGCAGGTGAAGGTGGAGGTAACACACTCACTGCCGTGCAATACCTGTTACACAGAAGGTACTATCGCCAAAGTTTCACTGCCATGGGCCCAGTAGCCATGGCCAATCCTCACCTTCAGGTTTGCTATCCTGACAGCATATCTTCAGTGGAAGTGACAGCACACGGGCTTCAACAGATTCTCACAGACTCTCGTAACTGCAATGAAAATGCAAAAGGTTTCAATAAGAACCACTTCATGACCAACACACTAGGAACAGAACTTGGCTCATCACATTTCACAGATGTCAACAAACAACGACATCAGTAACGTCAAGTGCAGCGCAATGCAATAAGACTAGACACTAGGAAAGAACACAATAAGTAAAAACTATAACAAATTGGCCTGTCACATGACACAGATACTACAAAACTAATGTCTCTTCTTCACTAATTGGGCGAGACTGAGTGAGCCCCAGACGTGCACAACATGAACCATGTGTGTCTGTCTGTATGTTCATACATCCAACCGTAAAGACACGCTTCCATAACTGAGAGTTACTTGAGTCTTGGTAAGAATGATTGCAAGTGCTCAACTACACTCAGTGAGTTGGAGACATGAATCATGAACAGTCTACCCCTTCAATGGCCACAACAAGGATGGAGACCACTCGTGTATCTACCTCTTCAATTGCTACAGGAATGGACGCTACCGCATGACAACAAAAGATGGTGAGAGTGTTTTCATGGCCCGTTTTTCAGCTACTGCAGGTTGCCATTTCTCGGGAGACTTGATTGCATGTTCGTTAATTGGTGGGCATGGTTAAGTCACGTATATGCTTAGTATAGCTGAAATTAGCTGTGTGAGCAGTTTTGAGCCCAGCAACGCCAGGGAACAGAGTGTTCTATAGACTGAAAATGACCTAGAGAAGAAATTGGGCCCTAAAGAGTTTTAACTTTAACTCTTTACCAACCACAGATTCAGGAGGTCAGTTTTATAGCTTGTAATCTACTTAAACATACCCTAGATAAGGTTCCCATCGGTTTTCACGCTCAAAACTTCACACAGAACTGCACACAGCCATGCTTTCCCCATTCGTGATTCTGACCACACCCACTCGTTAACGTGTACGCGATCAAGATGCTCGGGCGACGGTAACTCGCTCTAGCAGGAAAATCAGCCTTGAACACTGGGATTCGAGGCTCTGCAAGGTGAGACCACTGTTTTCTAGGCCCATTTATCCTTAAAACCCAAGAAATGGCCTACCCGGCTCCAACCAAGGGCTGTTCAAAGCTGAGCCCAGACACGGCCATGCTGTTTGCACCCTTTGGGTGCACCCACCCACCTCCCCCTGCCTCGCCCTTTCTGCTGGCGCAGAGCCTATCTCCCAAGGACATTGCCGGATGTGACATCATGAAGGTGAAAGTTTCATGACGGCTTTTGCAGTCATTGGTTGGTAAAGGGTTAATTAATGATTTGACTACATTCCACTCTTTGCCGCTATACCAAGCCCAGACAGAGTTTCCACAGGTATTTCTGGCTGGGCACAAGACTACTATTTCCCGGAATGGAACAGACCAGAATGCCACCTTATTTTCCAGGAACAGACCGGACCGTACGTGATAGACTGGACAAGTTTTTGGGGACGCACTTTCGACTTAGGATAGATACTAGTTTTGCAAACAGTCCTGTACGCATCTTCCTTCTTCAGCCACCCGCACTGGCCGTAGCTTAACAGTCCTATCTGTACTTTGACCCCCGGTCCATTCCGGGAAATAAGGTCTCCATTTGGTTCCGGTATTGTAAACTTTGGGCCCCCTTGAGAATAGGGCCCCAGGGGGCCCTCCAATGTGATATTATAGCACCACACTAGTGGTACTCATAAGTCTGAATATCATAGCATGCTGCAAATGTTACTGATCAACACCACACATTCGCTTTCACAGTGTCCGTGAGCAGACAGTGTTCTCTGGTGTCTGCATTCTGCAGAGGGTGCTGTGGGCAGCTGCTACACTAGTCATCATATCTGATGGTGTGACACACACAATCAAGGTCGTACATTGTGATGATTGGTGAACTGGTGGAATATAACTTGGCATCACTACATTGCTCTTGGGTGTGTGGACATACAGCTTCATCCCCACAGGTCCTGACCCAACTCCCACCTACTGTCACTTCAAGGGCTAGTATTACATCCCATGTGGTACACAAGCCTCCAGTAAGTACTATCAAATCTAGTGGTACGTTACACAAGCACCCAACACCACATGAATACTGACCGAGTTCCACCCTTGTCTGGTACAACAGACAGCACTGGGTCAGCAAGAGAGACCACCCCAGACCCAACCCACATTCCAACAACCCTGGGTTGTTTGAAGCTAGCAAGCCCTACAGGACTCATGCACGCCACAACTGACCCTCACTCTTGAGGATGGACTGAACTGGGACAAACTGATTCATGCAACCTGAGGGACCCTGGAGTAATCCAATTGCAAGCAGTCCTAGCCTCATTCCCAGGCTCGTAAGGAGGAGGATACAATCGTCCAAGTAATGCCTGCCAAATAACCATGGACTTAGTGTTCACTTCATGGTATCCCATAAAATGTTTACATACTGCCATGGATGAATATTGACAAGATTGGCAATGATGTCATTTAACGCCTGATAAAAGCTCACAGTGAATGATGTCATTTAACGCTTGATAAAAGCTCACAACTGTGAGTTCAGTTCGTGGTGCTGGCACCAGAGGCAGTTGTAAGCCTGTTAGATTGAGCTGAGCATTCTACTTAATGCTGGCTGGCTGCAGTCGATCCAGTTTCATTACTAACGAATTAAGATAAACTCCTGTACGTGACTCACGTGACAGAGAGTATCTCTTGGCATCACTGCTGTGAACTGCACACAGAAACACCAGCAGTAACAGCTGTTGAAGGAACTCTCAACTTCCATGTTTTACCTGCTCAATACACATGTGTGGCAGCAGAACATGTGCTCCTGGGTGTGTGTAAGTTGGATGGGAAGTGGAGGAAAGAGAGAGTGGGAGGGAGGAGGGGAGAGGAGGAGGGGACAAAGGGGAGGAGAGAGGAGAAGGGGACGAAGTGAGGAGGAAGGGGACACAGGGAAGAGAGAAGAAGAGTGGACAAAGAGAGGAGGAGGGAACAAAGGGAGGAGGAGAGAGGAGGAGGGATGGGTGGGACGGGAAGATGGAGGGGAGCAGGAGGGGAGAGCAAGTGGAAAATGATGGAGATGACACTGACCCAATACTGCTGAGCCATTTCCGACCACCACAAGGACAGGGAGCCCACTCTCCAACCATCCCTTCCTAATATAAAACGACATGCATACATATAATGGAGCCCAGTAAAGCATTCCAAATAAAGGGGCATTAAAGGAAAGACAGCACGTTAAAATTCTCTCCCACCATCCCCAGTGAACACACATATTATAGAACACAGAGCTGTATAAACACACAACTAAACTAGTTTTTAAAAGTTATGGGAGGAACCTGCACTGTCAGTATAGCGGCTTGAAAATAGCCTCAATCCCAGGCCAAGAGCACATAAGTAGATTGCGCGGGCGATCTACTTATGCGCTCTTGCCCAGGCCCACACTGTTTTAGGTTGTGCATTCTTCATGCAATCGAAACTGGTGCGGCCTGGGTATGGCTACCTTGAAAACAAATTGTGGGAATACTGATCATACAAATGACGTCAGACACACACTCAGCACACACATACGATAGCTAATGGGGTAGGACGAGGAAAAGGATAGGGAATCTTGCCGGTGGGCTCCACCGGGAAGGGAGGACACCATTAGCCCCGCACCCTGGTTTCAATCAGATCAATAGCTAAGCGCACTTTGAATGGCTAACCTTGAACAACAGGCTCAGACAGGATCCCAAGTTCTCTGTATGGTTGACAAAACTTGCACTGTACTGCTCGTCTGAAGATCGAGCCCCGAGGCTAATTGGCTCGTGACGTCATAGGTCAATTTGTGCCACACCCAACGAAGAATGAGCCTTGTTACACCGAAAATATATAGAACTCTGCAAAACGCGCTGCAGGTACGCAAGCAAGCATTATGTGTGTGTTAGCTGGTCTGGTTCCGAGACTATTGTCAGGCTTCTGTATTTTGTGTTTGCATGTCATTTTATTTGTTACGGGCCTGTACCATCACTCGTGCATGTTGTCGTGCAAACTTAAACATTGAGCTGTACCACAGTAACCAAGCAAAATTACACCCGGAGCCCATCATCACACTAACCGTTATCATGGTGCCACTCCTTGCTCAATTGTTGTACATGGGTAGGGGGTGGGGCTGAAATCAATTTGAATTCAGGGTTTGTTGTCAGTCCAGCTCTGTGATTCAATAAATATTTATACCACTTGAACACTACAGTGAGGATTCAGTCTGACGGTAGCAGCACTACACAAGTAGTCTACTACAAGACACTTCAGCAAAGGTATGTTAATTGTGTAACTAGTCTCGGAACCAGACCCTTCGCACAGGGAGGAGGAAGGGTCTGGGCAAGTTACATTCAACTTGTCCCCAGGACGGAATGTTGACCTGACAAATCAGGTCAACATTGGTTCCAAATGATGGCATGGAAACAATTTTCCTTCCCCAGTGTCACTATCTACTAGACACTGCAAATCACTGTGCTATGCCCTTACCCGCGAGTGTGAGACAAAAGCAGCAAGCAGGTCGCGACTGTGTTTGTACGACAGTATCACAGTTGATCACTAATTGCCCATGCATAATTGCATTCCGCAAGGACAACTTGAATGTGCGCATGTGATGTGCACAGACCCTACCTCCTCCCCGTGTGAAGGGTCTGGTTCCGAGACTATTGGTGCCCTTGATTATTACAATGGCCTTTTTAAATATGGTTTGAAGGTCATAATTAAAGTTTTGTTACATAAACTGGTCCTGCACATTAAGCTAAAGAATAGACTCTTTATGTAGGTTATGATAACCCAGGTTAAAATATCCTACCCACGAAGAGAATCCTAGAATAGCATGAGCCATAGACAACTAAGCGTATACACTTTATCAGGGCTGGGGGAAGCAGTACAGCCATGGCCAGACCAAATGTATATTAGGATGTGTGCCCTAGTAAAACTAAAGCAGAAAGTTAATGCAATAATTATTTACAGATGTACGAAACATCGCCACGGAAACAGAAAGCAGTGGCAGAGTGCACTGAGTGCACTTGCCCTCACTGACAACTGAAATGATAGTAGAAACTGCACGAACACAGCCTCTGTGGAGGAACTAGATGTATAGCCTCATTCCCAGCCCTCCCCGCCACCAGTCTTTGACTGTTTGAGGTATGCAAATATGGAGGGGGAAGGTCTGGGAGATTTGGTCACGTGCAGTGATGCCAAGTAGACACACAGCTGGCGATGCCTGACAAAGGATCTCAGTATCAGTACCATTTGTTGTTCATGATACACAGGACTTATTATGGTTGGGCACTGCCCCCCTCGTGTGTCTACCCTGAAGCCACCAGTATTAACATTGACCAAATCTCCCAGTCCTTCCCCCTCCGTATTTGCACACTGCAAGTGATCAAAGACTGGAGGTGGTAGTGGCCTGGAACGAGACTGGAGGTCACTGCCGTTGGAAGTGTCACTGTAGCAATGACTCTCCCAGGCAATCTATGGTGATGCAGTAGCACATAATGACCTAAAAGAAGCTCTTGATTGGAAGGGTATGGTTGGAGGGGTGTGGAAGATAATCACATGACTCCTCATGGGAGGCGTGTCATTGCTCGTTCTTTTATGTTAGCAAGTACTTCTACATTGTTGAGAGAAAATTGGATTCAATACATACGTACATACTCTCAGTCTCATTCAGCTTTACATGTGTACACCTTACAGCATTGTTCCCAGTCCCCCACTCTCAGCCTCTGTTGCTTGGTTGTCATACTGCAACAGACGAGAGCTGGGAGTGAATGAGACCATCTTACACATGCACTAGTGCAGTGCATAAGAACAGCTGTTGAGAGGACCAGAACATGTGTTTATATTCTGTCATTTGTATTCTTGAACTAGGATCCAACCTCTTTGAGTATGAGAGATGGCCTCCATTCTGTCTTCCCGGTATCAACCATCCCCAAGATTCTACCACTATGCAGGCCAAGTTGGGAACAAGTCGTACATGTGGGGTGGACTCACACAAGACTTTCTTCGTGGTGGGCAAGACAAACTGAGGTCAACTGTGAATGTCTTTGATCCCTACCTGGAGACCTGGCAGGAACAGCGTACAACAGGAGTGCCACCCCATGGGCTGGTTGACGGAGCTGCAGTGGCTCACTCAACTTCCTTGTATTCATTTGCTGGTCATGATGGAATAGCTCGACACAACTCCCTTCATGTACTGGACACCGACACGCTCATGTGGAAGAACATAGCAAGTAACGGTCCCATGCCAAAGAGTGGGTGTGGCATGGTTTTCTTCGGCACACACCACCTAGCCACCATAGGCGGATACGGTCTACCCACACAGTCCATACAGACCGGATCATCCTTCCTCAAGGATACTCGCTATACAGATGGGAGAGGATGGACCAATGAGTTCCATGTCTTTGATGTCACAGAAGGTAAGGAAATTTTACTTGTTGCAACTTCTAGTGTGATACTTGTGTGGGTGCATGGCCGGCTCTAGAATAGAGAATTTTTGAGGGAGCCAATGCATGGGTAGCAGTCCATGTGTTATGTCCAAGTTTAGAAAATTATCACCCACTGGGAATAATTTTGAGTTGAGTAGTGATTACCGTAATAAGTAGTAATGCATACAAACAGTAGAGTATGTGAAACTATTTTTAATGCACAAGGAGTCCTATTTAGGAATTCATGGTCTTCTGCTGATGGCAAGTATAGAGAATAGAGTGTGCCTACAGTACTGCCGACTATTTTATACGTGTCCTATGTAGATTGACTGGATGATCATGAATGATAACGCTTTCATCAAGTTGACAGCTGCCGAGTCGGGACTCCACTGAAACGCTTTGAGCTACCAGTACTTTGGTGTACTGATTACTGTAGCCAACACAATCAAGAGTGCATAAATGGCAGGAGTCCCATTTGTGTACTAAGCAACCTGGTTGCAGGTGTTGTTGGCATGGTTACCAGACTTTCTCTACTGCCTGTTTGTACTGCAGCCACTGCTACTATTGTGAATGGTGCTAGTCAGTTACACAACTCAGTGTCAGTAGTTCAATGGTTAATACACCTCAGAGCTGCATGTGAACATTGTATGCTAGTAGAGCATAACCACACCCAAAGAGGAGGAAGGGGATGTGGGAGGGGAGGGGCAGGTAGACCATGGGCCATGCAAACTTGAAATCACCACTCATAGTTTTCATCCGGCCACACCCACTCAAGTAATTGATAAACACGTTCTACAACAGGTTGTTGTGCAATTCAGTGCCACCTCAAAACCTGTTGTTCTGTTGTATAGCTCTTCACATTTTTGTGCCATTTATATGCACTCTTGACCTTACACAGCATGGGGACACAGATCAACAATCAAACTCCTAATGTTCATCTTGTACTTAACATGTAACTATGTGAGGAGAATGTGTACAGCTTGTGTCGTAATTAGGTCAGGTTATGTCCACCTGCTTGGTTCAGATCAGGAAGAAACACAAAAAGGATGTATGCAAAGGAGTACATTAATTTTACAGTTGGACCTCAGGACAATATCATCATACCCCATTCCTGAGTGAGTGCAAGGTACCTGTGTTCTGATGAAGTATTCATGAGAGGTCATGACCTCCTGGCTCCCACTGTGACTGGGTACATGGTATGGTGATGGTATCAGTTGCCAGTATTGTTGTAGTGAGTGTGGAAAGTACTAGTGTTGTGACCTTACTGCACAAGGAGTCACATGACTTCCGGCCCCTCCCCTCCCCACAGTTATCCCCAAGTGAAGTGCATGTGGATTGGGAAACCATGGTAGCATGGTTGACATGAACATACATTGACAATGGAATGGAACTTTTAATGACTTGTTATGCTGAGGCAGTGCATGAGTTAACTCATGAGGAGTTTGCATGCAACTATGTGTTCATTACCTACATGTACAGAGCCTCTATGTGGTTGATATTTTTGTTCAAAATGTTCGCATTTTCTAGCCCAAGTCCATTTGGATCCACGGGAAGTTCAGCCAATTGTAAATAAGAGAGTGAGCACTGTCTGTACTGCTTCACCTTCTGCAGGCAAGTGGTCCTCCCCCACCACAACTGGACCAAGACCTCCCCCCTCCTCCGGCTTCACATTCACAGCAGTAAACCACCACAAGGCTGTGTATTTTGGAGGGAACCAGCCAGGACGTGGAAGAGTCAATGACCTCTACGTCATTGATTTTGATCAAATGGTACCTATGATTAGAGTGCATGCTCTTGCAAAATGTGTTGACAGTAGTAACAGTATACAAACTCTAGAAATAGGACACATTCCAATGGCCAGTGGAATACTGCAGAGTTATCAAGTATGGCAATGATTTTACTATAAGCCAGAAAACTAATATGCATGTGGTTTCCAAGCCTTTCTTAAACAAAGGGTTGAGAATGTGGTTTTATCGTAACTTTTCACCCTCAAACTTGGGGACTGCACTGCTAGGCACTGATAATACTAGAATCTGTAGAGATGGGTTGAGTGCCAGTATGCAATGGTTACACATGTGTCTATTGTCACAATGTATGTACGCCCAACGTAGGATGTGCTGATGTAAGAGAATTACAAACAGTCTTAATTTAGTGTTGTACAAGCAATTACCTAGTGGTGTATGTGAGTATGCCAAACAATCTTGGCTCACCACAAAACATACCATTCAAACTTACTGAGGCAGAAACCAACCAGGTATAGGTTATGAATTACTTGTGTTTTCATCATAATGGACTGTTCCCTAGTGTGAGTGCAGACGTATCTGCCCCTGCATTAACAGCAATACTTGGATGTTTTCACATGGTATCCATATATGGAAAGAAACCCAGTGACAGAAATTTGGATCACTTTCCGTGTTACTAGCTCACTTCAGCTTACAAAACATACCGCTAAGAACCCAGTGTGATTGTATTTTCCCCCTGAACATGGTAACAAGCCTAACTGTATGGGTTCAGATCACCTTCCATATTTCATACTCACATTGGCTTAAACTATTGATGTTGGTGTGGGGTTCGATGTGTGTACGTACTCACACTGACCCACTTAGTAGGTTTTCATGTTTTAAAAGCAGATATGAGTCACACGGAAATTGGCTTGAAAGTGTGCCAGTAGAGTTTTTCATCCCAAAATGGTATAATGTTACATAGTCAATTCAGTTACCATACACACTCACCTATAGCTACGTACGTACCAATAGGCAGTTTGTACAACACTCAAGAGTGTTCATTACACCAACACACCAACACAGTGGAACAGAACACCAAACATATATTCTCCCACTACGTATACACCCTATTTTAGTAGTGTATGGACTAACAGACCGTACAAACTACGCTACATAACTCTTCATGTTCTTGAGCCACATATGAAAACTCCATGTCAATGCTTTACTGTAGTGTGTAGGTGGCAAAGAGTAGCTGATGTGGTATTGTACTGCTAGTGGGTTTTCCCATTGTACTACTGTACACTGTGAGTTTTGTTTGTGTGTGTTCTGACATGTTTGCCTGAGGTGTATTCTGACATGCTACTGTTCATTGTCACTTCTCCCAGGAATGGACCAAACTGGAGAGGAAAGAGGGAGCCCCTTGGCCAGTGGGGAGGGAAGACCATGCTGCCTGCTGCCTCAACTATGACGATGACCATCCGGTCCTACTCATGACTGGTGGGATCGATAACAATGGCAATACTCTAACAGATGCCTGGCTGCTAGATGTGACCTCTGGGAGGTGGAGGGAGGTGAGGGAGGTGTAGGTGTGGGGCCAACTATGACCAAAGTACCTAACTATAACAACATCATTCCCAGGCCATTCTCACTGCTAGTTTTGATTGCTTGGAGTATAGTAACATGTGTGGGGAAACCCTGCAAATGCCTGATGAAGACCGACAAAACTCGGTCGAAACTTTGTTTTCTGAATTGAAATCTCCCACTGGTTGAAAGTCCGTTGATAGCGCTGAACCTGCATGAAAGTTCATCAAAGGGATGCCTGCCTGCATACACCAGTTTCAAACTGGTCAGTGCAGTATAACACCAACTGACCAGAACACAGGCTGGCATCCAGGCTTTTATAATGCTGAGTCGATATCGTACCCAAATGATTGTGGGTTAACTTATGTCCTGATTAGGTACGCTAATTACAAACTATATTCATAGGTGAGCAAAAGACTGGCTGAGATGGAAAGGGGAACGGCAACCAGAGAGAACCCTGTGTGGGTCACTCAGGTCCATTAAGAGTGTAGTTATCTGTCCTGATAATCCAGCCTCCCAGCTCTACCCCTGAGTGATTAGCTGCAACAATAGCACCTGTACCATAAACCTTTGGAGGAAGGAACATGTTGGTAACTTGAAGTGTTTCCTATAGCTTGTCATCCAGGGTTATAGGCTACAATTAAGCTTGAAAGTATAGCTTGATATTCTGGATGGCACCTGCGCCCACTACCTAGGTGGAAATTGACGTCACACATACAGTACAATAGACTATAAGATTTCATGAGAGGCACAATAACATCCTCCTCCCATGTCTGGCCTGGGAATGAGGGTGCAGGTTTCTTCCCCCATTTTTGGCACCCAGTGGGGAAAGTTCAGTTCTTTCCTCAGCAGGTGTGGGAATATAAGGGTACTGTAGTTTAACAGCCTAATTACCAGACAGGAAGTTTATTTTACATGTGGAATTTTTGCCGGACATCTACTCAGAAATTTAGTCCAGAACTTGAACTAATTTTTGATGAGAGAGGTTTTAGCATCCTGGCTGAGGGCTGTCAATCAGCAGTGAAGGGGTTCATGTGTACAAGAAGCAGTGGATAGCACTGAGTGGAGAGGGACTTGAATTCAAGTAAAAGCTGCTATATATATATACTCAAGATGAATTCACTCTAGATCTAAACTCTGTACTAACCCCAGATCTAAGGGACACTATGGCTTAAATGTTTGCACTATGTACTTCACCTGTTGTTAAGGTCTTGTTATGGTCATGACCATCAAAGCTCTCTAGCACACCCACCCATCAACGAGCTTTAGTAGTCACCACTCTCGGCCGACCACTGCCCATCCAGACTGGTCTAGCAGTGGCTATTTGCTTTCTGTCCATGTCTCAGTCACAAAACTAGCTGCTAGGTTTCTAATCATCTGTACAGGTTACCAACAGTGACGGAAGTATGAATTAGAGGAAATACGGTAGGGAGGAGGTATAAAGTGTGTGTGTGTGGAGGGGGGGGGGGGGGGGGGGGGGGGGGGGGCATTTTAATGTTGGATAAGCTAGGTTTCCTTAATATACTGACTGAATGTTCTGTGGTTGTATTCAGCCAAGGAAGTTACAGTGCAGTACGTATCTCTGATCAAGTTATGTTGTATGAATTTGATGGTGGTAGGATTTGTCCACACTGGTTGGCAGTGGTAGAGTCTTACTACAATCGGAAATGAATTCACATGTATGTGCTCTACATTTCAGATCAAGTTCTGGATCTGCACAATTGTACAATAGTATGCTCACTGTGTATCTTGAACCAGTGCATCCACCAGTCAGTTGTCTTCCCTCTCCACAGTTCACTCTTCCTGAAGGTACACAGCCACGGTACGCACACACCCTCACTGCCTTCGAGATGGACCAAGGCCGGGTACATGCCACAACATTTGGAGGTGGTTCAAAGTTTGAGAGCGGAATGAGAGACCGTGATATCCCCAAGCTGGCTGATACAACTGTGCTGGAGTTTGGTGAGCAGAACACACCATACTATATGGGTTGTACGTTTATTGACATTGTCAATTGAACAGGTCCCTAATTGACATACACATGTCATTGTCTAATTGTGTGTGCAGCCTCCATCTCCTGGTACTATGTGTGGCATAGCTAGAGACATGCATGTCAGTAAGGGAGAGGTGCTTTCATTCTTTGTGCTGTCCAATTCATTGAGTATACAACAAAGACTATGGGTGTAGTGCATGACTTCCTCTTAGCAGTCATATACTAGCTGCTAGACAGTTGTACGACGATTAACTGTGCCAATGCTCAAACTGGAACACCCAAACTCTGTATACCCACTCCAGACCCCTTCTCATGCTGGGTGAGTCAAGGGTGTCAGTACCAATAGACTCACTACCCAGTAGTTCTGCTGGTTCCTGGTGAACATGACAGTGCATACCCATAGCCCATCCTCTTGCCCACAGCAACAGGTTTTCCTAGGGCTCATTAATCATAGGAGGGAGAGGGTGATAGTTGCCCAATGGGTACATCTACACATTACATCACTATGACTATACTATCCAGCCCACTAGCTTACTTGCCATGAGTGTCCAAGTGTTTCTAAGGAGGTGGGTACTTGTGTACCGTCTCTCCTCCCCCAGAGTCAGTTCAGTCTGGAGACAGTCCCTCCTCTAGACAGTGGGTCCTGGTGGGTGTGGCTGACAGCAGCCAGCTGGGGACAGCTGAGAGAACAAGGGAACTGGAGAAACTGAGACAGAAGAAAACTGAACATGGTATGACCTGATTTATTCAATAGATAATGATGCATGCTGTATTGGTTGAATACTGCATGAATAGCTGGAATTCTGCACAGTCAGTTCAGATATTATGGTGATATGACATAGTCATCTTCAGATCATGTAGCAATATCTGTACTGAGCATGTTGACATGAAACATGCAGGAGCATGCTGGTGTCAAACCTTAACGTCTGTAGTGAACTGATAGTGGTTACCGGCCATTAATTGGCACCCCGTTCCAACCTCCTCTACTTCATTCTGTTGTGCTAACGTCACACTGCCGGGATCACACCCTCAGGCTCCCTGAAAGAGTCGTACATATTTGAGCACCGCTGGGTATTCCGCTATCCATCTACAACTCCTGCATGTAGCAGTATCTAGTGTCCAGCTTGAAATGCTGGAGCATACCATATTGTTACTGTAACTTCCCACTCTTGAGCTTACTGTTGTAACAGCATTCATTGCCAGGTGGCTTGTCCCTACTGCATTGTCATCTGCTGCTTTGCACTAAAGTTTGATATCAATGCTGGATAAAACAGTTCCTCATTCTGTCTGTTTGGTAATTGTCTCATTTTCAATCTCTGTGTGATCAGACCTCACCCTCCCACCCTCCCACCCTCCCACCCTCTCGTCCCAATCCAAATATTGTCACAGATTATTAATACTCACGGTCATTTGCAACACTGGAAACAATTGTTCACGACAATTCAAAGTTGTAAGGGCAAATGTCACTGGCTCAAGCCTCCAGAGATCATCTGCCCTGCAGTCCAGTGACCCATTGTTTATCTGACTGTCTTGGCAGTTAGCTACAGTATCCAAAACTTATTGTCTGAGGCTTCAGTACATCACAATATTGATTTGTGTGGGTTTGTACTTTGTAGTGAAACGATTCCTTTGTCTGGTGTATGAAAACCATGCATGCCATCACTTCTGTGTGTGTGAGTTGTTCTGGGACAACGTAAGGCTTTGCCCTCATATCCTTCTAGCCTGTTACTCCCTGGCTAGAATGATATACGTTCACGTTCACGTTCAGATTCACTGTGCTGTTGGGGAGGTGTGTGCTACATTGTTTGTGCTGGTTTTGTGTCAACTCTTTCACATCTTGTGTATCCACAGTAGCATTGCTATCCTGAGAGACGTGCAAGTGGTGTGCACTGTTTCTGAGCACTGGTTATTATGTGCATGTACACTCATATGATCCAGCATGCAGCCTTACTTCAGCTGCAAATGTAAATCTTCAGAAAGATGCTAACATCAGAATTGAGTGACTACTCATGTTGCAATACATAATGTGCAGATGCTTGTACAATGGCCATGTGAGACTTGGTTCAGAATTCAAGGCAACTATGTGCTATCCTGCGTACGTAGTTGCTGCCGGAGAATTTAAGTGTATTATCTACACTTTCCATTTACCACAGTGAGGTGGAATAGCCACAATGTCAATTACCCCGGAACTTACCTTATGGACATGTACAATAGCAGGGAAGGTTTTCTGGATTATTGTGCACAACAGTTCAGAATCCACAATTGAATGTAGTGTAGAGTGTAAACATAATTATATACAAGACTAGTATTATAACTTCCAAAAAACACACATACAAGTAAATTGTGTTAATTTGAGCTCAGAAGCATTCGTCTATAACATATTCTTTGCCATTATACAATTCAGAGAGACAGCGAAATACCCAGAAGCTGCAAGAAGAAGTACTTCAAATGGAGGAGAAGGTTGCAACAGCACAGAAAAAAGCCAGACTCGCCCTGGCTAGAGCCGTGAGAGCTGAACAGGAAGCTGACCAAGTCCCAGTTCTAGAACAGCAGCTTTCCCAGACAAAAGAAAACCTGGAAGAACACATTCACATGAACGATCAAACGAGGGCAGCTTTGGAGCATCAAATCCAGGTGAGAGACCAAACGAATACAGCTTTACAGCAAACATATTACCGGATGAAAGCGACTTTAGAGCATCAAAGGAAGCAAGCAACGGTATCCATCGAGCAGCAGTTTCATCAAATGAAATCAGCTTTGGAGCATCAACTACGAGAGAAGGAGCAAGTAAGAGTGGCTTTAGAGGCACAAATTCGAGCCAAAGACCAGGAGAAAGGAGAGTTAGAGCGGCAGCTATACAGGAAGGATGAACACATCAGAGCTCTTCAACAATCTCAAAGTCAACAAGTGTCGGCTGTTGCACAAACCCAAGAGAAAGCAACCCAAGTTCCAGACCTGACCAAACCAGGTCAAGTGGATAGTTCATCAGGTGCTTCATATGCTCCCGCTAGCCAGATCACAGCAGTTGAAGTAGCTGAAGTGCAGAAAATCAGTGGCAATGGTCCAGTCATTGCTCAGGAAGAAGCAGCAATTGCTCAACAGCTGATGGAAACTAGAAGAGAGGTTGGAGCAAGGGAGAAGGAACTAGGACAAGCTAAAGAACTTGCAGCTAAACTGCAGCTTGAACTGGAGAGCAAGAACTTAGAAGTAACGTTTCTACGTTGTGATGGACAAGAAAAAGATGATGAAATTGCTACCATTAAAAGACACAGAGCTGAGGAGAGCAAAGTGCTGCAAAGCCAAGTGGGTTCACTCCAAATAGAGCTCAGAAATCTTCAGCAAAGGGTAGCAGAGAAAGAGAATGAAATTGCTGCCATCATCAATGACTCACAATGCAACCAAGACAGAATTGAAACACTGGAACTAGAAAAGCAGGAACTGACTACCCAGATGACAAAAGTGGAATTCTTTCGAGACACTTACAGCTTGGAGATTGACCAACTGAGAGACGATCTGATGGACAAAGAAGTAGAAATTGACTTCCTGAGAAAAGAGCAGGTGCACATGATGCCTACACCCGCGTCCTCTCCAGTTGGTAAGTTGGTGTTCACAGTTGTTGGTTTAGCTTGAATTTCAGAGCAATAAATGGGAGTACGTGATCTCGAGTTAGACCAAGTTGTTACGTACTGGTCTAAGACTTGTATTATTTCACATGACCATATTCGAGCTTGATCTAACATGTTCTATTTTCTCTACAGTACCATTCCGTGGAGCAGAGGTTGTTGCACAAACAACATTCACTCTCTCACAAGAATTGCAGAATCTTCCGTTTCAGGGTTACGGCTTCAAGCTTCATGTTCCACAAGGCAGTCTACCAGCTGAAGTATCAGAAGCAAAGCTCAATGTACAAGTCAGTCTGTCTGGTCAGTTTCAGATGCCTCCTGACTGTGAGCTCATCAGTGCAGTCTACTGGGTGTACAGTCCCCACAAGTTCACAAAGCCCCTCACTGTTGAGATACAGCACTGTGCTGTCCTCTCCAGTGATCAGCAGTGCTCGCAGCTCGCCTTCGTTTCTACCAAATGCACCCAGAAAGAGCTACCTTACATGTTCAGAACGAGAGATGGAGGTGTCTTCAGTCACCACAGTTCATACGGTAGCTTATCGCTAACCCAGTTTTCTGGGGTTGGGGTTGTCAAACGGAAAGTTTCCCGAAGGTCCCGCCGAGTCCAACCTTATCCACCCACTTCCATTCAAACCACCCATGATCTGCCGAAGCAACTAGCATCTGCTAACACAGAAACATCCACACTCTCAACTCCATCAGTAGGAGCTGTTGAGAGCCTAGAAATTGCTGGGCACGACAAGGAGATCTTTGACCAATATTGCGGTCAGGTCTATACCAGGAAAGGCGTGAATGACTGCAGAGTGCACTTTGTGATCACCAAGAACCTCGATGCTGACCGCACTGTAAGTATAATATATACATGCGCATACCATGCTGGATGGAGCAATTTTTCAACATCCATCCTTCTCCCAATACATGTCCAGGCTGTGGAAGAGTTCTATACCAGGACATCACATGTCAGAGAAGATACCGAAATGAGCCTTGGATTTGATGGGGAAAATATTTCATTATCCGTTCCGAGGGAAGGCGTGATGCTGAAGAGTGGCTGGAAAATCATTCCACTTTATAATCCCATAGTAAGTGACACATAACTCTAGCTATTATAGTAGTACTCTTGAGCTCATGCAATTTGAAGTGAAGAGTTGCTTACCTACGTGTTTTTGTTTAGATTAGGAAAGGGAATGTTGATCACTTCCGTGGTGGTCAGATGATTCCCAGGTGTGAGCTGCTCCTTCGTTGGCCATATGTAGACAAACCTCATGTGTGCCTTGAGCATGGAATTGATCTGATTGGAGCAACGGGTTGCTCATTCTTCACCCTCTACATCCCAGATGCAGGTGATCAATTCATTCATCATTTTATATGAGCAATGTAAACTTTAGAGCTACATTGACATTCACTATCCACTGTGCTTATAAACCGTGAAGAATATTTTTCCCAAACCTGATATTTGCTTTTAATCTTCCAGCTGCAGGCACACTGCCTCCAAGTCCTGGAGTATTGTCTCCTAGCAGTAAAAGCACTGTACTCTCATCCACAGGTTGGTCATTACTAATTCTTGTTGCTATAGCAGCATAAATGTAGAGATGATTGCATGTCTCAACATTAAAACTTCATTTGAGTAGCTCTGCAGTGATAATGAGTGTCAGACTACCTCAGCAACTCTATCATAGTGTTTATGTAGTCATAATGCATTCTGTATCTTTACTTTTCATCAGATGCTATTCCAAACGAATTCTCATCGGAAATTACTACTACTCGGATGTCAGTACAGGAAGGAACTAAAACACTTGGTAGGTCACTAGTGCTTACATATAGCTTCCTAGTATGTAACCGGTGACTTAGATAGCAGCATGACAATACGGTTAACACTTTGCAGGTATCCAAGATCTAGCTGACATCACCGTCTACCTCCACCCACTGGGCAGAACAGCAGTGATCAACCTGGGTCTAGTCCTGGGCCTTGACTACAACCGACTCAGGCCCTTGATAGACTCTCCGGGCTTCCTTACTGAGATGCTGGCTGGGTGGCTGCAGAGTGTGGATCAGGTGCAGAAAGCTGGAGTCCCAACATGGCAGAGACTGGTGGAAGCTTTGAGAGACCCACGAGTGGGTCAGAATGGGATTGCCAGTAAAATACAGCATGCTAGGATGCTAGGATAAGCAATGAACAATGAACACAGTGACATAACATGCAGTCACACACTTCTCTTCACATTAATGTTACATGTATTCAGCTGCTACTCTGCTCTTAATGTCAACTTTCATTGTAACACATTCTTCTGTTTTATTGTTCTTCATTTGCGTTATGATCCTATCACATTGATATACCAGAGGATTTGCAAGTTATAATTAAATGTAAAAGGATACCAATATGACAGTACGCATGCTAGATAAGTCAGTGTACAATCCCCCTACAGATCCCATAATACGAATTATATGTAGGGGATTTGTATGTTTTGTGGGATCATACCTCCATTGCTTTATAGTTTTTGCTGTTCTGGTAGGTTGCGTGTAAAACGCGGAACGTGGAAGGGAATGGAACGTGGAATGGAACATGGAATGGAACGTGGAACGGATGTAAAATGTCCTAATAAGTCTAATCAGCGTGTTAATTAATTGGGGCTGGCGCGAGCGAGCCTGCGCATGCAGTAGTCGGCATAGACAGTGCAAGAGTCGAGTCAAGGGAGATGGTGGATGATGACAATCGTCGCGCGAGTGACAAGCTGGCTACGCGAGGCTACCCGTCACTACGTCTGGATGGAGGATTTCGTGTAGGTACTAGGTTGACCGATCAGCGAAGTGAAGCAGGGCTATTGTCTTCTGACAAATATTAAAGCACGAGTAGCATCACTAGTGTAAGCTGTATGAACGTGTACCGTGCTAGTGCTATAGACCTAGCTGTGCTGCTATGCTGGCCCGCTCACGCTTATTCGCACTCAGACGAAGACCGTAATAGCCCTGCTTTACTCGGATGGCATAGTCATGTCAGCTAACATATTGTTGTCTACTGTGAACCTCTCACATCCAGGGCATACAACCTGCCGGTAGTCTCGCGTGGCCAGGCGCCTAGGCTGAGCTCTCTCTCACGATATGATTGTCACCATGACTCGACTGCGCGAGACTTCACTGATCCACTTGCGCCAGCTCCAATTAACGCCCACCTTAATTAACACGCTTATTGGACTCTTTATGACATTTTACATCCGTTCCACGTTCCATTCCATGTTCCATTCCACGTTCCATTCCGTTCCACGTTCCGCGTTTTACATGCAACCGTTCTGGTATCGATCGCTACATCCCATGAGTCATTTCTTAGCAGCCATGCATGTGCAGATGGGTGGCTGCAGAGAGTGGATCAGGTGCATGCAGAAAGATATGCATGGAATCCCAACATGGAGGAGACTGGTACCGGTGGAGGCTTTGAGAGACCCGTGCACGAGTATAGGCCCGGCAGATTGAATTCTATATGGGATTGCCAGTGAAATAGAAGATAAGCACTAATTATGAACACAATTATGTGCATGCAGTTCTCTTCACATTAATTTTAGTGTTGATCAACTATTAATTGTGACTGGTCATTTACACAAATGTATATTAGTTTATTGTTCTTTATTTGCAGGATATGCAGCAACCAGTGTGCTACCTACAATCAATGGCAACGTGATGGTTACACATGTACATGTACATGTACATTGATCTGCAGTTGTGCAACAGGCACTGTACATACAGAATCCTGCATCAGGAATAATTTATGAGAACATGCATCAGATTCATTCTAGAAACTCATTGAAAACTCAGTCCGCATCGTTGACTAGATTTACAAACCTACCCTGTCCAAGTAGCTGCCACTGAGGTTTCCAACTGACCTCCATGCAGTTGTTCAACATGTGTTCATGCACTGTGCACACATCTCAGTATGAAGTATGTACTTGATGACACGTGCATATAACGATTGGTCAGGCTATATAGGTACAGCATGTGTACAGCTATATACCTCATTTAGCTACAGTACTGTTGTTAGAAGTAGTAAATGAGCTTGAACTCAGCAGTGTAACAAACAGAACAAATTACATGGCTGCAATCAGGCATGAGCAGTGAACATACATTTTGTGCTTTTATCAGGTGGAGAGACTGATGGCATACAGGCAACAGATCTAGAAGGGGGGACTGTTATTATTCTTCAACATTATGCACTCATCACAGTGCGTTACTTCTCATGTTCGTATTCTATACACCATGCACCTTTAGTCTCATGCCCAGACATCCATGTCCACTAGTCTCATGCCCAGACATCCATGTCCACTAGTCTCATGCCCAGACATCCATGTCCACTAGTCTCATGCCCAGATGTCCAGTCTCATGTCCAGATGTCCAGTCTCATGCCCAGATGTCCAGTCTCATGCCCAGATGTCCAGTCTCATGCCCAGATGTCCAGTCTCATACCCATGCCCAGATGTCCAGTCTCATACCCATGCCCAGATGTCCAGTCACATGCCCAGATGTCCAGTCACATGCCCATGGAGATGTCCAATCTCATACCCAGATGTCCACACCCACTAGTCTCATGCCCAGACGTCCACGACCACTGGCATGCTTGGATGGCTGAACACGAGATCGAGACCCCACCTTCTTGCTAATGGTATGTTATGTAACAGTACTGCTAATTATTACACCATTGCTGTACAGCACCACTGATGGGAATGAATATCGACTGATATGACAAACTATTCATAAAACACCGGCTGGAAGTGAAATGGGAAAGCAAATGGTTGACTGCAGCCTGGAAAACCACACAACAAACCAAAGTAAAGTGTCTCATAAATGGCTTGTTCGGGTCCCTCAGGATATCCAACCAGATACAGTATCTGATATTCAGCACGTCCAGTAAGAGCACTCCTTGCCAGGTGGTGTGATGAGTCAACCTACAGAGAAAGAGGACACAGTTATGCCTTTCACTCAGGAATATGCACAACCCTGAGCAGAGGTTCATTATGAGAAACCACCACAGGTACACCATGGGAGTGACAGTGTTACATCACTTCCGAAGGATGTGGTGTCTATGAACTACTTTTGGACGGAAACACTTTCAAGAAAACACCTATTCATTTTCTAGGGTAGAGCTGAGTAGACTCCTAAGACTGAACCATGGTGGGACACTCGGCTACAAATACATATAACGAGTGGGCATGGCTTTGGGTAGGGCAATGGGTGGGGCCTGTTGAGGAGTGACTGGATATCATACCACCATATGCATCTATAATTTTTCTTTCCAGAGATATTACATGAAACATATGTTTTTGTAATTTCTTTTAAATTGGGATTTTTCTTTTCGCGAAGCATGCCTGTATATTCACTATAGACAGTACTGAAACATTTACAGTGCAAAGTTCAAAGTTAGGTGTTAAATATTATTTTGTTAGTAGTAGGTCAGATCAAAATATGCACATGAATCACTGAACTTTGAACTCAAGTCATCATGGCATTGTATCAGTAGGCATTGTATCAGTAGAGCTGCGTTGTTTGAATGAGAGGGTGTTATATACTGATTTGTAGAAAGTGTGGGAATGTATGCATTCCACTAACGAATGAACTCTGACCTACACCACATGCTGTGCTAACTGTGTTCAGGTCTCATCTTGCTGCTTGTTCACCATACCTTTACACGGTCAAGCAACCACGTGATTCTGCACTACACAATCTGATTGGAGCCGCCAGATTTCAGGCACTAGAAGTCAATGGTTTGAGCCCCCAATGTTACCAGCCCTGCACAGGAACTGAGCCTGGGAATGAAGTTACAGCTGACTTGTATGTTGACTTGCATGGTAGTGGAAGCTAATCGTAAATTGTGTTTTGATAAGAACACCCCAGTTGCCCTTAAATGTTGCTTGGCAACCATACACCCTAGGGTGTATACACTGCACCACCATATTGGGGATAGAGGTATGAGCATGGAGTAGTGAGGAACGGCCTAGTAGTGGGAGTGGCAAGTAGTGAGGACTGAAGTGAGAGACCCTCCCCCACCCCCCCCCCCCCCCCCCCCCCCCCCCCCCCACCCCAAATTGGAAACACTCAACACAGGTCATTGCTAGACCGCTATTAATACCCTCATTAACTCCACCATTTTCACATGATTCCCTTCCTCCCTCCAACCTCCCCTCCCCCTCCCTCCCACACACTCACATTTCCTCCATCTCCCCATCCCTTCCACCCTTCCCTATCCAGGGGCGGATCCAGGATTTTAGAAAGGGGGTTCTTTTATATGCAGGGCTGCTGCCGAAGGTAGTGCACAGAGGCGCGTAGCGCCGATCAGTCAAAGCGAAGCGCAGAAATGTTTTCGCCTTTATTTTTCAGTTCTCAGGATGGGCTCTCGTGGCACCTTCGTGCTTTGCACTGCAAGTTCCAGATGAAAAAGGATTGCAGGACCCGGGGCCGCCATGTGCTTCCGTTTCTTGCTCAAATTTCGCTCACACAATGTAATACATACGTAGACGTAAATATACCAGATCGTGGTCTCGTTTCCAAGCCGTTCGGTTTCAACCAGGAGTTGCAATGTAACGGCAGCTAGTTCGTGACTGAGCGCTCAATGTTGCCCTCGATGCTAGTCACCACTGAAAGCAAGCGCTTGAAATTATACGTTGGAAGTAAGGTAAGTAGTTCTTTATTAATTCAACTGTAAGAAGGGGGGTTCGACCGAACCCAACAAACTACCCCTGGATCCGCCACTGCTATCTGACTGTCCATCCAGGCACCTATCCGTCCCTCACTCTGTCCCTCCCTCCTCACCCACCTGATGTGAAGGATAAGAAGGGATGACATCATCCCTAAATACAGGAGTGCTTCTCCCCAGGATATCCAAGCCATGCAGGCTACAGTCAACTCCTCAACTATAGTGCAAGAAGTAGATGTACAGTACACGGGTGAAGATTGGGGGTGGATTCTGGGGGTGGGGTGGGGGTGTTGGAGAAAGTAATTTCGTGACGGTGACACGAGGCTGGTACTGCCTAAGAAATCCAGGAAACTCCTGTGGCTCAGAATAAGATGGAACTAGAAACTGCAAGCTTCCACTGAATACGTCCATGAAGTAGGGATGAAAATATTCCCCTCAGACGTGTCAGGCAGAGGTTTTGGTAATACATTACTGCTGGTGAAATTTACTTCACCAAACATTTCCTGCATTATAATGCATACATATAGAAAAGAATCTCTATTGTACCACAGAGTCACCAGCACACACACACCTAACCATCAGACTCACTGTAGGTGCAGTGGCTCTCCCAGAGGTTCACCTTCCTGCTGTCTCCCCCAGTGGCCAGCACTGTCCCATTGGAGCTATGAGGCACAAACTGACCTAGAGGATGAGGAGGGGGAGCAGCTGGGATGACGCAACCCGTTTGGATGTGACATATCATGCAAGCCACTATAATAGTACTAAATGCACACAGGGTCACCACAAACTAACTGGACGGCTGCTAAACACCTTCTCATCACAAACTGTTACACTGTGTAAAGCAGATGTACACTCTCCGAGACAGAGATGAGCAAGTGCTTCAAGATTCACAACGTTGCTTCCTGCTCACACTAACATAAAGTGCTTTTACACGGCCCGACTGTTTTCTTAGGCTTAACACAAGAGGAATGGCCACCCACCTGGCTCCAACTAAGGGCTTTCGCAGACATGGCCATGCTATTTTCACCTTTGGGTGAACCCACCACCTCACCTGTCACAACAATTGAGTCTGTACGTATGATTGGGGGATGTACGTACATGCAGGCATTTGGTAAGTTAGATGCACTGGAAGTAGTTTGGATACCACTAGTCTCCGTCCCAGACCCGGTACCAGTATCTAGGGTATGTATACCTAAACTACAAGCTGAACGACTGACCTCCAACGTAGTCTGGTTAGTAAAGAGTTAAACTACCGTCTGTACCCAATGCTTCAGGTGATGGACACAGCTGCCCAAACCACTTGCTGTACATCTAGCTCTCCCTCCACTAACTACACCTGTCAAAATGGGACACTGTAAAACGTGGAATACAGAATAGCGGAATTGCGGAATAACGGAATAACGGAATAACGGAATAACTTTTTATTGACCGGAAATGAAATTTTGAAAATATGCTTTGTTCTTTGCCGACACGGCACGTGTACTAGTATCATGCATCCATGATCGAGGGATCCGGGAGCTGTGCTGCGAGATTGAGCCACTGCTAGCTGTATCTGGACTTACAGAAGAGCTGCGAATACCGGGTAAGCCGTGTGGGAGACGCCGAGATGGTTGCCCTATAAAAGTTGAGGTTTGAGAAGTGCCGTGCCTGAGCAGGCTCAGCAAAGTATGTGCAACGCTACAAAGGTTTGACTCTGCCATCCTGGAAAGCCAGGCTTTCAACATAGATCGAAGGATCTTTGTCTGTCCTCGCGACATCAGCGCACATGCTGTGGAAGCAAATTACTGCCAAGACGAATAACCTCGTCACTGCGTCGTCAGCCCATGGGTAAGCTTAGTGGGAGGTTTACGAGGTCACTTTTTTAGTGCAGTCTCTATCTCACGGCTTACCCGGTATTCGCAGCTCTTCTGTAAGTCCAGATACAGCTACGTAGCAGTGGCTCGATCTCGCAGCGCAGCTCCCTCGATCATGCATGCATGATAGTACACGTGCTGTGTCGGCAAAGAACAAAGCATATTTTCGAAATTTAATTTCTGGTCAATAAAAGGTTATTCCATTATTCCGCTATTCCGTTATTCCGTATTCCGCGTTTTACAGCGTCCCCTGTCAAATACCTGCAGCCACCCTCACACCACTTGTGCCACTTACCTCAAGTAGCCCCTAACATGAGTACAAGTGGATCGTGTAAACTGAACTGCCCTGGGTCTTAATGAGTTTTGGTTGGCATTTCCAACAGTAAGGAACAGAAACCATGCAACACCCTCCCTCTCAGCTCTCTGTGTGGTATGCATGGGTTAGCCCACTGATCATATCCTAGCTGGGAGTAGGTGCCTCTTCCTGGGCAATTTAGTGTTACTATTTCTTGGGCAGTAGAGTCAGGAGAATAAGCACAGCTGCCTAATTAATTAGTAGTGCAAATGGGTGCATATATTCATGGGGTGCTTATACACACATGTACACAAACAACAGTGAATCAACTTCAAGGTATTCATGGAGTGGGACTATGCAGACAACCTTTGACCTTCACCCTGACCTCAATCTCATGCTGAATGCCCTTCACCTGGGACGTTATCACCAAGGGCGCATCAAGCCGCCGAAGGCGGCGAGAGGGCATGCAACGTACATAGACGGCAAAATGCTGAGTGTTACTAAATATAGAATTCAAATTTGGACTGTATAAGCACGTGAACCATAGACGCGCGCCCTTATGCGGTCACTTTTTGTACTTATATCGAGATGGCTGATATTCCGTCTGTAGCGTCTTTGACGTACCTAGCGTGAGCTCCTTTCGATGCTATCATTCCCTCCCTCCAACTTACGTCGAGAGCAGCGAATGTTGTTTGCATCCGGCGATACTTTCTCTGAATCTTGGCCTGCTACACTGGTAGGAGAGCTACCCGGACTAGAAGAAGTACTTGGGCTAGAGATCACTTGGATGGCGTTTCTGTACCGACATCGGTAGCACTCCTCTTCCTTGCCCAAGGAATGTCCCGTTGAACGTCCGTAACCTAACCGTCAATCAAGGATGTTGATGCATCAGAGTAGTGAGCTACGCCAGACTCACACAGTGCATGAGGAGCGAGAGCTCGCAAGACTGCTGAAGAGAACTGTCAGGTGCTGCCCTCTACGAGGGGGATGTTAGCTGAGAGCTGTTCAATACTTGACCATGAGCAGAGGCAATCGGGGAGCAGCAGCTGAAGCAAGTGTGTGTGTATAAGTAGCTATGAACATAGGCACCCATTTACAGTACTAACTTCAGAGTAGCAGCTGTGCTTATTCTCCTGATTCTACGGCAGAAATAGTAACCCTAAACTGTCCAAGAAGAGGCACCCAACTCCCAGCTAGGATATGATCAATGGACTAAACCAAACACACCACTCACAGAGAGCTGAATTAGCTCCCTGGAGAGTAGACCAGAGGTCCTCTCTCCCTCCCACCAATAATCTCTGCCACCCTCTTCCCTCTCACCCAGTGGACACACCACTTCCAGTATTGACCCAAGAAATGTCACGATATCACTAAACATGGACATCTGGAATCAAACATGCACTATCCCTTCATGTGTACACAGCAACTCCCCACCCTGCATACCGGTAGATACTGTCCTTGGTCACGCCAGACTCCTCCATTTCACACTGCATATGTCAGCTGTGCATACGTCTGTATGTGTGTGTGTAGGCATGTCAGCTGTGCATACGTCTATATGTGTGTGTGTAGGCATGTACGTATGTGTGTATGTGTGAGTGTGTGGGTGAATGTGTGCATGTGTGAATGTGTGATGGTGAATTGTGTTTGTGAGTGTGCATATGTATGCAGGCCACATGTATAGTGAGAGTTTACTGCTTGGGCTGAAATTCCATCAACTTTACCCTTAACTGCAGGGCCGGCGCCAGCTATTTTGGAGTGGTACGGCCACTGCCGAAGGCAGTGTATAGAGGCGTGTAGTGCCGATCAATGCCCGCGAAGCGTGGAAAAAAATTTTCACCTTCATTTTTCAGTTACAAGGATGAGCTCTCCGTAGCACCTTCGTGCTTTGCATTGCACTGCCACTACTTTCCGTGTCTGTCTCACTCTCGACGTGGAAAGGAAAATGTAAGTTTGCTGGAAGGGTAGCTACATCACGAGCATCTCGTTGTTTGAAGGTTGCCGTCACGGCGCGTTAGTCCTGTCTCCATTCCGTGTGTGTTGGTCTCGTCCCTAGACCATGAAAATCGACGCGATTCGGGATAACATGCATGGCCGCCGCGCCGTTGGCCGGCGGAAGCCTCAAGGAGGAAACTTTGGATGTAGCTAGCTACGCGCTCGTAAGTCAAAATCCCAGCAACGCCATTTTTTCCTCCTCAAAAACTGGTACGGCCATGGCCGTACCGGCCGTACCGGTGGCGCCGGCCCTGAACTTCAAATGGTGAATATTTCACCATGCAGCTCAATTACTAGTGAGTTTGTTGTGCATGTGGTGCAAAGTGGCAGGCATTATCTGCAGGCCTGGACCCACCTCCCTTCACTTCAAGGACTAGTGTTGTCCACACAAGCATCCAGTAACACATGAATATTTCCCTGGTGGTGATGATAATGACCAACAAACACAATCATGAATACTGGCAGAGTTCCACCTCTTGTCTGGCACAGTAACACATGAATGGTGCACTGGGTTCATGGGGTATTAGACCAGCAAGAGAGACCACCCCACACAACTGTAACCCAACCTACGTTGAAACAACCCTGGGTTGTTTGAAGTGACAGTATAGCACTGCCTACAGGACTCAAACTACAACTGACCCTCACTCTTGAGGTTGGACTGAACTGGGACAAGCACAGCCTAAGACCCCACACTGTGGTGTCCACCAACTGCAAGCAGTCCTAGTAGCCGTACTCACGGACTTACTCTTCGTGTTGATCCTCAACATATGTTTATATACTGCCGTACTCCCGTGGCCATACTGTTAACATACATACTATCACTGTTGAACACAGCAAGAATCATTTCATGTTTAAATTCTGAAAACAGCCGAACAAACCAGAAACCAACAAGTCATGTCATTAGTAACAAACCTACAGACTGAGGGCAGCATTCAGCAGACTACAGTCACTCACAGTCTGGCTTAGAGTGCTCAGCTCAATCTAACAGGCTTACAACTGCCTCTGGTGCCAGCACCACAATAAGTCTGAATTTCATAGCATGCTGCAAATGTTACTGATCAACACCACACACTCAAGAGTGATCTGCCTGACTACTGCTTTCTTGGTGTCCCTGAGCAGACAGTGTTCTCTGGTGTCTGCATGGGAATGCATTCTGCAGAGGGTGCTGTGGGCAGCTGCTACACACTAGTCATCATATCTGACAGTGTGACACACACAATCGAGGTCGTACATTGTGATGAATGGTGAACAGATTACTGGTGGAATATAACTTGGCATCGCTACATTGCTCTTGGGTGTGTGGACATACAGCCTCATCCTCACATGTCCTGACCCAACTCCCACCTACTGTCACTTCAAGGGCTAGTATTACATTCCATGTGGTACACAAGCCTCCAGTAAGTACTATCAAATCTAGTGGTACATTACACAAGCACCCAACACCACATGAATACTGAAGATTTCCACCCCTTGTCTGGTACAACAGACAGCACTGGGTCAGCAAGAGAGACCACCCCAAACCCAAACCACATTCCAATAACCCCTGGGTTGTTTGAAGTTAGCAAGCCCTACAGGACTCATGCAAGCCACAACTGACCCTCACTCTTGAGGATGGACTGAACTGGGACAAACTGATTCATGCAACCTCAGGGACCCTGGAGTAATCCAATTGCAAGCAGCCCTAGCCTCATTCCCAGGCTCGTAAGGAGGAAGAGAGATGTGGCCCACCAGGTAATCATCCCCCCCCCCCCCCCCCCCCCCCCCCCCCCCATGAGACTGGGAACAAGGCTAAAGCAGTCTTAGTATACAGCCATAACCATGGACTTAGTGTTCACTTCATGGTATCCCATCAAACGTTTACATACTGCCATGGATGAATATTGACAAGATTGGCATTCTTAGATGCAGTGAATGATGTCATTAGTAGATCAAATGCAGCCAGTATCAAATAGACTGCAGTCATTCACAGTCTGGGTTGGAGTACTCAGCTCAATCTAACAAAGCCTGGGTACGATCTTGTGCAGTCATTCACAGTCTGGCTTGGAGTGCTCAGCTCAATCTAACAAAGCCTGGGTACGATCTTGTGCAGTCATTCACAGTCTGGCTTGGAGTGCTCAGCTCAATCTAACAAAGCCTGGGTACGATCTTGTGCAGTCATTCACAGTCTGGCTTGGAGTGCTCAGCTCAATCTAACAAAGCCTGGGTACGATCTTGTGCAGTCATTCACAGTCTGGCTTGGAGTACTCAGCTCAATCTAACAAAGCCTGGGTACGATCTTGTGCAGTCATTCACAGTCTGGCTTGGAGTACTCAGCTCAATCTAACAAAGCCTGGGTATGATCTTGTGCAGTTGATTATGGTGTACCATGACTGTACATGTGGTGTGTTGAGGGGAAGTGCTACAATCTGGTGGGAGAGGCTTGGAAGAGCTAACTTGATTGCACAACTGGCACCGCTTGCACCACCTACCTCAGGTGGTCATAGCAAGAGTACCAGAGGAAACAACCATCCAATCACACACACCAGAAATAGACCCAGTGATTTCCATTGACAGCCTAGTAGACCTAGTAAACGCTAACAATTGGGAAGCAAAAGGGGAGGGTGTACACGAGTTGTACATTACGCACAACATTATATTTTTACTGTGCAATTGAAACCATTCCTGTGGTGATAGCACGATGTTGCACTGTCAGCAGTTGGTGGGTGGTTAAGTGGGTGTGAACAAGACTACACGGTGTGACGCTTGTCCTCCGAAGGCACGAGTATTGCTCACCAACAGTAAAGACCCTTGCCTGGGGCCTGGGTCACTCACCCCCCCCCCCCCCCCCCCCCCCCCTTCTGTTACACAGAAGGTACTATCGCCCAAGTTTCACTGCCAAGGGCCCAGTAGCCATGGCCAATCCTCACCTTCAGGTTTGCTATCCTGACAGCATATCTTCAGTGGAAGTGACAGCTCACGGGCATCAACAGATTCTCACGGACTCTCGTAACTGACTGAACTGCAATGAAATGCAAAAGGTTTCAATAAGAACCACTTCATGACCGACACACTAGGAACAGAACTTGGCCCGTCACATGCCACAGATGTCACCAAACAACGACATCAGTAACGTCAAGTGCAGCGTAATGCAATAAGACTAGACACTAGGAAACAACACAGTAAGTAAAAACTATAAAAAAATTGGCCTGTCACATGACACAGATACTACAAAACTAATGTCTCTTCTTCACTGATTGGGGCGAGCCTGAGTGACGTGCACAACATGAACCATGTGTGTCTGTGTGTTCATACATTCAACCGTAAAGACACGCTTCTGTAAACAACTGAGAGTTACTTGAGTCTTGGTAAGAAAGATTGCAATTGCTCGACTACACTCAGTGAGTTGGAGACACGAATCATGAACAGTCTACCTCATCAATGGCCATAACAAGGATGGAGACTACTCGTGTATCTACCTCTTCAATCGCTACAGGGATGGACGCTACCGCACGACAACAAAAGATGGTGAGAGTGTTTTCATGGCCCGTTTTTCAGCTACTGCAGGTTGACATTTCTCGGGAGGCTTGATTGCAAGCTCGTTAATTGGTGGGCATGGTTAAGTCACGTATACGCTTAGTATAGCTGAAATTACCTGTGTGAGCAGTTTCGAGCCCAGCAACGCCAGGGAACAGAGATTAGGAGTGTTCCATAGACTGAAAATGACCTAGAGACGAAATTGGGCCCTAAAGAGTTTCAATTAATGATTTGACTACATTCCACTCTTTGCCACTATATCAAGCCCAGACAGAGTTTCCATAGGTATTTCCGGCTGGGTACAAGACTACTATTTCCCGGAATGGAACAGACCAGAATGCCACCTTATTCCAGGAACAGACCAGACCGTACGTGATAGACTGGACACGTTTTTGGGGACGCACTTTCGACTTAGGATAGATACTACATGTAGTTTTGCAAACAGTCCTGTACACATCTTCCTTCTTCAGCCACCCGCACTGGCCGTAGCTTAACAGTCCTATCTGTAGTTTGACCCCCGGTCCATTCCGGGAAATAAGGTCTCCATTTGGTTCCGGTATTGTAAACTTGGGGCCCCCATGAGAATAGGGCCCCTCCAATGTGATATTGTAGCACCACACTAGTGGTACTCATAAGTCTGAATATCATAGCATGCTGCAAAATGTTACTGATCAACACCACACATTTGCTTTCACAGTGTCCGTGAGCAGACAATGTTCTCTGGTGTCTGCATTCTGCAGAGGGTGCTGTGGGCAGCTGCTACACTAGTCATCATATCTGACAGTGTGACACACACAATCGAGGTCCTACATTGTGATGAATGGTGAACAGATTACTGGTGGAATATAACTTGGCATCACTACATTGCTCTTGGGTGTGTGGACATACAGCTTCATCCCCACAGGTCCTGACCCACCTCCCGCCTACTGTCACTGCAAGGGCTAGTATTACATCCCATGTGGTACACAAGCCTCCAGTAAGTACTATCAAATCTAGTGGTACATTACACAAGCACCCAACACCACATGAATACTGACCGAGTTCCACCTTGTCTGGTACAACAGACAGCACTGGGTCAGCAAGAGAGACCACCCCAGACCCAACCCACATTCCAACAACCCTGGGTTGTTTGAAGCTAGCAAGCCCTACAGGACTCATGCACGCCACAACTGACCCTCACTCTTGAGGATGGACTGAACTGGGACAAACTGATTCATGCAACCTGAGGGACCCTGGAGTAATCCAATTGCAAGCAGTCCTAGTCTCATTCCCAGGCTCGTAAGGAGGAGGATACAATCGTCCAAGTAATGCCCGCCAAATAACCATGGACTTAGTGTTCACTTCATGGTATCCCATCAAATGTTTACATACTGCCATGGATGAATACTGGCAACATTGGCATTCTCAGATGCAGTGAACGATGTCATTGATAACAAGCTCACAATTGTGAGTTCAGTTTGTGGTGCTGGCACCAGAGGCAGTTGTAAGCCTGTTTGAGCACTCTAAGTCAGACTGTGTGTGACTGTGGTCTATTTAATGCTGGCTGGCTGCAGTCGATCCAGTTTCATCACTAACTAAACTCCTGTACGTGACTCACATATGACAAAGTGTATCTCTTGGCATCACTGCTGTGAACTGCACACAGAAACACCAGCAGTAGCAGCTGTTGAAGGAACTCTCACCTTCCATGTTTTACCTGCTCAATACACATGTGTAGCAGCAGAACATGTGCTCCTGGGTGTGTGGAAGTTGGATGGGAAGTGGAGGAAAGAGAGAGTGGGAGGGAGGAGGAGAGAGGAGGAAGGGACAAAGGGGAGGAGAGAGGAGAAGGGGATGAAGTGAGGAGGAGGGGACACAGGGAAGAGAGAAGAAGAGGGAACAAAGGGAGGAGGAGAGATGGGTGGGATGGGAAGACGGAGGGGAGAGCAAGCGGAAAATGATGGAGATGACACTGACCCAATACTGCTGAGCCATTTCCGGCCACCACAAGGACAGGGAGCCCACTCTCCAACCATCCCTTCCTAATATAAAACGACATGCATACATAAAATGGAGCCCAGTAAAGCATTCCAAATGAAAGGGGCATTAAGGAAATTTAAGACAGCACGTTAAAATTCTCTCTCACCATCCCCAATGAACACACATATAGAACACAGAGCTGTATAAACACACAACTAAACTAGTTTTTAAAAATTATGGGAGGAACCTGCACTGTCAGTGCAGCGGCTTGAAAATAGCCTCAATCCCAGGCCCACACTGTTTTAGGTTGTACATTCTTCATGCAATCGAAACTGGTGCGGGCCTGGGTATGGCTACCTTGAAAACTAGAGGTGTTCATAGAACACATACCCCGCGCTGAACGTCTAGCTACATGCCAGGATGCATGCAGTGCAGCTACAATCGACGTGACATCTCTGCCGAGGCGGCTATCGCGTATACTGTTTTCGTGTATGGCCACATCCAAGGTGTGGGAGTGACCGCTTACCGTATATATATATATTGTGAAGCTGGAGAGGTGGGGCCAAATGTTACGAATAATAGGAAATAGCTGGAAAAACAGCCGAAACAACAGCCACGATGTCTGTGAAGTACATAGATCGTGAGAAAACACTGTTTCCTAGCGGTCATCTCGAAGCATGAAGTTTCCAAATGCACTGCGTGTCTTGTTCTTGATGGGACTCTGAGGTCACGAGAGGTGGAGCCAATGTTATGAATAGTTATGAAAAGTAGGAAATAGCCGCAATACAGCGAAACGGAGCGCCTTGACTTCAGTCAGGTACACATAGAGCAAGTTTTTTGCTATTTGCTATCGTTTGACTCCATTTGGATGTTTTTTGAGGGTCTATGTGGCGAGATTTCAATTTTTTGCGGGCGACAGACGACTGACAGACAGACGACTGACAGACAGACGACTGACAGACAGACGGACAAAACCGATTGCTTAACCCCGCTTCGCGCATGCGCGCGCGGGGTAACAAATTGTGGGAATACTGATCATACAAATGACGTCGGACACACACACATACGATAGCTAATAGGGTCGGATGAGGAAAGGATAGGGAATCTTGCCCGTGGGCTCCACCGGGAAGGGAGGACACCATTAGCCCCGCAACCTGGTTTCAATCAGATCAATAGCTAAGTGCACTTTGAATGGCTAACCTTGAACAACACAGGATCCCAAGTTCTCTGTATGGTTGACAAAATTACATGCACTGCAGTGCTCGTCTGAAGATCGAGCCCCGAGGCTAATTAGCTCGTGACGTCATAGGTCAATTTGTGCCACACCCAACGAAGAATGCGCCCTGTTACACCGAAAATATATAGAACTCTGCAAAACGCGCTGCAGGTACGCAAGCAAGCATTATGTGTGTGTTAGCTGGTCTGGTTCCGAGACTATTGTCAGACTTCTGTATTTTGTGTTTGCACGTCATTTTATTTGTTACGGGTCTGTACCATCACTCGTGCAAGCACATTGAGCTGTACCACAGTAACCAAGCAAAATTACACCCGGAGCCCATCATTACACTAACCGTTATCATGTTATGTACTCCTTGCTCAATTGTTGTACATGGGTAGGGGGTAGGGGGTGGGGCTGAAATCAATTTGAATTCAGGTCAGTCCAGCTCTGTGATTTAATAAGTATGTATACCACTTGAACACTACAGTGAGGATTCAGTCTGACGGTAGCAGAACTACACAAGTAGTCTACTACAAGACACTTCAGCAAAGGTATGTTAATTGTGTAACTAGTCTTGGAACCAGACCCTTCGCACGGGGAGGAGGAAGGGTCTGGGTACGTTACATTCAACTTGTCCCCAGGACGGAATGTTGACCTGACAAATCAGGTCAACATTGGTTGCAAATGATGGCATGGAAACAAAAGGTGAGGGGAGCAGCAAGCAGGTCGTGAGTGTGTTTGTACGACAGTATCACAGTTGATCGCTAATTGCCCATGCATAACTTGCATTCCGCAAGGACAACTCGAATGTGTGCATGTGATGTGCACACAGACCCCGTGTGAAGGGTCTGGTTCCGAGACTATTGGTGCCCTTGATTATTACAATGGCCTTTTTAGATATGGTTAGAAGGTCATAATTTATAGTATTGTTACATAAACTGGTCCTATTAAGCTAGAACCTGCACATTAAGCTAAAGAATAGACTCTTTATGTAGGTTATGATTATGATAACCCAGGTTAAAATATCCTACCCACGAAGAGAATCCTAGAGTAGCATGAGCCATAGACAACTAAGCGTATACACTTTATCAGTGCTGGGGGGAAGCAGTACAGCCATGGCCAGACCAATTGTATTATTAGGATGTGTGCCCTAGTAAAACTAAAGCAGAAAGTTAATGCAATAATTATTTACAGATGTACGAAACATCGTCACGGAAACAGAAAGCAGTGGCAGAGTGCACTGAGTGCAGTTGCCCTCACTGACAACTGAAATGATAGTAGAAACTGCACGAACACAGCCTCTGTGGAGGAACTAGATGTATAGCCTCATTCCCAGCCCTCCCCGCCACCAGTCTTTGACTGCTTGATGTATGCAAATATGGAGGGGGAAGGTCTGGGAGATTTGGTCACGTGCAGTGATGCCAAGTAGACACACAGCTGGCGATGCCTGACAAAGGATCTTAGTATCAGTACCATTTGTTGTTCATGATACACAGGACTTATTACGGTTGGGCACTGCCCCCCTCGTGTGTCTACCCTGGAGCCACCAGTATTAACATTGACCAAATCTCCCAGTCCTTCCCCCTCCGTATTTGCACACTGCAAGTGATCAAAGACTGGAGGTGGTAGTGGCCTGGAACGAGGCCGGAGGTCACTGCCGTTGGAAGTGTCACTGTAGCAATGACTCTCCCAGGCAATCTATGGTGATGCAGTAGCACATAATGACCTAAAAGAAGCTCTTGATTGGAAGGGTGTGGTTGGAGGGGTGTGGAAGATAATCACATGACTCCTCATGGGAGGCGTGTCATTGCTCGTTCTTTTATGTTAGCAGGTACTTCTACATTGTTGAGAGAAAATGGGATTCAATACATACATACATACTCTCAGTCTCATTCAGCTTTACACGTGTACACCTTACAGCATTGTTCCCAGTCCCCCACTCTCAGCCTCTGTTGCTTGGTTGTCATACTGCAACAGACGAGAGCTGGGAGTGAATGAGACTATCTTACACATGCACTAGTGCAGTGCATAAGAACAGCTGTCGAGAGGACCAGAAAATGTGTTTATATTCTGTCATTTGTATTCTTGAACTAGGATCCAACCTCTTTGAGTATGAGAGATGGCCTCCATTCTGTCTTCCCGGTATCAACCATCCCCAAAATTCGGCCACTATGCAGTCCAAGTTGGGAACAAGTCGTACATGTGGGGCGGACTCACACAAGACTTTCTTCATGGTGGGCAAGACAAACTGAATTCAACTGTGAATGTCTTTGATCCCTACCTGGAGACCTGGCAGGAACAATGTACAACAGGAGTGCCACCCCGTGGACTCTATGGGGGAGCAGCAGTGGCACACTCAACTTCCTTGTATTCATTTGCTGGTCTTGATGGAAAATCTTGGCACAACTCCCTTCACGTACTGGACACCGACACGCTCATGTGGAAGGAAATACCAAGTAACAGTCCCATTCCAAAGTATGGGTGTGGCATGGTTTTCTTCGGCACACACCACCTAGCCACCATAGGCGGATACGGTCAACCCTCACAGCCCATACAGACTGGATCGTCCTTCTACAAGAATCCTGACCGTACAGATGGGAATGGCTGGACCAACGAGTTCCATGTCTTTGATGTCACAGAAGGTAAGTATATTTCACTTGTTGCAACTTGTAGTGTGATACTTTGTGTGGGTGCAGGGCCTGCTCTAGAATAGAGAATTTTTGAGTGAGCCAATGCATGGGTAGCAGTCCATATGTTATATCCAAGTTCAGAAAATTTGCACCCACTGGGAACAATTTTGAGTTGAGTAGTGATTACCGTAATAGGTAGTAAGCATACAAACAGTCGAGTATGTAAAACCATTTTTAATGCACCACAAAAATGTGAAGAGCTATAAAACAGAGCAACAAGGTTCTGATGTGGCACTGAATTGCACAACAGCCTGTTGTAGAATGTGATCGACAATTACTTGAGTGGGTGTGGCCGGATGAAAATTATGTCAAGTTTGCGTGGCCCATGGAGTACCTGCCCCTCCCCTCCCACATCCCTGTCCCCCTCTTTGGGTGTGGTTATGCTCTACTAGCATACAATGTTCACATGCAGCTCTGAGGTGTATTAACCATTGAACTACTGACACGGAGTTGTGTAACCGACTAGCACCATTCACAATAGTAGCAGTGGCTGCAGTACAAACAGACAGTAGGGAAAGTCTGGTAACCATGCCAACAACACCTGCAACCAGGTTGCTTAGTACACAAATGGTACTCCTGCCATTTATGCACTCTTGACCTTACTGATTGTGTTGGCTACAGTAGTCAGTAGTACACCACAGTACAACTGTACAAACAATATCTCAAAGTGTTTCAGTGGAGTTCTGACTCGGCAGCTTCCAAACTAGTCAACTTGATGAAAGTGTTATCATTCATCCAGTCAATCTACATAGGACACATATAAAATAGTCGTCAGTACTGTAGGCACACTCTATTCTCTATACTTGCCATCAGAAGAAGACCATGAATTCCTAACACACAAATTGTCAGCATGAGTGTTCTAGCTCCAGCTGTCTGTGTAACAGTACTCTCTCCAAGAAATTGAACCCTTGACTTACTGCGTATGTACGTATCACCGCACTAAAACCCAACCCAAGTTATATCCAAATGGTCATCATGTTACTGTACATCGGAACCAGACAGTTTACAGTGGCTTGGGAGATTACACTGTCTTCTAAATGCATGAGGGCCTGAAGTTTTGTTGGTGTCCACGAGGTTAGTTTGCAGGTTGCAAATGCTGTAGACTCATTTGCTTAAAAATACCTACTCATCTACACTCTAGCTAATGCTGTGATACCACTCAGAAACTGCCTGCTATTAAATTCATATGGTTTCGCCACATGATCTTTCCACTCATGCACTCTAGCAGACACAAATTCAGGCTCTGATCCACATGGGCATGTTCTTATCCAAGGGTCTGTGTGTTTCCCTGGTACTGAATGGCACAGCATGGGAACACAGATCCAACAATTAACCTCTTAATGTTCGTTCATCTTGTACTTAACATGTAACTATGTGGGGAGAATGTATATGTGTACAGCTTGACTGTGTCATAATTAGGCCAGCTAGGTTATGTCCACCTGCTTGGTTCAGATCAGGAAGGAACACAAAAGGATGTATGCAAAGGAGTACATAAATTTTAAGGTTGCACCTCAGGACGTTATCATCATACCCCATTTCTGAGTGTGTGCAAGGTACCTGTGTTCTGATAAAGTATTGATGTGAGGTCATGACCTCCTGGCTCCCACTGTGACTGGGTACATGTTATGGTGATGGTATCAGTTGCCAGTAGTGAGTGTGGAAAGTACTAGTGTTGTGACATTACTGCACAAGGAGTCACATGACTTCCGGCCCCTCCCCTCCCCACAGTTATCCCCAAGTGAAATGCAAGTGGATTGGGAAACCATGGTAGCATGGTTGACATGAACACACATTGAAAATGGATTGGAACTTTTAATGACTTCTTATGCTGAGGCAGTGCATGAGTCTAACTCATGAGGAGTTTGCATGCAACTATGCGTTCATTACCTACTGTACAGAGCCTCTATGTTTACAATGGGTTGATATTTGTTAGCATTTTCTAGTCCAAGGGTATAATTAAGTGCAGCCAATTGTCAACAGGTGAGAGTAAGCACTGTCTGTACTGCTTCACCTTCTGCAGGCAAGTGGTCCTCCCCCACCACAACTGGACCAAGACCTCCCCCCTGCTTTGGCTTCACATTCACAGCAGTAAACCACCACAAGGCTGTGTTTTTCGGAGGGTCCCAGCCGGGACGTGGATATGTCAATGATCTATCCGTCATTGATTTAGACACGATGGTACATATGATTAGAGTGCATGCACTTGCAAAATGTGTAGACAGTAGTAACAGTATACAAACTCTAGAAATAGGACACATTCCAATGGCCAGTGGAATACTGCAGAGTTGTCCAAGTCATTGTGTGCACTGCAGTAATTATCATAGTACAAATCTACACCAGGAAATATCAATATGTTGCCATGGAGTTAATGATGTATGCATAAACAATGCCATTGGCAGCTACAAGAATGGCAATGATTTTACTATAAGCCAGAAAACTAATTCGTGCATGTGGTTTCCAAGCCTTTCTTAAACAAAGGGTTGAGAATGTGGTTTAATTTGTCGTAACTTTTCACCCTCAAACTTGGGGACCGCACTGCTAGTACCAGAATCTGTAGAGATGGGTTGAAGTGCCAGTATGCAATGGTTACACATGTGTCTATTGGCATGATGTTTGTACACCCAACGTAGGATGTGCTGATGTAAGGGAATTACAAACAGTCTTAATTAAGTTTTGTAGAAGCAATTACCTGGTGGTGTATGTGAGTATATGCCAAACAATCTTGGCTCACCACAAAGCATACTATTCAAACTTACTGAGGCAGAAACCATCCTGTATAGGTTATGAATTACTTGTGTTTTCATCATAATGGACTGCTCCCTAGTGTGAGTGCAGACGTATCTGCCCCTGCATTAATAGCAATGCTAGGATGTTTTCACAGGTATTCCACATATGGAAACAAACCCAATGGCAGAAATTTGGATCACTTTCCGTGTTACTAGCTCACTTCAGCTTACAAAACGTACCACTAAGAACCCAGTGTGATTGTATTTTCCCCCTGAACATGGTAGCAAGCCTAACTGTATGGGTTCAGATCACCTTCCATATTTCATACTCACATTGGCTTAAACTATTGATGTTGGTGTAGGGTTCGATGTATGTACGTACTCACACTGACCCACTTAGTAGGTTTTCAGTTAGCATGTTACGTTTTCTGAGCAGATAAGGGTCGCACGGAAATTGGCTTGAAGGTGTGCCAGTAAAGTTTTTCATCCCAAATGGTTACATAGTCAAGGATTGTTTCAGTTACCATACACACTCACCTATAGCTACCAATGCAGTTTGTACAACACTCAAGAGTGTTCATTACACCAACACGTCCCACGGTGGAACAGAACACCAAACATATATTCTCCCAGTACACCCTATTTTAACAGTGTATGGACTAACAGACCATACAAACTACACTACATAACTCTTCTTGTTCTTGAGCCACATATGAAAACTCCGTGTCAATGCTTTACTGGAGTGTGTAGGTGGCAACGAGTAGCTGATGTGGCATATTGTACTGCTAGTGTAGTCTCGTGCCCAGACGTCCACGCACACCGTGGGGGCGCGCGTGAAGGGCTGGGCACGAGACTACTGCTAGTGTGTTTTCCCATTGTACTACTGTACACTGTGAGTTTGTTTGTGTGTATTCTGACATGCTACTATTCACTGTCACTACTCCCAGGAATGGACCAAACTGGAGAGGGAAGAGGGAGCCCCTTGGCCAGTGGCAAGATCATTGCATGCTGCCTGCTGTCTCAACTATGAGGATGACCATCCGGTACTACTCATGACTGGTGGGATTGATAACAATGACAACACTCTAACAGACGCCTGGCTACTGGACATCAACACCGGGAGGTGGAGGGAGGTGAGGGAGGTGTAGGTGGGACCAACTATGACCAAAGTACCTTACTATAACAGCATCATTCCCAGGCCATTCTCACTGCTGGTTTTGATTGCTTTGGTTATGGTAACACGTTTGGGGATAACCCTGCATGAAGTTCATCAAAGGGATGCCTGCCTGAGTGCAACTGCATACACCAGTTTCAAAATAATTTGACCTGGTCAGTGCAGTGTACGGACCAGAACAGAAATGTCATTACACAGGCAGGCATCCAGGCATTTATAATGCCGAGTGGATATGACACCCAAATGATTGTGGCTTATGTCCTGATTAGGTAGGCTAATTACAAACTATATTCATAGGTAAGCAAAAGGCTGGCTGAGAGTTGGGGAACGGCAACCAGAGAGAACCCTGTGTGGGTCACTCAGGTCCATCGTGTGCATGACATCAATGCCTACCTGTGCAGGTACTACAAGAGTGTAGTCATCTGTCCTGATAATCCAGCCTCCCACCTCTACCCCTGAGTGATTAGCTGCAAGAATATGACCTTAACAAGACCTTGAAAAGTAGTGCAAATCTGCAAACAAGCAAGTCTGAGTGTCCCCATGGTCCTACCGTAGTTGCGCATTATTAGGGGCACATGTTCCTATACATCCACAGGAAGCACATATGCACCTGGGGTATGCATCCTCCAGACACTCTAATTTGATTAGGTGTGCACAAGCTCCTGAATTATGCTGACCATATAACCCCACACCTACAAAGAAAGGTGGCCGGGCCAAGTTTCTCTGGCTATTCCCACTGGGTGACAAACATAGTCTGCAGCCTCATTACCACGCCAGAAAGGGGAAGGGGGACAATGTTATCCTGGCTCCCATTTTATAGGTAATCTGTGAGGCTGTAAGGTCTATTGTAAGACAACCTAGGTAGTGAGTGCAGAAATATGGTTAGCCATCCAGAATATCAAGTTGTACGTTGTCATTCAAGACGTATAAATGCCTCCAGCCTATAGCCCTGGATGAGAAGTCACAGGAAAACACCTCACGTTGTGGACGTGTTCATTGTAAAGACACCAAATATGCCTGTTGTTCACTGTTGACACTGTAACCTGGGGACTCACAGTCAGCCTGATATCCCTCCAAAGGTTCATGGTACAGGTGCTGACCATCATAGCACTGCCTGATATCCCTCCAAAGGTTCACGGTACAGGTGCTGACCATCATAGCACTGCCTGATATCCCTCCAAAGGTTCATGGTACAGGTGCTGACCATCATAGCACTGCCTGATATCCCTCCAAAGGTTCTTGGTACAGGTGCTGACCATCATAGCACTGCCTGATATCCCTCCAAAGGTTCATGGTACAGGTGCTGACCATCATAGCACTGCCTGATATCCCTCCAAAGGTTCTTGGTACAGGTGCTGACCATCATAGCACTGCCTGATATCCCTCCAAAGGTTCATGGTACAGGTGCTGACCATCATAGCACTGCCTGATATCCCTCCAAAGGTTTTGCTTTCTGTCCGTGTCTAGTTGAAGTGATCTGCCAACAACCACAAAGCAAGCTTAATTGTTGGTTTTCTGTAGCATCCTGCTTCCAGTTATCAGTGACTTTAGTATGAATTTTGTTAAATTAGAGGAACCACGTTAGGGAGGTACACAATTCATTGTCGGTTAAGGTTTCCTTATATAGAATGCTGACTGAATGTTCTAGTGGACCATGGTATCCCAAATGACACTATGGTTGTATTCAGCCAAGGTAGTTACAATGTACTGATACGGTACATATCTCTGATCAGTAATGTTGTGATGGCTGTATAATTTGTCCACACTGGTTGCAGTGGTAGGGTCTTACCACGATGAATAATCACATGTATGTGTTCTACATTTCAAATCAGGTTCTGGATCTGTGCAATTGTACAACAGTATGCTCAATGTGTATCTTGAACCTGCATCCACCAGTCAGTTGTCTTCCCTCTCCACAGCTCACTGTTCCTGAAGGTACACAGTCACGGTGCGGGCACACCCTCACTGCCTTCGAGATGGACCAAGGCCGGGTACATGCCACAACATTTGGGGGATGTTCAAGTTATGTCCGTGGGGGTTCAGATGATGATCACCCCAAGCTGGCTGATACAACTGTGCTGGAGTTTGGTGAGTAGAACACATATTATCATATATATACATTGCACTGGGTTGCATGTTCATTGACAATGTCTTCATGCAGATTGAACAGGTCCCTAATTGACATACACTTGTGTCCAATTCATTGTCTAATTGTGTGTCCAGCCTCCCGTCTCCTGGTATGTGTGGCATAGCTAGTGACATGCATGTCAGTAATGGAGAGGTGCTTTCATTCTTTGTGCTGTCCAGTTGTCCGTATTGCAAGCAACCAAACCTGCACATGAGAATGGTCTGGGAATGAGGCTAATGATGCAACAACTGAACCAGTCAGCCTCTGATGCACAGTCAGTACACATTGTAACAATGGAGGCTGCATATTCTCATGTCCAGCTTTGATTGCTTGCAGTATGGCAGATTGGACGGCACAAATAATGAAAGTATCTCTCCCTTACTTGGTGTATACAACAAAGACTATGGGTGCGCGTGGCTTCCTTGTAGTAGTCATAGTCCCTAGAAGGTTGTATATACCATTAACTCAGTATGCCAGTGCTCACAGAATAAAATGGACCACCCAACACTTTCCCCCTTCCTCAACCCCATCTCCTCTGCTGGGGACGAGGCACATCCTGTGTAGTGTGTCAGTGCTGGTAGACTCACTATACCCAATGGTTCCGGTAGCTACTCCATTGGTGAACATTACTGCACATGGCTACCCATAGTCCATTCTCTTGGAGGTTTTCTTTGGGGCTCATTAACCATAGGGTGATAGAGTAGGGAATTGAATATCGGATGCCTACTATAATCGGACACATTAGTGCCGAACGCGTATATTACCGGAAGTGGGCGGGACCTTCAGTCGATACCATCGCACTTTGAGTTGAAACAGTGCGATGTGAAAGTTTGGTGATTCTCTGTTGCTTGGTTCTGGAACTACAGCCAGCCAAAGTCCATTTTCGGATGAAGGTATGATCGAACAAATTGATGTATTATCGTACGACGCTCCCTGCTTCTTCTCTGAAGGAACTTTCTCCGAGATTTTTACATTTTCGGGAAGCCTCATGATCCCTCTGCTGCAGGCTCACTTTTTGTCTCCGTGGCTGATTCGAGCACTAGGGAGTATCACCGAATGTCAACCAGGGTCTCCAGGTCTGTGTCGGACAGTGTCGGGGAGTGAAATTTCGCCGTATTTTGGCGTACAACAGTACATCGAAAGGAAGGTGAACGTGTGGGTGAGAGAAATAGAGAAGCTCAGCAAGTTCGCAGAAACACAACCTCATGCAGCGTATGCTGCCTTCACCCATGGCCTCTCTTCGCGGTGGAACTATCTTTTACGAGTGACTGACTGGGAAGCACTTTCATCCACTGAGATTCTTCAACCACTCGAGACTGCAATTCAGTCACTCTTCATCCCAGCGCTTTCAGGACAGTCCCACCCAAACAAGCTAGTCCGCGACATGCTGGCACTTCCAGCTAGGCTTGGGGGCTTGGGCTTGGCCAACCCTGTTGCGACTGCAGAAGAACAACAGGCAGCTTCACAGCTGATCAGTGCTCCTCTCATTGAACGCATCATTTGTCAAAACCATTGTCTTGCCGATGTCAAGCTGCCCAATGTGAGGCAAAGGTCAGATATCGATCTCAAAAACGAGCCAAGCAGAAAGAGGATGCGAGAACGGTGCAAAATCAACTGCCAAATTCCCTCAAGCGCTGTATGGAGCTTTCCCAAGAGAAAGGAGCATCAACCTGGCTAACTGCATTGCCCATTGAAGATCATGGCTTTGCTCTGCACAAAACAGCCTTCAGGGATGCCCTTTCACTCCGCTACAACTGGCCCTTCCAAAATTCGCCATCTAACTGCAGCCCATTTAACATCGAACATGCACTGTCTTGCAAAACAGGAGGGTTCCCGGCAGTGAGACACAATGAGGTACGAGACATCACCGCCTCACTGCTCTCTGAGGTGTGCCTTGGTGTGTCTACTGAACCACACTTGCAGCCGCTGGCAGGCGAAAGCATGTCACATCTCTCAGCCATCTCTGATGACGGTGCTGTTTGTAGTGACAGTGGTGACAGTGGTGACAGACATTAAATGACATCATCTATACAGCAGACATGACATCATGAAATGACATCATATATATAGCAGAGATGACATCATTTGGATCCCTGTAGCATGTGCAACAAGCCGAAATTTCCCCATGAATTTTCAAACTCGGGATGGAATGGGAATTTCCCCATAAACAATTTGCCCACAAAGTTGTTTTTTTTGCCCATGAGTTTTACAGTTCAGAATGGAATGGGAATTTGCCCATAAGCAATTTGCCCACAAACGTTTTACTTGCCAATAAGTTTGGATTCATAATTTTGTCCATAGTACAATTTGCCCACAAAGTTGTTTTTTTTTGCCCATGAGTTTTACAGTTCAGAATGGAATGGGAATTTGCCCATAAGCAATTTGCCCACGAACTTTTTACTTGCCCATAAGTCTGGATTCATAATTTTGTCTGCTTTGGAGCTCCATACTCTAGCTTACTTGCCATGAGTGTCCAAGTGTTTCTAAGGAGGTGGGTACTTGTGTACCGTCTCTCCTCCCCCAGAGTCAGTTCAGTCTGGAGACACTCCTTCCTCTAGACAGTGGGTCCTGGTGGGTGTGGCTGACAGCAGCCAGCTGGGGACAGCTGAGAGGACAAGGGAACTGGAGAAACTGAGACAGAAGAAAACTGAACGTGGTATGACCTGATTTATTCAACAGATAATGATGCATGCTGTATTGGGTGAATACTGAATAGCTGCACTGTTATTATGGTGTTATGTACTTCTATGTAGTCATCTCCAGATGATGTGGCAATATCTGTACTGAGCACATTCACATGAAACATGCAGGAGCATGCTGGTGTCAAACATTTATGTCTGTAGTGAACTGATAGTGGTTACCGACCATTAATTGGCACCTTCCAACCTCATTCTGTTGTGCTAATGTCACACTGCCGGGGTCACACCCTCAGGCTCCCTGAAAGGATCGTACATATTTGAGCACCTCTGGGTATTCCGCTATCCATCTACAACTCCTGCATGTAGCAGTATCTAGTGACCAGCTTGAAATGCTGGAGCATGCCATTGTTCCTTGTCACTGTAGTCATCACTCCCTGTGACGTCTGTACAACTCACTTGTCTGTCCCAGTTTACTGCTACTGTAGCTTCCCACTCTTGAGCTGACTGTTGTAGCAGCATTCATTGCCAGGTGGCTTGTCCCTACTGCAATTGTCATTGTCATCTGCTGCTTTGCACTAAAGTTTGATATCAATGCTGGATAAAACAGTTCCTCATTCTGTTTGTTTGGTAATTGTCTCATTTTCAATCTCTGTGTGATCAGACTTCACCCTCCCACTCTCCCACCCTCTCGTCCCAATCCAAATATTGTCACAGATTTGTAGTGAAACGATTCCTTCGTCTGGTGTCCATACATGCCATCACTTCTGTGTGTGTGAGTTGTATACTGGGACAACGTCAGGCTTTGCCCTCATATCATTCTAGCCTGTTACTCCCTGGCTAGAACGATACACTTTCATGTTCAGATTCACTGTGCTGTTGGGGAGGTGTGTGCTACATTGTTTGTGCTGGTTTTGTGTCAACTCTTTCACATCTTGTGTATCCACAGTAGCATTGCTATCCTGAGAGACGTGCAAGTGGTGTGCAATATTTCTGAGCACTGGTTATTATGTGCATGTACGCAAATATGATCCAGCATGCAGCCTTACTTCATTCACACACTTCAGCTGCAAATGTAGATCTTCAGAAAGATGCTAACATCAGAATTGAGTGACTACTCATGTTGCAATACATAATGTGCAGTTGCTTGTACACTGGCCATGTGAGACTTGTATTGGGATCACTACTACGTTGGGTTGTCCACAGTATTACCAAGGAGTAGCATGCCAGTTGTAACCACCCATTTGCAAGCTACCCCTTGTGTTTCTTTTGTACGCAATTAACTTAAGATTATCATTTTTATGACACACCACTATAAACTCTAAAGCTACCAGCAATTCAAACAACCTTCCATTGTGTCATCCGGTTGTGATGAATTGGGCATTTGTAGAGCTAGTTTCCTTCTTCTGACCTAGCATATCCTGTTCAGCCATCTTTGATAACACTTCTTGTAATGAGCTTAGTTTTTTGGACTAATATACATTGTGTGAGTCTCATCCTTCAAAATGTCACCCAGTGTTCAGAATTCATGGGCAACTATGTGCGTACGTAGTGGAATTTAAGTGCACTTTCCATTTACCATAGTGATCGAGGTAGAATAGCCTCAATTACCTACCTTATGGACATGTATATACCATAGCAGGGAAGGTTTTCTTGTGCACAACTGGACATCCCGTTCAGAATCTACTAGTTTACAGTGTAGACATACAAGTATTTTGACTGCAAAGCACAAATACAAGTAAATCATGTCAATTTGAGCTCAGAATCATTTGTCTATAACATGTCCTTTGCCATTATACACTGCATGCAGAGAGAGAGCGAAATACCCAGAAGCTGCAAGAAGAAGTACTTCAAATGGAGGAGAAGGTTGCAACTGCACAGAGGAAAGCCAGACTCGCCCTGGCTAGAGCCGTGAGAGCTGAACAGGAAGCTGACCAAGTCCCAGTTCTAGAACAGCAGCTTTCCCAAACAAAAGAAAACCTGGAAGAACACGTTCGCATGAACGATGAAGCAAGGGTAGCTGCACAACAGCAGTTTGATCAAACGAGGGCAGCTTTGGAGCATCAAATCCAGGTGAGAGACCAAACGAATACAGCTTTACAGCAAACATATTACCAGATGACAGCGACTTTAGAGCATCAAATTGAACTTAGGGAGCAAGCAAGGGTATCCATTCAGCAGCAGTTTCATCAAATGAAATCAGCTTTGGAGCATCAACTACGAGAGAAGGAGCAAGTAAGATTGGCTATGGGGGCACAAATTCGAGCCAAAGACCAGGAGAAAGGAGAGTTAGAGCGGCAGCTATACGGGAAGGATAAACACATCAGAGCTCTTCAGCGATCTCAAAGTCAACAAGTGTCGGCTGTTGCACAAACCCAAGAGAAAGCAACCCAAGTTCCAACTCTGTCAGAAGACCTGACCAAACCAGATCAAGTGGATAGTTCAACAGGTGTTTCATATGTTCCCGCTAGCCAGATCACAACAGTTGAAGTAGCTGAAGTGCAGAAAATCAGCGGCGATGGTCCAGTCGTTGCTCAGGAAGAAGCAGCAATTGCTCAACAGCTGATGGAAACTAGAAGAGAGGTTGGAGCAAGGGAAGAGGAACTCGGACAAGCTACGGAACTTGCAGCTAAACTGCAGCTTGAACTGGAGAGCAAGAACATAGAAGTAACGTTTCTACGTTGTGATGGACAAGAAAAAGATGATGAAATTGCTACCATTAAAAGACACAGAGCTGAGGAGAACAAAGAACTGCAAAGCCAAGTGGACTCACTCCAAATAGAGCTCAGAAATCTTCAGCAAAAGGTAGCAGAGAAAGAGAATGAAATTGCTGCCATCATCAACGACTCCCAATGCAACCAAGACAGAATTGAAACACTGGAACTTGAGAAGCAGGAACTGACTACCCAGAAGGAGTCACTTGAGGCTAGATACAGAAAAGTGGAATTCTTTCGAGACACTTACAGCCAGGAAGTTGACCAACTGAGATACGATCTGATGGACAAAGAAGTGGAAATTGACTTCCTCAGGAAACAGCAGGTGCACATGATGCCTACACCTGCCTCCTCTCCAGTTGGTAAGCTGGTGCTCACAATAGTTTGACTGTCCAGAGCACTAAGTAGAGAAATCTCGAGTTAGACCCATTTTACCAAGTTGTTACGTACTAGTCAAAGACTGTTGTATAATATAAACCATAATTATTATATATTCAATGCTTGATCTAACATGCATAATGTAGCTAGCTACTATTTTCTCTACAGTTCCATTCCGTGGAGCAGAGGTTGTTGCACAAACAACGTTCACTCTCTCACAAGAAACACAAAACCTTCAGTTTGAGGGTTATGGCTTCAAGCTTCATGTCCCAGAAGGCAGTCTACCAGCTGAAGTATCAGAAGCAAAGTTGACTATACAAGTCAGTCTGTCTGGTCAGTTTCAGATGCCTCCTGACTGTGAGCTCATTAGTGCAGTCTACTGGGTGTACAGTCCCCACAAGTTCACAAAGCCCCTCACTGTTGAGATACAGCACTGTGCTGTACTCTCCAATGATCAGCAGTGCTCGCAGCTCGCCTTCGTTTCCACCAAATGCACCCAGAAAGAGCTACCTTACTCGTTCAGAACGAGAGATGGAGGCATCTTCAGTCACCACAGTTCATACGGTAGCTTGTCGCTAACCCAGTTTTCTGGCCTTGGAGTAGGTAAACGGAAAGTTTCCAGAAAGTCCCACCGAGTCCAACGTTATCCGCCCACTTCCATGCAGATCAAGCAGCTAGCACCAAGAACAACCACTAACACAGAAACATCCACAATCTCAACTGCATCGGCAGGAGCTGTTGAGAGCCTAGAAATTGCTGGGCACGACAAGGAGATCTTTGACCAATATTGTGGTCAGGTCTATACCAGGAAAGGTGTGAATGACTGCAGAGTGCACTTTGTGATCACCAAGAACCTCGATGTTCACCGCACTGTAAGTATACCCATTATATATACATGTGCATACCATGCTGGATGGAGCAATTTTTCAACATCCATCCTCCCAATACAGGCTGTGGAAGAGTTCTATACCAGGACATCACATGTCAGAGAAGATACCGAAATGAGCCTTGGATTTGACGGGGAAAATATTTCATTATCCGTTCCGAGGGAAGGCGTGACACTGAAGAGTGGCTGGAAAATCATTCCACTCTATGATCCCATAGTAAGTGACACATAACTCTAGCTATTATAGTTGTACTCTTGAGCTCGTGCAATTTGAAGTGAAGAGTTGCTTACCTGCGTGTTTTTGTTTAGATTAGGAAAGGGAATGTTGATTACTTCCGTGGTGGTCAGATGATTCCCAGGTGTGAGCTGCTCCTTCGTTGGCCACATGCAGACAAACCTCATGTGTGCCTTGAGCATGGAATTGACCTGATTGGAGCAACGGGTTGCTCATTCCTCACCCTCTACATCCCAGATGCAGGTGAGCAATTCATTCATCATTTCCTATGAGCAATGTCAACTTTAGAGCTAGCTACATGTAACAACTGTGAAGAATATATTTCCCGAACCTGAAATTTTGCTTTACTAATCTTCCAGCTGCAGGCACACTGCCTCCAAGTCCTGGAGTACCGTCTCCTAGCAGTAAAAGCAGTGTACTCTCACCCACAGGTTGGTCATTTGATACAACCATTCTGATTCTGTTGTGCTGTTTATCTTTCTGCTATAGCAACATGACCATGCATAGATGACAACATTCAAGTTACTTAACTTTGCAATGAGTGTTAGCAATTGTGATGAAAGGGGATTTTAATTTTAAGTTTCAAGCATCATCTGGAGAGTGTCCAGTCATACTCCCACAGTGCAAGTCCTAGTACTCAATGGTCATATCCCTTTCATTATGTCCATATACTTTTACGACCCTGTATATCTCTGCTTTCATCAGGTGCTATTTCAAACGAATTCTCATCAGAAATTGCTATCCAGATGTCAGCACAGAAAGATACTAAAATACTAGGTAATTATTGCATAAGTACTGTTTCACATCTTCTGTATAAATTATGGGGCATTAGAACATAATTATAGACCATGCCAGCTATATAGTCATTGAGGTACTCACACACCTTGCACAGAATGGCAGGTTCCATTCCTTACTCAGTCAGAGGACCTTAGGTTATACTACTATATTATGTTTCACTCATATGTTCACTTCATGCTAGGGATTTCCCAAGTGTTCAGTTTCTGCCCAATGCATCAAAGCTCAGTAATGGTATGCAGGCAGTGACAAGGTCTCCATTAGTACATCTCCATAGATTCATTAATGTAACATCTCTTTTTGACAAAGTAAATTTATAATGTAGTTAGGTGGAAAGATGTAAGCTTGAATTTCCCCATTGTGATTGACCCTTAAAACATCAGTGTGAGCTCCTCATTCAGTGATATGTTGTAGTGTATTCTGTTATTGCTTCACTCAAGTTGGATGATGTACGTTTCAGCAACATCCAAACATGCTTCCCTCTGGACCAAGTCACAATAGTTGAACCTTTATCTTCTCATCAGGTGGAAAGACTGAGGGAGCACCCAGAAAGCCCGTGCTGAAAGATCTTATGGATGCTCTCTACCACAAGGTGGCTGACAAATGGAAGATGATTGGAGTACTCCTGGAAATTCCGAAGGGAACACTGGGAGGCATCGCTGAGAAGTGTCAACACGACCCCCACAAGTGCCTACTAGAGATGCTGGAGACTTGGCTGGAGCGAATCCACCCTCCTTCCTCCTGGGCCACCGTCATTGAGGCAGTGGAGTTTCTGGGTGAGGAGCAGCTCGGGAGAGAAATGAGGGACAAGTACATTCCTACTTGTTCCCCCACTTTCTGACCTCTCATCTCCTAACATCAGACACTGCCCTTATAGAAAGTATATTTGTGCTCCAGCATACTGTCCTCAGCCTTACTGTCACTTTTCTCATACTGTATAAATTTTGTATGCAGAGAATTGTATGCCTGTGACTCCATTAGTTCAGCCATACCCACTTTGCAGTTGTATAGTGAGTATCTCAATCCATTCCACTCCACATTTTGTACTGTCTGTAACAGCTTGAGAATGAGCTACAACAGCAGTTCTCAAGCCTACAGTTTTATTTCTGTACATGCACATCTTGTATATTCCTACACTGCTGAAATCTTAAAATGACTTTTCCACACGAATACACTTGCTATGATTGCGCATGCGCATGTGTTTATATACGTATGGATTGGAACATACAGTACGTGAGCAGATTGCTCTCCATCCAGTTCACTGAGGTAGAAGGGGATCGTTTCCATGCAGCGGCATGTAATATGTAACCCAGGCAGCAATAGAGATATGCAAGAACTCTATAGCATCTCTCATGACTATAAAAGATGATCACTGTATGAACAACAGAATCTGATGTTTTCATGTGAGTAAAATCCACTGCTTGGTGTATTTAGTTAGCCAACTACTTATCTGAGCTTAATTTTCAAATTACACAGTTGCAGACCTAAATCAGATCAAGAGTCGATCCTGTGCTCATGCTTTGCATCCTCACTTTGTAATAATGTGCTAGTGTGAATTACAAATGTCATAGGAGAATTGCATGAGCAACACCAAATTAAATGGTGGGCAACTCAAACTTCTGGGTGTTGTGTGAGCAACACCTATGCACTATACCTGGTTCAAGACACTCAATTACTAGACCGCTGAACACGTACACAACGGACTAACTTCATGCAGGCTAGATACTGAACACACAACGGACTAACTTCATGCAGGCTAGATACTGAAAAGTGAAATTGTTTCCGAGCTACACATGGCTGCAGAGGGTGACCAACACAAGCTGATCGAGAGATGAAATTGACTTCCTCAGAAAAGAGCAGGTGCACATGATGCCTACATCCACCTCCTCTCCAGTTGGTCAGCTGATGTTCACGTGTATAGATTTTTCCTTTTATTGATTAACTAGCTAAGTAGCTACGATCATATTTATTGCATTCTGTTCTAAACTTTAGTATTGTAAATCTAATTGCACATGACAATATCCAGCTCAAATTTCTGAATTGAACACTTGACTTACTGCTCTTGTGCACTACAAAATTTTATCACCGCACTACAACCCAACCCAAGTTATATCCTAATGTTACATCGGAACCACACAGTTTACAGGGACTTGGGAGGGATTATACTGTCTTCTAAATGCATGAGGGCCTGAAGTTTTGTTGGTGTCCACATGATCTTTCCACTCATGCACTCTAGCAGACACAAATTCAGGCTGTGATCCACATGGGCATGTTCCGTGTGGGTCTGTGTATTTCCCTGGTACTGATTGGCACAGCATGGGAACACAGATCCAATTGTAACTATGTGGGGAGAATGTGTACAGCTTGACTGAGTCATAATTAGGTCAGGTTATGTCCTGGTCACATGTTATAAAGATGGTATCAGTTGCCAGTTAGTAGTCGAAACGGTGGCAATTGAAGAATTTTGGTGAACATTTGCATGGTTGGAATTGGAGAAACTTCATAATCATGAATACTAGCCAACCGAGAATTTCCTTGAAAGAACACTATAATCATGCTAAGGCTAAAGTTACCTATACTGCACATGTCAGTAAGCAGCTAGTGCATGTGAACACTGATACAACTGCTACATGAGAGTGGGGCTGGGAAGGTTCGGTGTGGAACTGACATAATTATGTAAAGCAGAGAAGGGAAGCTGCCAATTAGTGGCAATTTTGAAAATGAATCACTAATCACACGGTTCGTTACTGACTGCCACAGTCGCTCCTGCATGCTCTCGCTAATTGTCTCATGTCAACTTGCACGCTTGGCTAGAGAGACACTTCACCAACCTACAACTGAACTGCAACTCCCCATAGCCTTTCCATGCACCACTGATCAGCCCACACTTCGGCGGCTGGCTGTCAGAATGGCTGCAACTGCTATGGCCAAGCCAGATGGCCAGTATGCTTCTGCCTGTTCAGATGACTAGAGTGCAGTACCCCAGTCTCATCAGATCATGTCACATGAGCTGTCGATAACCTAGAATTCCTGATTCTCAAGGTCAGGCAATTCATTATCATCTGTACCGTCTATTATAATATAGAATTGCAGCTAATGTTATGCACTAAATCAAGCAATTATCCATCCAATAAGTTGGTCATACCATGTTCAGGTTTCCTCTGCTTTAGGTTTTCCAGTTTTCTTGCTCTCTCTCTGGTGTCCCCAGCTGGCTGCTGTCAGCCACACCCACCAGTTCCCACTGTCTAGAGGAGGGAGTGTCTCCAGACTGAACTGGAGGAGAGACGGTACACAAGTACCCACCTCCTTAGAAACACTTGGACACTCATGACAAGTAAGCCAATGGGCTGGATAGTACAGTCATAGTGATGTAATGTAAACAAAGTGTAGATTTTATTCATCGGGCAACTATCACCTTCTTCTTCTTATGGTCCCAAAGAAGATCTCCAAGAGAATGGACTATGGGTATGCACAGTAGTGTTCACCAAATAGAGTACCATGCAGAACTACTGGGGCACTGACACAATACATAGGACGTGAATTGGTTGACTGATTAGTTGTTACATCACTTCATTAGCCTCCATATTCTCAGACCCTCCTCATGTCCAGCATTGATTGCTCGCAGTATGGACTATTAGAATGAAAGCACCTCTCCTTACTGACATGCATGTCACTAGCTATGCTACACATACCAGGAGATGGGAGGCTGGACGCACAATTAGACAATGAATTGGACCCAAGTGTATGTCAATTACGGACCTGTTCAATTCATATTAGAATGAACATGCAACCCAGTGCAATGTGGTATGGTATGTGTTCTGCTCACCAAACTCCAGCACAGTTGTATCAGCCAGCTTGGGGATATCACGGTCTTTCATTTCACTCTCCCACTTTGAACCACCTCCAAATGTTGTGGCGTGTATCTGGCCTTTGTCCATCTCGAAGGCAGTGAGGGTGTGCCCCCACCGTACAGATCCAGAACCTGATCTGAAATGTAGAACACATACATGTGAATTCATTTCCAAGTGGTAAGACCCTACCACTACCAACCAGTTGGACAAATCCTACAGCCATCAAATTCATACAACATTACTTGATCAGAGATATGTACCGCATCAGTACATTGTAACTACCTTGGCCATAGTGTCATTTGGGATACCATGGTCCACTAGAATATTCAGTCAGTATATTAGATCTTCTCCGACAATGAAATTGTGTACCACACTGTATATCTAACGTAGTTCCTCTATTTCATTCTACAGTCACGGTTCAGGATAATTGGAAGTAGATGCTAATTGGATTAAGCTAGTTTTGTGGTTGTTGGCAGATCACCTCAACTAGACACGGGCAGAAAGCAAGTATTAAATACTGCTAGATTGCTATGATGATCATGACATTAACAAGACATTGAAAAACAGGCAAATCTACAAACAAGCAAGTCTGAGTGTCCCCATGGTGGCACAAGGGCCTCCGTAGTTGCGTATTGAACTCTTGCAGGCGCATGTGCCTATATCTCCACAGGAAGCAAATATGGGCCTAATAACGAGATGCACCTAATATCAAATGACATTCCTCGAATAGGAAGTGTGCTTCAGTTCAAATTGTAGCTTTTTCCACTCCGTAGGATTGAGTTTCTGGAAGAAGACTTCAGCACTTTGTTAAGAGTAGCTGGGACAAGAGTCGAACCTGCAGTGAATGTGCCTATAAGTAAGCTGCGCCTAATAACGCGCGACTATACAGTATGTGGGACACTGACTGAGGTTATCAGTGTATACACTACCTACTTGAATTTCAGGTACAGGTGCTATTGTTTCTGTGTAATTAGCCTACCTAATCAGGACAGACCACAATCATTTGCATGGGTATGATATCCACACAGCATTACAAAAACCTGGATGCCTGCTTCTGTAATGACATTTCTGTTCTGGTCAGTTAGTGCTACACTGCACTGACCAGGTCAAGAAACTGGTGTATGCAGTTCCACTTAGGCAGGCATCCCTTTGATGAACTTTCATGCAGGGTTTTCCCCACACGTGTTACCATACTCCAAGCAATCAAACCGAGAATGGTCTGGGAATGAGGCTGTTATAGTAAGGTACTTTGGTCGTAGTTGGTCCAACACCTACACCTCCCTCACCTCCCTCCACCTCCCAGAGTTGACATCCAGGAGCCAGGCATCCCCTAGTGTGTTGTAGTTCTTGCCAGTCCCACCAGTCATGAGTAGTACAGGCTCATCATCCCCATAGTTGAGGCAGCAGGCAGCATGGTCACATCTTTCCACTGGCCATGGGGCCCCTTCTTGCCTCTCCCATTTGGTCCATTTCTGGGAGAGGCGACAGCATGTCAGAATACACCTCAGGCAAACATATCAGAACACACCGCCAAACAAAACTCACAGTACTAGTGTACAGTAGTACAATGGGAAAACCCACTAGCAGTTACAGCACCACATCAGCTACTCTTTGCCACCTACACACTACTTGACATGGAGTTTTCATATGTGGCTCAAGAACAAGAAGAGTTATGTAGTGTAGTTTGTATGATCTGTTGGCCATACACTGTTAAAATAGGGTGTACTGGGAGAATATATGTTTGGTGTTCTGCTCCACCGTGGGATGTGTTGCTGTAATGAACACTCTTGAGTGTTGTACAAACTGCCTATTGGTAGCTATAGGTGAGTGTGTAACTGAAACAATCCTTGACTAGGTAACATTCTATATACCATTTTGGGATGAAAAACTACTGGCACACTTTCAAGCCAATTTCCGTGTGACTCGTATCTGCTTAGAAAACATAACATTAACATGCTAACTGAAAACCTACTAAGTGGGTCAGTGTGAGTACGTGCATACATCGAACCCCACACCAACATCAATAGTTGAGTATAAAATATGGAAGGTGATCTGAACCCATACAGTTAGGCTTGTTACCATGTTCTGGGGAAAATTCAATCACACTGGGTTCTTAGCGGTACATTTTGTACAGAGGTACATAGTGGTAGCCTCGTTCCCAGGCTCCTCCCCAGCTTTTTGTCGCGACAAAAAAGCTGGGGAGGAGCCTGGGAACGAGACTACATAGTGGTACAAGCACACTGCGTTCTTAGAGATACATTTTGTAAGCTGAAGTGAGCTAGTAACACGGAAAGTGATCCATATTTCTGTCATTGGGTTTGCTTCCATAATTATGTGGAATACCTGTGAAAACATCCTAGCATTGCAGGGGCAGATACACCTGTACTCACACTAGGGAACAGTCCATTATGATGAAAATACAAGTAATTCATAACCTATACCTGGTTGGTTTCTGCCTCAGTAAGTTTGAATGGTATGTTTTGTGGTGAGCCAAGATTGTTTGTCATAATCACATACACCACTAGGTAATTGTTTGTACAACACTTAATTAAGACTGTTTGTAATTCCCTTACATACTACGTTGGGTGTACATACATCGTGCCAATAGACACACGTGTAACCATTGCATACTGGCACTTCAACCCATCTCTACAGATTCAAGTACTAGCAGTGCAGTCCCAAGTTTGAGGGTGAAAAGTTACACTCTCAATGGTTTGAACCACATGTATGAATTAGGCTTATAGTAAAATCATTGCCATACTTGTAGCTGCCAATTGCATTGTTTATACATACATCATTAACTCCATGGCAACATATTGATATTTCCTGTGCAGATTTGTACTATGATAATTACTGCAGTGCACACAATGACTTGGATAACTCTGCAGTATTCCACTGGCCATTGGAATGTGTCCTATTTCTAGAGTTTGTAAACTGTTACTACTGTCTGCACATTTTTGCAAGTGCATGCACTCTAATCATATGTACCATTGTTTCAAAGTCAATGACATAGACATCGTTGACATATCCACGTCCTGGCTGGTGCCCTCCGAAATACACAGCCTTGTGGTGGTTTACTGCTGTGAATGTGAATGTGGAACCGGGGGAGGTCTTGGTCCAGTTGTGGTGGGGGAGGACCACTTGCCTGCAGAAGATGAAGCAGTACAGACAGTGTTTACTCTCATTCCTAGATGGCAGCCTACAGTATTCTTCCTGTCACTCAGTTAGTATTACAGTATTACACACAGTTTGAGATTACTACTGACACAATTGGCTGCACTTAATTATACCTCGGATCCAAGTGGACTTGGACTAGAAAATGCTAAAGTTTTCGACAAATATCAACCCATTGTAAACGTAGAGGCTCTGTACATGTAGGTAATGAACGCATAGTTGCATGAGTTAGACTCATGCACTGCCTCAGCATAAGAAGTCATTAAAGTTCCCTTCCATTTTCAATGTATGTTCATGTTACCATGGTTTCCAAATCCACATGCATTTCACTTGGGGATAACTGTAGGGAGGGGAGGGGTAACTACTTGTGCAGTAAGGTCACAACATATACTTCCACACTGACTACAACAATATACTGTAGTCTTCATCAGGGCACACATGTTATGTATTGTGTGCCCTGATGAAGACTAGTTGAAACGTTGGCAATTGAAGAATTTTGATGAACATTTGCATGGTTGGAATTGGAGAAACTTCATAATCATGATAATAGTGCTCAATGACTGGTTCCTTCGGTTGCTAAGCTTAGCATGTCCCTATACCATGAGTGTGTTGTACCTGAAGATTAATAGTAATTCTCAGTAGTATAATATGGCTATACAAAAATCATTGACTGCATAATGCAAATACTAGTATATAAGTGGGATTACAGTATACTTTGAGGTTAGGGTTTGGTTGCTGCTGTATGTTTATGCAGTGACAAGATTTGTCACTATGATAAGGATAGGACAACGTATTTCATTCCATTCAGACCTTCAGCCTCGACCACCAGCACCCTCTGTCCTGACCCCATGGCTGACACCTGGTCTCCCCAGTCAACAACCAGCTATGTGGCCAACATTCCCTCAGCCCACCTCTGACAGAGGACCACTAGCTGCTGTGCAGCCTACAATACTTCCACAGATCACATCTACTCCTTACTCTCATGCACCACTGCAAGGTTAGCACTTCAAGTCTGCACTTATTGCTGTACAGGTTTTTGTATGTTGTTGCTTGAAATACTCCAGTAATGTTTAATGTCAGCTTCTGCTTGGACAGTAGGTGAAATATGCTAGCCTCATTCTCAGGCCCCCACCAATCGCTTTCAACCAATAATGCTGTGGGCCTGGGTACGAGGCTAGCAGTATGCTACATGCTATCTTGCTGCACTGTTGTGCTTGTATTATATCACATTTCAAATTCATGCAAACAGAACCACCATCGTCTGCTGAGGAGTCTAAACCAGATGTCAAGCCCAACATGGAACCATCACCAAAGCACCAGCTTTCACAACCTAAGATGGAACCACTGACACCAAAGGAAGAGGTCAAACCCAAATTGGAATTGTCAGAAGTACTCAAGGAAGTGGAACAGTATACTGAACCGAGTGACGAGTTGCTGAGAAAAGAGAACACACTACTTCGCGAACTTGTCACTGAACAGAGAAAAGAGATTAAGTATTTGAAAGCCATGCAGACCTATGACAACCCCTTGCAAGGTAAATACCGGAGAGTGATTGCACTGTGTTCATCAGTGACTTTACCAGGCCAGTTTAAATTGTACAAGTATGTAATTGAAACAATATGATTTCATGGGTTTCCACTCTCTAATTCTGTATAGGATCCGGAGTACAGACTCACGGAGAATTCCCCTTCCCTACTGGGATCAAAGATGAGCCTTCATCAGTGAAGAGTGAGCCCAAGCCTCCTACCTTTGAACAGGGAGTTCAGACCTACGCAGAAATGACAACTGATGTGAGAACAACAGGTATGGTAATTGGGCTGTAAGAAACCTCTCTCTTCATTAAAAATTCATACCTTTTGTGTGTAGCCTTAGCAGAGCCAGGTACGGCCCGGTTCCAGACCCTTCCACACGCCAAAGATATTGATTGCCACGGTTCGAGCTCTATTTTTCTGATGTTGGAACGTCTTCTTGAGGTTAAGACGCCATTGACAAGCATCTAGAACATAACTTGGCTCATAGCAAATTATAATGGACAACCCTTGAGAACATAATTATGTACATTGTTGAAAACATTTGCCCAGTATACACCCCTCATCAGTGGTGCAATTTTGTCATGGTGATGTGCTAGCATAAGCTGCATGGCCAAGAACAATATCTGACCAACCATAACAGCTCTTGAACTACCTTATCAAACAACACTGTTATCATTGATGTGCGTACTTGTGTCACAAAGTATAGGAACTACGGTGCTGTGTTTCCATCATTTGCTCATCTACAATCTGTAAACATAACCTGAATGATGCCATATGTATTTTAGGCTTACAGTTGAGTGATACTATAGCAGGGGTGGTTCCAGGATTTATCGAAAAGGGAGTCAAGAATTGGGTAATAAATTATTGCTCTCTGCTTTTCGGTCACTACCATTAGCGCTTTTGAACGTAACCTTACATATTTTGCAACTTACATACACTCTTGTATACCTGTGCACTCAGGCAGTGTCTATTTGACATGTCCAGTACAGATTTCTCGTGTGGTGTAGATTACTTGCAATTGCAATCATGTAATTTTGAAAAGGGGGTGTCAGGAAGATGGAGAAAAGCTACTGTCAAGCAGCTAAATAATTATAGTGTACCTGCATGTGGTGGGCCATCAGTATGCATACGTTGTTGACATGAGTAGTATAGCAGGAGCAATCAACTCAGTCCTATTTTTGTTGAGGCAAAATTGTACTCCGCTTCACCTCATGCATAGCTCTATTATCAATGGTGCAACAGTCACTTGTGCTTTTAATTGCACTCAGGACCATACTCTTTTCAATTAATAATAGAAAATCCAAGGACTCACTATAGCCGTGCTCAATGATAGCTAAGTGCACAAAGTACTTTCTCTCTGATGGTATTGAGGTGTGAACTATGGCTGACTTTTTCCTGTGTAGAATACCTGCGTGGGTTTGAGTCCTTTGCAGAGACAAGTTTTGTCATCACCGGCAGCCACTCTCACACCTTTGAATGGCAGGGATACGGCCTCAAGCTGCATATCCCAGAAGGGGCAATGCCAGCTGGACACGTACAACGTAGGATTGACATCAAAGTTGGATTGTCTGGACAGTTCAGTTTCCCGGATGGTTCGCAGCTTGTTAGTTGTGTGTACTGGTTATCCTGCTCTCAGAAGTTCCTCAAGTCTGTCACACTCGACATCGAACACTGCACCTCAGTTCACGATTCCTCCCAGTCTTCAAGCCTTTGCTTCATTGTTGCCAAGTGCTCGCAGGCAGAACTCCCGTACCAATTCAAAGAGCTCAAGCAAGGAACATTCTCATCGCAAAGTTCCTATGGTAGCATGCAAGTGTCCCAGTTCTCATTCTTTGGAATTGTATGTAAGATGTTCTCACGTCGATGCTACTGCAGCAATCTCTACTACATGAGGAAGGGATTGAACGATTGGCAGGTGGACTTTGTGGTCATGTGGAACTTGTCAGGATACCGAGAGGTACACAATGATTCTGTAGAGTATTCAGCGTGTTGTCATCACACTTCACTGTTATGTTGCAGGCTGTCGAGAAGGAGTATGCTGGCCGTGCTTCAGATGGTCATCTCGGTTTGGATGCGGAATTTCAGAAGGATACAATCACACTGACGGTTCCAGTAGAGGGTGAGGTTTTGGAGAATGGATGGGAAATTACACCACTGACTCCTCCAACCATGAGCTTGCTACAGACATTCAATGACATGTATAGGAGCATAGAATTCAGTTTAATAAACTCTTTACTTGTAGATCATGAAACATCGAGTAGACAGCTTCCGACCTGGTCAGAAACCTCCCTCCTGCTGCCTGAGTGTAGAGTGGACCAGAGATGTCAATCCCGTAAAGCTCAAGCACAGAAAATCCCTACTTGGAGCTATGGAGCCCTTCAACTTCTTCTATATCAAGTGCATCCCCGAGAGTGCAATGGAAGGTAGGAAAATGATAAGCATCTATGAACTGTTTTTTTGTTGATTGGATACATCACTGGGCGATAATGAAAACACTTGCCAGTGCTGTTTCCTTGCATGAATGAACACATGAATAACTGCCCTGCTTGCAGAGTGGGTGGATTACGTACAAGGAAACAAGATCACATGTAGAAATATCGTATCTCAAAGCCAGTCAAGTATTGACAGCTTTCTGCTTAGTGCAATGAGCCCAACTCTTAGTGCACTTGCAATGACTGTGACTGAGGTAACCTATATCTGACGACGTTCCAGTTGCATATAGCAACCCACACCTGATACTAATCTATGCATGTGATAATTTGTATGCACGAACTGACAGATATGAATTTGTAAAGGACCTGAGCGGTAACTTGACTTATAAACTTGCAGCAGAAGAGTTAGTATTATGGATAACTGAATCAACTGAACCTCAGAATCTACTACTTACAAAACAAACATTACTTATACACAGAACAACAACAAAGGTGAGGACAGGAACATACGAAAGGACAAAAGAAGTCACCCTGGACACTAGGCGCTCCTTCCAAAATTGGGCAAACATTAACTTAACAGTTCCAGTCCTTCAAAGAATTACTCAATGCAGTTTCAGAACCCTTCAAACTGTCCACATCATGACACCACACCCAGCTGGTAAAAACAACTTGTGGGTATAGTGCTAGACAGTACTCAGAATAACTAGCTAAGTCTCACAGCCAGTTTTCTGATTAGAAGAAACAGAACTACATGCAGCAAGCAGAATTCATTTCTGAGTGTATGTGCTAATCTTTCTTCATCTTGTTTGCAGGTCCTAGAAAGGAATCTCACAAAAGAAGACAAGAGCAGGACGAGGATCACCATAATGGTAAGTGACATTGACCATTTGAAGCTGTTGCAGGAAGGTCGTGCTAGTTGTCATATAGCCTCAGATATCATCAGTATTATACAATAGTACTGAAGTGCTTGCTTGCTATGCTACTTGGAGACCTAGGTATAAAAGCACGATGTATGTCTATAGTTATAGCATCCTTTTACTGCTGCATGGATGTACATGTGTTACTAACATGCCACTGCTTTTTATACAGGGAAACCCAAGAGGAGGAAGCTCTCAAATGTGCCTGAGGTTCATACACTATCAGGTACTTCTTTTAAGGAGGGATTATTGCTCTTCAGTAAAAACTGCCTACTATATATACTTACAGCAACCTGCCAACCCCAGTGTTGACGGTGAGTCATTTTGGGCCATTTTACCAGCTTCAAAAAGCTTGCCAGTTCTCCTCCTATATGGTAATTGTGGCTTACCACTTGTGTTCAACCCTGTATACACAACATTCAGGATACGAGACTAACTGAAACTTTGCTCATAGCATGCCCCACAACTTCCTGAGTGTATAGCTCAATAGACTATACAATAATTGCAGCTGTCTGTTGTTGTTGTGGTTCAATCTGAGCCCTCCACTAGCCTCATTCCCAGACCTCCACTGCATCAAAGGCTAGACTGACTGCTTCTATAATTTTCACAATTTTTAAGCGACTAGCAGGGCTGTGCGATGTGGTTGAACTCTGAGCTTCTAGTCAATTCAAGGGCAGGTTGGCATCACAGATCCGGATTGCTCATAAACCTCGAAAACCTGCGTACTTCTTGCATGTGTATCAATGTGCACTATTTCATGGCATCACTATTATGATCATGACACTGCTAATAATACAACCAGAACACCGACCTTGTTCTGCCCACGGACTGAAGTGACCTTGGTGGTTCCTGTGTAATTGACAGACTCTATGATACCGACTGATATTCAACCTTGTTCACAGGCCTACCCACATGCAGATTTTATCTGACAACTTTGAATTAAAGCTAACTGTGTGTAAACAACATCGACATGCACACCTTACTATTCAAAGTGACCTACACTCTTTCCATGGCTATATACACACACTTCCTATAGCCTCACTGCCAAGCTTTTTATGGTACCAAGGTATTATGTTTATTAATAGCCGCAGTATGTCAATCTTGCCATAGTATTTTCTAGGAAAATTATACGTAAATTCAACCGTTCTAACTGCCTCTAATAACAGTAACAGATTTGACATTGAAGATCATGCCAGTCAATTACAGCATTGAGCAGAATGGCCATAATTTAGCAGGACAATAGGTTAACATGCATGCAGGAACATTGGGGGGAAATATGGACAGGAAAGAAACAATATTGAAAGTCCAATTACCTATCTTACAGTACCCAGTACCTTAACAAACTGTTTTTTTTAAATAATTGGTAGCTACCACTATTCGTGGCAGAACCACCAAGCAATTGTGCTTGTTATTAATAGTTGTTCAAACTTCTCTTGCATAATTATTCCCCATCATTAGGTGGAAAGACTGAAGAAGCATTCATCAAGCCAGTGCTGAAAGATCTGATGGATGCCCTCTACCACAAGGTGGCCGACAAATGGAAGATGATTGGGGTACTCCTGGAGATTCCGAAGGGAACTCTGGCAGGCATTGCTGAGAAGTGTCAACACGACCCCCACAAGTGTCTCCTAGAGATGCTGGAGACTTGGTTGGAGTTGATCCACCCTCCTGCCTCCTGGGCCACCATCATTGAGGCAGTGGAGTTTCTGGGTGGGGAGCAGCTTGGGAGAGAACTCAGAGACAAACACATTCCTACTGGTTCCCCCACTTTCTGACCATTCACAACTCCTAACATCAAACACTGTACATGTAGTGGCCTTATAGGAAGTATTTGTGTTCCAGCTCTCCTCAGCCCTACTGTCACTTTTCTCATACTGAATTTTGTATGTGACTTAATTAGTTGACCCATACCCACTTTGCAGTTCCATAGTGAGTATCTCTATCCATTCCACTCCACATTTTGTACTGCATGCCTGTAACAGCTTGAGATTGAGCTACAACAGCAGTTCTCAAGCATACAGTTATATTTCTGTACATTCACATCTTGTATATTCCTATGCTGCTGAAATCTTAAAATGACTTTCCACACGTATATATACAATGTACACCTGCTATGATTGTGAATGCGCATGTGTTTATATACGTATGCAAGAATTGGAACATACAGTACGTGAGCAGATTGCTCTGCATCCAGTTCATCGAGTACGGTAGAGTGGATCGGTTCCATGCAGTGGCATGTAATATGTAACAGAGCAACAAAGATGCATTATAGTGCATATGCACAGCATCTCTCATTACTATATTTATATAAGATGGTCACTGTATGAACAACAGAATCTGATGTTTTCGTGTGAGCAAAATCCATTGCTTGGTGTATTTTAATTAGCCAACTCCTTATCTGAGCTTAATTTTCAACTTACACAAGTGCAGACCTAAATCAGAATCTTGTGTTCATGCTTTGCAACCTCACTTTGTAATAATGTAGCTATTCGTGCAATTTCAAATGTCATAGGAGAATTGTGTGAGCAACAGTTAAAACGAAATAGTGAGCAACTCAAACTCCTGGGTGTTGTGTGAGCCACACGTGCTACTTGGTTCAATTACTACACTGCTGAACACACAACCCATATGGACTCGAGCTACACGAGGCTGGGCCGGAGGTTGACCAACTGAAAGATGATCTGATGGACAAAGAAGTGGAAATTGACTTCCTCAGAAAAGAGTACAGTGAAAGATTGACATCAGTCCATGGCCAAGTACTATAGTAGACAACAGTTTACTACATTTGAGTGTTCTACAGGTCGGGTGACATTTGTATGGAGTCCAACACATACTGGCAGCTAGCCACACTGCATGCAGCCATTTCTTTCTCAATAATTGTGCAAGAGTTATGTGCTCCACACAAAAGCGCAGTAGAGGGGAAAAATGCAAGAACAGAGAAATATGCACTGCTATTAGATTTACAAAACAAATATTAATTTCAGAATTGAATGTGATTGTAGCTGTACTTAGTGCTCTCATAGTATGATCCGAAATTCTACAACAACAGTATAAATTATGTGAACATTGGAGAGGAGGCGGATGTAGGCATCATGTGCACCTGCTAGAAACACTTCTCCACATGCACTTCACAACACAATAACATTAGAACAGGACTTTGGAATTTCACATTTCTGTTCATTTATCTTTCGTGAGTGGTAAAAGAATGGCAGGCTCTACGGGGATCATTTTCATCATGAAATGCAAACTGAGGAAGTAGCTAGTTTCCACGTGTTGTCAATGACTTGAAGCAAGAATAGAGCAAATCCTGTACATGCGTCAGTATATCAATTAGTCAACTCCTTATTTCTGAACCTAATTTGCAGACCTGAATGAGAGTGCTGTGTTCATGCTTTGCATCCTCACTATGTAATAATGTATTACAGTATATCGGGAAATGATATTTTCGCGAATGCCACTAAATGCAAAAATTTCTCACATAAAATATTTAACGAACAAGTGTACGTAAAATGTCATTACTGCACAATTATGCACTTCACAATAACTGTAACCTATAGCTGGGGGGAGTTTCTAGTTGGAAACCATTAGAATTGCATATTTCCATTCATTTCTGTTTCATGACTGGCAAAAGAAAGGTAGGCTCTACGGTGATAGCTTTATTATGTAGCTTGAGTATCCCATGAAGGGTACCAGGTTGTGATGCGGTCACCTACAGCAGCTAGAGTAGTCCCATGAAGGATACCACTGCAGGTTGTGATGTGGTCACCTACAGCAGCTAGAGTAGTCCCATGAAGGGTACCAGGTTGTGATGTGGTCACCTACAACCAAATCCACCACTACAGCACTTGCATGCAGCTGCATGCAGATGGATGATGTACACCATAGAGCTGGGAGTGCCAGGTCATTAGACATGCATCCTGTCCACATAGTGTAGGTGGGTGGGTGGAGCTCCAACCCCCACCCATACAAGCACATCTTATTGAAGTGTTGCTCGTCTATTGAGCTAGACTGCATTGCAGGAAGTTATAACAACAATTACGCCCCATGCACCCTCAACTTCCTGAGTGAGAGAAATTGGTCTAGCTCAATAGACTAGGATTCCCTATGGTCATGGTGAGCCGATGGTGTTTGTGGGATATATTGACAGCACTACATGTCACTGCAGTGTTAGTCACATGCAAGGAGTTTAAATTTCACGATGCAAAAGGTGAACAAGAATCAACTCATTTCCATACTCCATATTCTGCAAGACACTAGCTGCAGCTAAAGTGAGTGGGTTGACCACATCCTACGTTGTGCACCGTTCATCTCGACAGGAACGTTATCTCCTGGTATGAGGGGAGACGGGGAAAGTTCCAGGGAGAGTGATGATGGTGAGCTATTTCGCCTTTCAAGGAGCGGGTGTTGATAGGGAGGGGAGGATGCTCAAATTGCTGGTGCAGATCAAAACTGGACTTCACCTTTGAGTGTGTGTGTGTGTGTGTGTGTGTGTGTGTGTGTGTGTGTGTGTGTGTGTGTGTGTGTGTGTGTGTGCATGTGCGAGTGTGTGTGTGAGTGCAGTGTATATGTGTGTACATGTGAGCCTTGGGTAAGAGAAGAGGGGCCCCTCTTCTCTTACCCACAGCCGGATTGGTTCAACATACACCATTGGTAGTTATCACTAGGCAACCAATTGGATTTACTACCAGATTTCAGCCAGTAGCAAAACATAAACACTACAGCAAAAAACAGCAAGTACCCTCCATGACAACGTACCCTGAGTTGCACTAGAAGTTTTACACTCCACGTTGGTCAGTTGTCCCCACCTCCTTCAGAGTTCAAACTCACAGTTACCATCATTTATCCAAGACATTCTGAATGACATCCACCTGGGAGAGAGGGAGGGAGGGGAGGGGGGAGGGAGTGGGAGAGAGGGGAGGGAGGGAGGGAGTGTGGGAGAGAGGGGGCAGGAGGGAGAGAGGTGGCAGGAGGGAGGGGGAGGGAGAGAGGTGGCAGGAGGGAGGGGGAGGGAGAGAGGGGGGAAGGAGGGATGGGAGGGAGGGAGGGAGGGAGGGAGGGTGGGAAAGAGGGGGGAGAGAGGGGGAGGGAGGGAGGGGGGAGGGAGAGAGGGGAAGGGAGAGAGGGGGAATGGAAAGAGGGGGGAGGGAGAGAGGGGGAGGGACGGAGGGGAGGGGGAAGGGGTGGGGGAAGGAGAGAGGGGGAGAGGGGAGGGGGAAGGAGAGAGGGGGAGAGAGGGGGAAGGAGGGAGGGCAAGGGAGGGAAGGTGGGAGAGAGGTGGGAGAGAGGGAGGGGGTCAATGTGTGGTAGTCAGTTATGATTATTCATGTTGTGCTACCAGGGATACAACTGTATATCCACCACACTCAATCTCAATTGTGAGGTGTTTACCTAGATTTGACTAGGCTGTCTGGTAATCCTTGGCCAACCACAGACAAAGAATGTAGATCCAGGAATCAAGAAGCAAGAATGTTGGCCAGGCAACCGAAATCCAGTTGCAGGTCCGTCAGACACAATACGCACAATAAAAGTCAAACTTCAAAGGCCAGTGCCTGGCACGAAAAGTCCAACAGACTCGGCTGCCCAACTACTGTGTTGTAGGGGGATATGTTACCCCACAGAATATTAGTGCACTAGATGTGGCCTGTCTGGTTTCACTCATCTCGGGTGCTGTCACGGACAGTCATTGTTCCTTGGATACCCTAGTACTCTCAAAAGGTATCTGCCCAGCTAAATGGTGCAGGTCCATGGATGGTGTTTAGATCCCTCCAGCGAGTAAATGCTTCCGGTCATGATTAACTACCATCTGTACCCAGTGCTGCAGGTGATGTATAAGACCACATCACTTGGAAATCACACTTTCCACTTGTAATCTTGTAAGGCTACTTGAGGTAAGTGGGAAAGTGGTTTGGGCACCTGCACCAGACACACATGCCCTCTCAGCTCTCTCTGAGTGGTATGCATGGTTTATGAGCAGGCTGGTTCTTCCTGGACACAAAGAATGAGAAATTACAAACAGCTTCAGGTTATCATGGCCTTTGAGCTTGACCTCAATCTTGTGCTAATGCTCGACTCACTCATGCAGAGAGCTGTCCAGTGCTAGACCCACGCACTGAGGCAATCTGGTAGACACTGTCCTTGGTCACGCCAGACTCCTCCATTTCACCCTGCATATGTCAGCTGTGCATACGTCTGTATGTGTGTGTAGGTATGTACGTATGTGTGTATGTGTGAGTGTGTGGGTGAATGTGTGCATGTGTGAATGAGTGATGGTGCATTGTGTTTGTACGTGTGCATATGTATACAGGTCATATGTATAGTGAGAGTTTACTGCTTGGGCTGAAATTCCATCAACTTTACCCCTAACTTCAAATGGTGAATATTTCACCAGACAATTACTAGTGAGTTTGTTGTGCATGTGGTGCAAAGTGGCAGGCATTATCTGCAGGCCTGGACCCACCTCCCTTCACTTCAAGGACTAGTGTTGTCCACACAAGCATCCAGTAACACATGAATATTTCCCAGGTGCACGAGGTGGTGATGATAATGACCAACAAACACAATCATGAATACTGGCAGAGTTCCACCTCTTGTCTGGCAGAGTAACACATGAATGGTGCACTGGGTTCATGGGGTATTAGACCAGCAAGAGAGACGACCTCGAGGAAGTGGAGTGCGCAGACCATCTTCGGGACTTGCAAATTGCTGCTGCTTCCAAGAATTCTGTAGTTCACTGCTAGTGCTATGCTAGGCGATTGCACACACAAAGACACAAACATGCAATGCACAGCACGTGCATGGTCTCATGTCATGCACTCAGTACACAGCTGATTTCGCAATGGCATACAAATTAGGGTACATCCCATGTGGTACACAAGCCTCCAGTAAGTACTATCAAATTAGCCTGGTTCCCAGGCCATCGCCCAGCTTTCGCTGGAGAGCCTGGGAACGAGGCTACTATCAAATCTATTACACAAGCACCCAACACTAGCCTCGTACCCAGTCCCACGCCCAGCTTTTCGTCGCTGCTTAGTACGGTAAAGCGGGGAGGGCCTGGTACATTTCCTCACGTGAGCATGACGTAATTGAAAAACTGCAGAACGAAGACGCTACTTTTTGCGTGTTATTCAGCCATCTACACGTTCAATGCTCGGTGAGTATGACAGTCGCCCCCCGCTAGCTAGATACGTGTGGTGTGTTACCTGGTACCTTCGCTCTTCTTGCTGTTCTGAGACCCACTACGTCCACGTTAAACTTCCGGTCTTTCTACCCCTTTCTACCCTTGACATCACTCATGTGAGGAAATGTACCAGGCCCTCCCCGCTTTACCGTACTAAGCAGCGACAAAAAGCTGGGCGTGGGACTGGGAACGAGGCTACCCAACACCACATGAATACTGACCAAGTTCCACCCCTTGTCTGGTACAACAGACAGCACTGGGTCAGCAAGAGAGACCACCCCAAACCCAACCCGCATTCCTGGGTTGTTTGAAGTTAGCAAGCCCTAAAGGACTCATGCAAGCCACAGCTGACCCTCACTCTTGAGGATGGACTGAACTGGGACAAACTGATTCATGCAACCTGAGGGACCTTGGAGTAATCCAATTGCAAGCAGTCCCAGCCTATTTCCCAGGCTCGTAAGGAGGAGGAGAGAGGTGGCCACCAGGATAAAATTGTCCAAGTATTGACCTCCCCCCAGGAGACCGGGAACAAGGCTAAAGCAGTCTTGGTATACAGCCATAACCATGGGCTTACTGTTCACTTCATGGTATCCCATCAAATGTTTACATACTGCCATGGATGAATACTGGCAACATTGGCATTCTCAGATGCAGTGAACGATGTCATTGATAACAAGCTCACAATTGTGAGTTCAGTTTGTGGTGCTGGCACCAGAGGCAGTTGTAAGCCCGTTAGATTGAGCTGAGCACTCTAAGCCAGACTGTGACTGTTGTCTATTTAATGCTGGCTGAAGCTAGCTGCAGTCGATCTAGTTTCATTACTAAGATAAACTCCTGCACGTGACTCACACGACAGAGAGTATGTCTTGGCATCACTGCTGTGAACTGCACACAGAAACGTCAGCAGTAGTAGCAACCTCACCTTCCATTGCTCAATACAGCAGAACACTGAGAACAGGTGCTCCTGGGTGTATGGAAGCTGATTGGAAGTGGAGGAGAGGGAGAGTGGGAGGAAGAGGGAGGAGGGGAGAGGAGGAGGGGACAAAGGGCAGGAGGAGAGAGGAGAAGGGGATGAAGTGAGGAGGAGGGGACACAGAGAAGAGAGAGGAGGGATGGGTGGGATGGGAAGACGGAGGGGAGCAGGAGGGGAGAGCAAGCAGGAAAATGATGGAGATGACACTGACCCAATACTGCCTTGTATATATATCTTTTCTTATCTGTTGCATTAAACAGATGTGTGATCTGACAATAATGAATTTTCTCTTGATGATGGCACTCTCCATGGGAGGAAGTGTTGATGACCTCATGCACGACCTGTGCCGCCATGCCAATCCCAACACCTCAACAACCTGCCTACCTACTCTTCCGGAAGCTCACGTGGTGGACCCCTACAAATTCGAATCTGATATTCGAACACAAATTCGAACCATTCGAACAGAAATTCAAACCGTTCGAACAGAAATTCGAATGGTTCTAACAGAAATTCGAACCATTCGAACCATTCAAACAAAAATCTGCCCCGCACCCTGGTTTCAATCAGATCAATAGCTAAGTGCACTGGCTAACCTTGAACAACAGGCTCGGACAGGATCTCAGATCGCAAGTTCTTGTGTCTGGCTGACAAATCAACTCGTCTGAGCCCCGAGGCTAATTAGATCGTGACGTCAGGTCAATTTGTGCCACACCCAATGAAGAATGCGCCCACACATTCCACAGAATGGCACACTGCACTGTGTTACACAGCCAGAACTAGGGCTCTGTAAAACGCGCTGCAGGTACGCAAGCAAGCCCGTCTTATGACTATTTGTGCGTGTTAGCTGTAGGCCATAATTAGTTGCAGTTGCGCCCTTGTCAGGCTTGTGTATTTTGTGTTTCTTATTTGTTACGGGCCTGTACCATCACTCGTGCAAGCTTAAATTGAGCTGTACCACAGTAACCAAGCAAATTACACCCGGAGCCCATCATTTCACTAACCGTTATCATGTTATGTTATTGTGCTACTCCTTGCTCAATTGTTGTACATGGGTAGGGGGTGGGGCTGAAATCAGTTTGAATTCAGGATTGTATTTTACTACTCCAGCTCTATGATACATTGCATACCACTTGAACGTTACAGTGAGGTTTCAGTCGGAAGGCTGCAGCACTGAAGATCTATTGCAAGACACGTCGACAAAGGTAAGGTTAATACTTGCGTACATGGTACCCTTGATTGTTACAATGAGTAATCAACGTAGTTTGTTCAAGGGGGTGACACTCCCATTGACGCTGTAGTCAGAGCTGTGACCGGGGTCAAGAAATCTTGACCGTCATTTTTGCTGCTTGATCACTTGACAAAAAGACTCTTGACCATTTGACTGCACTGTATTTCAGCCGTTGACTGCTTGACCGCCGATAATATACGGCAGAATGCATAGCGACTCCACCCCTTCTTTAGTGTACGGGGTCAAGATTCACCGATAAGCCCGGTCGCAGCTGTGACTACGGCGTCTATAGGAGTATCACCCCCTTGTAGTTTTGTTCCACAAACTGCCCCTATTACGCTAGACACTTGCACATTAAGGTTACGGAATACTCGTGTGCACGCCGTGCAAAATGTATTGGGAAATGTATACTAGGTGCGCTGTCACAAGGTTCAGGGCATGACGGAAGCTTTTACGGATACGCTGTATAGCCATGCATAAATGAGCAGTTCAGTTCACCAAAAAGCCGTATATACCGCTTTTTTTGAACGAGACAGCAGATAAATTTGCCAAGGATTATGCTATCAAAAAATGCTTCCTATGGTGATGTAGTAGCTAGCACATAAGTAGCGCTTGGTTGGAAGGGTGTGGTTGGAGGGGTGTGGAAGGTAATCACAAGACTCCTCATGGGAGGAGTGGCATAAGTTTCTCATTAGTTAAAGGAATCCTTAATGTTAGCAAGATCTTCTCCTACATTGTTAAGAGGAATTTTCATTTCAAAATGGGATTCAATACATATATACTCTCAGTCTCATTCAGCTTTACACGTGTACACCTTACAGCATTGTTCCCAGTCCCCCACTCTCAGCCTCTGTTGCTTGGTTGTCATACTGCAACAGACGAGAGCTGGGAGTGAATGAGACCATCTTACACATGCACTAGTGCAGTGCATAAGAACAACTGTTGAGAGGACCAGAACATGTTATTATATTCTGTCATTTGTATTCTTGAACTAGGATCCAACTTCAACTGGTATGAGAGATGGCCTCCATTCTGTCTTCCCAGTATCAACCATCCCCAAGATACAGCCACTTTTCAGTCCAAGTTGGGAGGGAGTTGTGTATGTGGGGCGGAGTCACGCAAGACTTTCATCATGGTGGGCAAGACAAACTGAAGTCGACTGTGAATGTCTTTGATCCCTACCTGGAGACCTGGCAGGAACAATGTACAACAGGAGTGCCACCCCGTGGACTGTATGGAGGAGCAGCAGTGGCACACTCGACTTCCTTGTATTCATTTGCTGGTTCTGATAGCACATCTTGGCAAAACTCCCTTCACGTATTGGACACCGATATGCTCGTGTGGAAGGAAATATCCATGACAACTACCAGCCCCATGCCAAAGACTGGGTGTGGCATGGTTTTCTTTAGCACACACCACCTAGCCACCATAGGCGGATACGGTCGACCCACACAGCCTATACACACCGGATCATCCTTATACAAGGATACTGACTTTACAGATGGGAGTGGTTGGACCGACGAGTTCCATGTCTTTGATGTCACAGACGGTAAGTAAATTTCACTTGTTGCAACTTCTGTGGGTGCATGGCCGGCTCTAGAATGGAGAATTTTTGAGTGAGCCAATGCATGGGTAGCAGTCCATATGTTATGTCCAAGTTTAGAAAAGCAAACAGTTTTGAGTTGAGTAGTGATTACCGTAATCACACGTGTTACATCGGAACCACACAGTTTACAGTGGCTTGGGAGGGATTACACTGTCTTCTGTCTTCTAAATGCATGAGGGCCTGAAGTTTTGCTGGTGTCTACTAGGTAAGTTTGCAGGTTGCAAATGCTGTAGGCTTCTTTCGCTTAAAAGTACCTACTCATCTACTGTCTAGCTGATGCTGTGATACCACTCAGAAACTGTAGAGCTCCCAAACCATCCAGCTGGTCCCAGAATCCACCTTACGGAGTCAAAATTTCTGGGGAATACATATGCCCCATGACCCCTTTAGCATGTGTGTTTGCCTGCCATTAAATTCATATGGTTTCACCACATGATCTTTCCACTCGTGCACTCTAGCAGACACAAATTCAGGCTCTGATCCACATGGGCATGTTCTTATCCAAGTGTGGGTCTGTGTATTTCCCTGGTACTGAATGGCACAGCATGGGAACACAGATCCAACAATTACTCTTAATGTTCATCTTGTACTTAACATGTAACTATGTGGGGAGAATGTGTACAGCTTGACTGTGTCATAATTAGGTCAGGTTATGTCCACCTGCTTGTATTGGTTGTATGCAAAGGAGTACATCAATTTTAAGGTTGCACCTCAGGACATTATTATCATACCACATTCCTGAGTGTGTGCAAGGCACTTGTGTTCAGATGAAGTGTTCATTAGAGGTCATGACCTCCTGGCTCCCACTGTGACTGGGTACATGTTATGGTGATGGTATCAGTTGCCAGTATTGTTGTAGTGAGTGTGGAAGTATTTGTGTTGTGACCTTACTGCACAAGGAGTCACATGACTTCCGGTCCCTCCCCTCCCCGCAGTTATCCCCAAGTTAAATGCATGTGGATTAGGAAACCATGGTAGCATGGTTGACATGAACATACATTGAATATGGATGGAACTTTTAATGACTTCTTATGCTGAGGCAGTCTAACTCATGAGGAGTTCACATGCAACTATGCATCCATTACCTACAGAGCCTCTACGTTTACAGTGGGTTAATTTTAGCATTTTCTAGTCCAAGTCCACTTGGATCCAGGGTATAACTAGAGGTGTTCATAGAACACATACCCTGCGCTGAACATCAGGCCAGGATGCATGCAGTGCAGCTACAATCGACGTGACATCTCTGCCTATGCGCAATGGCGAACAGGGCTGCTATCGCATATACTGTGTTCATGTATGGCCATATCCAAGGTGTGGGAGTGACCGCTTACAATATAGTGAAGCTGGAGAGGTGGGGCCAAATGTTACGAATAATAAGAAATAGCTGGAAAAAACAGCCGAAACAATAGCCATGATGTCTGTGAAGTACATAGATCGTGAGAAAGCACTGTTTCCTAGCGGTCATCTCGAAGCATGAAGTTTCCAAATGCACTGCGTGTCCTGTTCTTGAAGTCACGAAGAGGTGGAGCCAATGTTATGAATAGTTATGAAAAGTAGGAAATAGCCGAAATACAGCGAAACGGAGCGCCTTGACTTCAGTCAGGTACACATAGAGCAGTTTTTTGCTATTTACTATTGTTTGACTCCATTTGGATGTTTTTTGAGGGTCTATGTGGCGAGATTTCAATTTTTTCCACCTGACAGACGACTGACTGACAGACGACTGACTGACAGACGACTGACTGACTGACTGACTGACAGACAAAACCGATTGCTTAACCCCGCTTCGCGCATGCGCGCGCGGGGTAATTAAGTGCAGCCAATTGTGTCAGTAGTAATCTCAAACTGTGTGTAATACTGTAATACTAACTGAGTCACAGGAAGAATACTGTCGGCTGCCATCTAGGAATGAGAGTAAACACTGTCTGTACTGCTTCACCTTCTGCAGGCAAGTGGTCCTCCCCCACCACAACTGGACCAAGACCTCCCCCCTGCGTCAACTTCACATTCACAGCAGTAAACCACCACAAGGCCGTGTATTTCGGAGGGTTTCAGCCAGGACGTGGAAGAGTTAATGACCTATACATCATTGACTTTGACACTATGGTACATATGATTAGAGTGCATGCACTTGCAAAATGTGTAGGCAGTAGTAACGGTATACAAACTCTAGAAATAGGACACATTCCAACGGCCAGTGGAATACTACAGAGTTATCCAAGTCATTGCGTGCACTGCAGTAATTATCATAGTAAATCTACAACAGGAAATATCAATATCTAGGCACTAATAATACTAGAATCTGTAGAGGTGGGTTGAAGTGCCAGTATGCAATGGTTACACATGTGTCTATTGGTACGATGTATGCACACCCAACGTAGGATGTGCTGATGTAAGGGAATTACAAACAGTCTTAATAATTAAGTTTTGTAGAAGCAATTACCTAGTGGTGTATGTGAGTATGCCAAACAATCTTGGCTCACCACAGAACATACCATTCAACTTACTGAGGCAGAAACCAACCAGGTATAGGTTATGAATTACTTGTGTTTTCATCATAATGGACTGTTCCCTAGTGTGAGTACAGATGTATCTGCCCCTGTAATGCTAGGATGTTTTCACAGGTATTCCATAATTATATGGAAACAAACCCAATGACAGAAATTTGGATCACATCAGCTTACAAAACGTACCGCTAAGAACCCAGTGTGATTGTATTTTTCCTCCTGAACATGGTAACAAGCATAACTGTGTGGGTTCAGATCACCTTCCATATTTCATACTCACATTGGCTTAAACTATTGATGTGGTGTGGGGTTCGATGTATGCACGTACTCACACTTAGTAGGTTTCATTTTATGTATTCTAAGCTGATACTAGACACATGGAAATTGGCTTGAAAGTGTGCCGGAAGAGTTTTTCATCCCAAAATGGTAGGATTGTTTCAGTTACCATACACACTCACCTATAGCTACCAATAGGCAGTTTGTACAACACTCAAGAGTGTTCATTACACCAACACATCCCACAGTGGAACAGAACACCAAACATATATTCTCCCAGTACACCCTATTTTAACAGTGTATGGACTAACAGACCATACAAACTACACTACATAACTCTTCTTGTTCTTGAGCCACTCCGTGTTAATGCTTTACTGTAGTGTGTAGGTGGCAAAGAGTAGCTGATGTGGTATTGTACTGCTAGTGGGTTTTCCCATTGTACTACTGTACACTGTGAGTTTTGTTTGTGTGTGTTCTGACATGCTACTATTCACTGTCACTTCTCCCAGGAATGGACCAAACTGGAGCCTGAGGGAGCCCCTTGGCCAGTGGGGAGAGAAGTCCATGCTACATGCTGTCTCAACTATGATGATGACCAGCCGGTACTACTCATGACTGGTGGGATTGACAACAATGACAACACTCTAACAGACGCTTGGCTCCTGGATGTCAACTCCGGGAGATGGAGGGAGGTGAGGGAGGTGTAGGTGGGACCAACTATGACCAAAGTACCTTACTATAACAGCATCATTCCCAAGCCATTCTCACTGCTAGTTTGATTGCTTGGGGTATGGTAACACGTGTGGCACAAAAGTTCATCAAAGGGATGCCTGCCTGAATGCACCTGCATACACCACTTTCAAACTAATTTACAGTGCAGGGTAGCAACACGTTTCATACTTTTCCTTAGTATACTGACTGAATGTTATAGTGGACCATGGTATATGTATCCCAAATGACGCTATGGTTGTATTCAGCCAAGGTATATAGTTACAATGTACTGATACAGTACATATCTCTGAGCAGACCTTCGACAACTTAACAAAGACGCAATTTGTAGGGGGGTCTGGGGGCATGCCCCCAGAAAATTTTGGAATTTTGAGCCTTCTGAGAGAGGTCCTGAGGCACTCTGACAATTTTGAGGTCATAGTGTGGAAATGCTATGCAGTGTAACATGAGATGGTACAAAGCACACAGGTGTACATGCTGCAGTTAATGGCACTACTTTTACTGAATTAATTGTCAGAAATTTTGGGGGGGAAGCTGGAGTGTTTGTGGGGGAATCTCCCCCCCCCCCCTTCAGTAGATAGAACCCTGCTTGTATCTTGAACCTGCATCCACCAGTCAGTTGTCTTCCCTCTCCACAGCTCACTCTTCCTGAAGGTCCACAGCCACGGTGGGCTCACACCCTCACTGCATGCAAAATAGACGAGAGACGAGTGCATGCCACTACATTCGGGGGATGTCCAAGTTATGACCCAAAGGGATCAGATGAAGATGATCCCAAGCTGGCTGATACAACTGTGCTGGAGTTTGGTGAGCAGAACACATACCATACCGGGTTGCATGTTCATTGATACAACCGTACTGTGAATTCAACAGGCCACTAATTGACATAACATGCAGCCTCCATTAATTGTTACAATGTGTAGTGACTGTGCATCAGTTGTATCACTTCATTAGCCTCATTCCCAGGCCATTCTCATGTCCAGTGTGCAGTGTGGACAATTGGACGGTGCAAAGAATGAAAGCACCTCCCCATTGTGTATACAACAATTGCCCCTAAAGTGGGTATGGAGGTTCCTCCTCCTTGTAGTCTTAGCTCCTGGAAGGTTGGCTATGTACAGATTAACTGTACCACTGCTCATGAAAATAGAGTGAAGCACCCAACCCTTTCCCCTTCCTCCAACTTCTATTTATGGTGGGTGAGTCTGGGGACTGGGCTACTATTTCATGTCCTGTGACAGTGTATTGGTTCTGTATAGCTACAACAATTGCGAGTCTTCCTCCTCCTCGCTCCTTGGAAGTTAGCTATGCCTATGTACAGATTAACTGTACCACTGCTCATGAAATAGAGTGAAGCACCCAACCCTTTCCCCTTCCTCCAACCAGTCCCACCCACTCCCCTTCTATTTATGGTGGGTGAGTCTGGGGACTGGGCTACTATTGCACATCCTGTGTATTGGTTCTGGTACTCCATTTGCTGAACATTACTGTACATACCCACAGCCCATGTTCTTGGCAACCATTGCTATAGCAACAGATTTTTGTTTCTCCGCTTATTGCATGTTGGGGCATATGTTGGGGGTACTATAGGAGCTGGTTCAAAAGTTTAATGTTTAACATCTACACTACTGCTAATTTTCCATGGGGTGGCTAACGAAGTCGGTAGCTCATGTACCCTCTCTCTCCCCAGAGCTGGTTGAGTCCCCGCCATCTGGAGACACTCCCTCCTCTAGACAGTGGGTCCTGGTGGGTGTGGCTGACAGCAGCCAGCTGGGGACGCCAGAGAGAACAAGGGGACTCGAAAAACTTAAGCAGAGAAGCATTGAACATGGTATGACCTTTGCTGCTAATTTGGTAATTATGCATGCTTGATTGGGTGAATGGCTGTAAGTAGGCAGGTCTGTAGTCAACTGTGTGATTAGCGATGACATCATTTCCAAGCACAACCACTAATGGCAGCTTCCAACCTGCTCTGTTTGTATTGTGTGTATCAGCTATTGTTACTGCCAGACACACCCACCCACACCCACCCCAAAACAAATTTGAGCATCATTCTTGCCTATATTCCCATCTCCTGCATGTAGCAGTGTATCTACTTAGCAATTTCACAAGCTGGAGCATACCGTTGTTCCATCTTCTCAACTGCTATCATCACTTGTCCCTGAGACTTCTGTACACCTCACTTTCCCAATTTACTGTTAATTTCATTCCTTGCTTGGCCTTTCTCAATTGCTAGTTGGCTTGACCCGTAGTGCTTCGTTTGCATAATACGTATACATTCCTGTGTGATCTGCTACTGTGCATTAGACTTTGATAAAGAAAGTATATTTCATTCCTTCTTTATTGAAGTCTGATGCAAAGTATCAGACCACACGTGAATGTAATATGCACGTGAAGTAATGCATTAGCGACAAGCCAACTAGCAATTGAATGCTATTACAAAGGTAACCAGTGCTTCTGTCAGCCTGTCTGATTGATAATTACATCATTACCAAACAGTTTCACTTGCACGTGACTTCTAATTGGCAACTTCCAACCTCCCCTGCCGCATTCCATTGCGTGTGTACCAGCTAGAGCAGTGCATGGGTCTCAAATAATTATGTGTTTCTCTGTTCCTGTTCTGTGTTGGAGATTAATTACACAGCAATGAACAATGGGTAGTCAAGTATTGATGATGTCCTCCGACAATTTCTATGCCAACACTTGACAAGGCACTCATTCGGTAACAGTGAGGGGTGGGGATGCATGGTGGATGACCGTATTTAGCATGAGAATGATCTGTTTGTCCCGAGAATTCCCAAATATCCCACAAACAGTAGGATTGTTTTTGGCTTAGGCCTCAAGCCACCACTGCTATATACCTTGTCTTCCTGTCCTGTGTCCTGGGTCGCAGAGGCTGGCATTCAAAGGTATGAATCCTTCCTCGATTCCTGGATATTGCCTGTGGGTTCATTTGTCACTTGCAGCATTTGTATTAGTGCAACACTTACAGTAACACTCAGGCCTTATCCATGGTCTAACCTTAGGTTGCTAAGCTGAATTTGATCCAGCCTCAGAAATATTTGGCTCAAGCCTCTGCCCCTGAGACAATGTTAGATTGTCTTCAGCTAATCTTCCCATCAGTCCATGAACCAGTTTTGTATCACTCTCTCGGCACTTCCACTCCTGTTCGTGCATGTCTCACCTTTTGCATGATGTGTAAACAACAACAAGCATCTGAAACTCATGCCAGATTTCAAATGTTGATTGTACTATTAGCTGCAGGGTGTGGGTTTATAGTGAAACCAGTGAGTGAACATGCAAAACTTAGTATACGCAAGCCTCTCACACCACTTCTGTGTGTGTCAGTTGTATATACCCTCAAATAAATAGCCAGCAGAACTGGATTCCTGATATTTTCTGTAACAGAAACTGTTGAAATGCTTACTTTGCTACTATTGCCTTCAGCTGTTTGTCCCCAGCTTTAAGGGCATTTGCATTCAGATCATTGCCATGCTTACAATAACCGTAGGCAAACAGTTTCTTCAGTCGGGTTATACATGAAGCTATCTGGTTGCAAACCGGTACTCTACCCTTCAAAACTTGGGACTTGGCTTGCGGTTCAGTGTCAATATCATGGGATCAAGTTCTGAAAATACACATTCCAGGAAAACAAAGTTGATTGGATTGAGCCAACTTGACCCAAAGAAGATCAGCCTAACTCAATCAAGTGTTTCATTTAGCTGTGTGTAGTGCTGCAGTCTACATGCGTTAAGTATACTGCTAACTTTGTCCACTCCGGCCCCCCCAGATTTAGAGGTACAGGTGGAAAAGGCCCTCAGGAAAGGACATATACTAACCGACCTGACCACATGCCTGGCGACCGGAGCTCCAGGGTCTGGGAAGACCCATCTCCGATATTTGCTCTATAGACAAATACCACCAGAGATACGAATAAGCACCGAATGCATCGAGGAAGCACAGAGAGCGATCATCAGCAGTCTCGATTCTGAGGACCACGAAGAGAGCCAGTGGAAGCCAGTACACAGTGATGACCTCAAGGAAATAGTGGCAGAAGGAGTCTCTGCAGGTGTGCAAGAGACCGATGATCTCCCCCTTCAAGAGCCACACCCTTCCAAGTCAGATCACTCTCCTGATGGCACCCAATTCGAAGGCTCTACTAGCCGTGTCCCAGACCCAGTTGGCCCCGCAGCAGAGCCAATGCCACCAAAGCCTCAACTGCAATCTACTACCGGTACAGCCACCCATACACCATCAACAACACCGCCTTATTCTGTAGTTGTTGCGCAAAAGAGAGGACCCACTCGCATGCAAGCCATCGATCTGCCAGAAACAGCAGACGTTCTCAAGCTGATGAAAACCTTGGCTACATCAAGACAGCCGCTACGAGCCCACTGGATGCACTACATCGACTCAGGTGGGCAGCCTCAATTCTTGGAGGTACTGGCTGCATTTGTTCGCAACATATCCCTGCTAATACTCCTCATCAAGCTCTCAGAGGAGCTCTCTGCTCCACCCAGTGTGGAGTACTTCAGTCCCGATGGCAAATCCCATGACCTTGGGGTCTTCCCACTCACCAATGAGCAATTGCTAGTTCAGGCAGCCCAGTTGTCCCTGTTCCATCGTTCCCAAATATCGCTTCCCCATGTGGAGACAGAGCTATCACAGACAAAAACCATCGTCGTCGGCACTTTCAAAGACCAGGAGAACAAGTGCAAGGAAAGCAGGGGTGAAAAAAACGATCAAATGAAGCAAATTCTTGAACCATTCAAGGAGCAGCTTATTCCCCGATCGGAATCCGAGATCATCTTTCCTGTCAATGCCAAGTCAGCTGGCCAGGGTGAGAATGAAGATCCAGTTGCATCTGAGCTGCGTGCGGTCATCCAGAAGCTTGCACCCCGACTTAGGATGCTATTTCCTCTGCAATGGTACTTCCTGGAAATGGAGCTGAGGAAGCTGGGCCTGAAAATCGTCACCAAATCTGTGTGCTGGGAAATTGCCAGAAAGCTTGAGTTTGAATCGAAAGAAGGCCTAGAGGCAGCCCTTCATTACCTCCATGAGGCCAACCTCTTCCTCTACTACCCTGATATTCTCAGCAACACCGTCTTTGTTGTACCCCAGGCTGTGATCAGCGTCATCACCCACCTCTATGAGCATCACGTTGAGCTGGAGGATGCCCCAGATTCTGATATCGTATCAGAAGATGATTTGCGATATCGTGATCAAGCACTCTTCACTGCTGATGTTCTCAGCTCAGTTGATAGTGACTACAGCAAGGCTGCATTCCCAGATGACGACCTCTTGAAGCTGCTACAGCACAGGTTAATAGTCGCCGAAATGCCATTTCCTATCAATGGTATGACATGCTACATGATGCCAAGTCTCCTACCAGCACTCGAGGAAGGGGATATCATTCGACCACAATTCACAGCTGCCAGTGCCCTTCTAGTCACCTTCCCAGAGGGATGGGCTCCCATTGGGCTCTGCTGTGCCACAGTTGTCTCACTGCTTTCACGCAAAGCCAAGCTTCCATTGAAGATTGTAGATTTCGTATCCAGCATTGTCTCGAAGCTCTACAAGAATCGACTGGAGTTCTCGATTGGTGATCACCCTGGCGTGGTAACATTGGTGAACACCATGAAGCAGTTTGAGCTGCATCCAAGTTCCACTCTCCCAATCAAGCTTCTCCCTTTGATCAGGCAGGCTATCGACCAAAGCATGGAAGAAGCATGTACAAAGTATTCGTACAAAGCATCACACCGGTTCGCATTCACATGCAACTGTGGAGCGTCTCCTCCTCATGCTGCACTGATTTCCACAGACGAATCCTCCGTCCAATGCACCAAGAATCCTGACAAAGTGGAGCCCCTCTCAGACAAGCAGAAGCTATGGGTGCTGCCGCTGGATTACTACAGTGAGTGACTTGGGATATCCTGAGAGGTTCGGTGTTGCGTACCTGTGCTTTGGATTTCAGTAGTTGACGTTTAGCTAACAGTTAACCATAACTAGAATGTCTTTCAGTAGGGTTATTGGAGCTTAAGTTGAACTCCAAATGTGCAACTTGACACAAAGTTAGAGTGGTATGTTTTATGTGAAAAGGGGTCCAAAGAATCAAGTTTGTTTCCTTGGTAATATGTACTTCACCTGACTTGATTTCTGTCCAGACTTGCTCAATTGCTATAACAGTGTTTCCCTGTAAACAAAGGTTTTAGTCAGCCTTCAAGCCAACTTTGCACCATTCGTGACAGTATCATATTTACTGGTTGTGCGGCAATCTGTTTCACTGCAGCTGGCTCAGATAAGGTGGAACTGAAGGACCAGGAGGTTCAGACAGAGAGAGAACACGATCCTGAGAGCCTGGCAAAGCAGCAAGGTGAGAATCAAAAACTGCATATCTTACACTGAAGTGTCAGCTACAATGCAGTCATAGCACCATACATACACATTGAAATTATGAAGTGATTGCTAAGCTTGCATGTCTATAGGGATGTTGGTCCTATACACTGATGCTTATACCAGGTTCTCCCCTTTCCTGCATGGTCTGAATGTGTATGTTGGTCTTTCTTCATCCTTTGTAGGCTACCTGCGCGGTGTTGATATAATCAACCACACTTCCTTCACCTACACGGGCCAGGCCCAGAGCTTTCAGTGGGTGAACTACGGCTTCAAATTGCACATTCCAGAAAATGCTCTTCCTCATAGCGTGGAAGAATGTGAAGTCCACATCAAGGCCTCCCTCTCTGGGCAATTCCGGTTTCCAGATGATACGGACCTCATCAGTGGAATCTACTGGATATCGACTGCATACAAGTTCGTACAACCAGTCACTGTTGAAATCCAACATTGTGTTCAACTTGCCTCACCTGAAGAATCAGATGATCTCGCATTAGTTGTTGCAAAGTGCTCCCAGAAGAACCTCCCTTACCAGTTCAAAATCCTTGAGGGAGGAGTGTTCTCCCCACACAGCTCGTACGGCAGCATTCAGCTTACCCATTTCTCTGGGTTTGGAGCAATTCGAAGACAAAAGCATCACACACGCACGCAGAAGCGCTACTGTGCGAAGCTCTACTATACACCCGGCAGTGTATCCAGCTGGAACTTACATTTTGTGATCACCTTGAACCTGGATGCACACATATCTGTGAGTGGATGACACTGTTCCGATATATACATGTAGTGTTAACTTTCCATGTGTGAGAATTGCAAGACACGTGTGGCAAACACTCTGTCATTCCTAATGCTCCATATGCCATTTAAATTGCAGGCTGTTCATTCCAAGTTTGCTGGGATGGCTGCCAGAGTTGGACCTGACCAGGAGGTGATGTTCCAGGACAGGAAGATCACCCTTGATATTCCAGAGGAAGGGATTACTTTGACCACTGGATGGATGATTACTCCACTAACCCACCCTGGGGTAAGGCTGCACTGGAACCCCTCAACATAATTATAGGATGCTGCTGATATCACCTTGGGCTGGGCACATCACCAGATACCATCCAGTAGCATTGGCATCTGAGATGTTAGTTACTATGCGTGCCATCATTCAAAATGTGGCTATTCTTCCTCCAGATCATGAGG